>JAOWBW010000200.1:600000-919359 GCA_026119855.1 Campanula takesimana
GACAATCGGGTCCCTATGTATTTCCGCCTGACCCCTTACTACCGGCCATAGTAAGGGCATAGCTTCCTTGGTTGGAGCAATAAGCCTGACCTAAGTGAATGCTAACTCTTGTCTTGAACACCTCGTGGATCTTGTTCTTGTGGATGATACTGGTTACCAAGTCTTCTTATATACTGCACATCAGTTCTTGTTCTTGTTCTTGGTTGTCCTCAGCTAGAAAAGCATCGACAATAAATGGTATTCTTGGGAGGAATAAGGAAGGATTCAGGTACAAATGCGTGATAGGCCTATGTGCATCTTGGTGAGTTGGTTTAGCCTCTCACACTACTTGACTACTTGTTACCTGAACCTTTCTTGAGCTTGATTACTTGTTGGGTTGGCTTAGCCTCTCCTATACTTGTTACTTGATGATACTTGATATATCTTTAGTTGAGTATCTACTTGTATTGCATGATAACATGACATATAGTTGCATGTTAATAGCTTACTGAGATTTATCTCACCCTTTATTTGTTTAATTGTTCCCCTTCAGGAAAGCAGGGGATAGTACGCAGTGAGGCTCGATTTAGCTGGGAACTTACTCAGCAGGATATTCTTGTTCGAAGTTAGTGTCCTTTTATATTTTGGTAAGGACGATCTTGTATGAGTTAATAAACTCTGGGCTTGTATTGGGGTAGTATTTGTTGTCCCTAGACAGTTCTTGATGCCAGCTTATTTGCTAGGCATGTCTTCCGCTGTATGTAACCTTGTTTGGTTTTAATTTTCTTGGTCTAGAACTCGTTGTGAGCTATCTTAGCTCCTTATTCTTGAGTAGATATAGCATGTCAGTTTGTTTCTAACAGGTATTGTTCCTGTTTCCCGTTAGTTTCTTGTTTCTTGTTAGTACGCGCACCAGGTTCGAGGTTCTATTAGGGGATCCCGGGACTTGGGGCGTGTCAGGGGGATTGGTCATTGATGGGACCGGGGAAGGAGAACCGGGTCATTTTGGGAGGACCAAGGTTGTATGGATTCATTTCGTGTTATGACCGGATCCGAAGGTTGCCTACGTTCCCCTCGGTGTGAGGAGCTCAGGTCATCGTAGTTCGGCTCTTGGGCCACTTTGTCCGGGGTTGGTATCTTTTGCTGTCTCGGAGGATGCCATTACGGACTTTGGCTTGGGTGAACTCTTTGAGATGGGCCTTCTTGGGTGTACCCTTTTTGATATGGACGGGCTATTTAATGCAAGCATTTCTTTTTGCCATTTTTTTTAGGGGAACGGGCGCCCATCAGCCCCAACTTGTCATCGTGGGCATTGGTTTTTTTTCACCGTTTTTCACCTATCCTATCTTTGATTTTGACAATTCGGGAAGTCTGCATGTGCACTTATGGCTGAACTTTGGTGGCTGAGCAACAACGTCCTCGTCTTTTCACTGTCTCGGGATGCTTTTAATGTGCATCGGGAGTTTGCCTCAGAAAGGTGTCTTGGGTCGTGTATCGGGTAGTGTATGGGGGAAGATTTGCCATTGATGGCCTCCTTCATGCCAACGGGTCACAACATTCATTCATCTTAAGATTAATCATTGGAATTTAGCACCTTTTACGTTTAGATCCATTCATCCCTTTATGAGTCGTTGTTGACTTCTATGTTTGGGGGAATCAACTCATCATATTGGGGATATAACAATCATTTTGGAAACATTAATGGGAGTGATTCCGATAGTTAGTGTAATTTTTCAAATAATGCCTCAAGTCTAGGGAGAATAGAAGTAAAAGACAATTCATTTCATGGAAGACTCAATTTTTACAACTCTGGACTTGACTATTGACTCAACCATCGCCACATTGTGGCTTTTTACATACCTTGGCCTCGCAGGGCCTTTTGGGAAAACTAAAAGAAAACAAAAGACTATGTCTACCACGGATTTTTCGAAGACTCTCTAGAACACAAATACTAGGCCACTCCTAAGACTTCTTCTCTTCCTCATTCCTCCTCCTTGCGTCCCTGGCTCAGACCCACTTGTCCCCTCGTTTGGTAATGACACCCTCATCAATGAGTGCTTGGATGTGATTTCTCAGGGTGAGACATGCATTTGTGGAATGACATGGTGCTTGGTGGTATTTGCAATGTTGTTTTGGGTCGTGACGGGCTCCGACCGGCTCCGTCCATATCACATGTCGGCCAAGAAGCTCAACCTTACCGGCCTCAAGTAGGTGGTCTAACACTTTCTCTATAGGCATTCCCAACTCATGGAACCAGCGGTAGTGAGCCCCTTTGCCCTGGAGGTGAAATTCTCCCACAGCCGCCACGGGCTTTCCATGGGATACCGCGACAGGTCGGAGCTGATCGCGGGGCTCTTGTTCGACCCGAGTCAGCTAGTTGGGGGCAGTCTTTGGTGGGGAGGAATACTTCTCGGAAGACCTTTTGAGCTCCTCAATGTACTTCACAATTTCGTGGAGGCACTCTCGGGTGTTCCTTGAGTTGTGACTTTCCAATTCATCGGTCAAGTCTGCTCGGCTATGTAGGAGATTGTACCGGCGATCATATTTTTCCTCAAGGTCCTTTTTGAGTCTCTTTCCCCCCTCTTCCCATAGTTCCTCGACTTTCTTGTGAAGTACCTCCTTGATCTCCTTCCGAAGTTGTTTGACCACTTTGATCGCTTCATTGCGGTCGACCTCCATCTTTCGCATTTGGTCTCTCATTGTATCCACCGTTCGTTCCAGGAGCTTAACCCTACCCTCTAGCCGTGCTTGCACATCCAAATGGACATCTGCCTCGACTACTTGGGACTTGTTTTCCATTGTTTCCTATCTTACAAATGACCAACAAACTGTAAGGGCACCGTGGAAGGATTTTCGGGAAGTCATGCTTTGAAGTAAAACAAAAACTCGACACACAAGAGACACTGACTTGAAGGGGATAACAAGTTTGACTCTTCTTTAGGGGGAAGAAACCCAAGCCAAGCGTTTTGATGAATTTAGCAATTCCCTTTTCCTTTTCTTTTTTTTAAAAAATCATTTATTCTTTGGATTATCTTAGCCGGCTTTGTCACATAAACAAACGTTAGTGCACAATTCAGGGGCTCAACTTTCATTATTTCATTTTTCTCAAGGCATGTCTTATTCCTAATTGGTTGGAAAAGATCGCTCTTCTTTTTCGCAACTATTCTATAACCCTGGATCAGTGGAGGCCATCACTACGTCTATAGACCCCTCGTTTTTCACCTGTATTGCATGCTCCTAAGGACGGACTATCCCGGGCGAGGGTCCTATAGGGCACGCGGCTTCCACCGATCAAAAGAAATGAACCTAGGGTCCAGTGCATCGTAAGGTTCCCAATACGCGGGTCATCCTAATCATGGTTAAGCCCCAGTCGGGATCGAGACTTTTCTCCGAAGGCTACACCGAAGGCTGCACCGACATTCCGACATGACCTCATTTTGAATGAGGCGTCTCGATCCTTGACCATGGGCTTAAGGATGATTAAAATAACTCGTTCATTAGGGCTTAACGACACGGTGCACCCTATCCTTAGTACATGGCCCTTGCTAATTGCGGTCGTCACTAACACACAAGTTGAAGGCTGGTTAGGCCACGTTTGCATTACATCAAGGAGTCACAACTCGGGCATTAATTTGGCCACAATTAGCTTTGAGCACGTATCAAGGATGTGCTAACGTGAACTAGACCAAAAACCAACCATAGTCACGGTATTTGTGAGTCACGGACAAGTGTGGTTGACTCGGTTCGGAAGGGAAGGTGGGATGGACCCGTGCGCGCATCGAAGGGAACAAGAGCGCCCAACGAGCTGCATCGTGGCATCCACCCCGGGTTTAAAGGGTATTTGGAACGTGCACGGTCAAGTGCGTGTGGTGTGAAGTCATTCTATGCTCCTTTTTGAGTAAAAAGAGAGATTTTCGATTCGTTTTTCGATAGCATGAGCATGGCATAAGCAAGATATGAACAAGTATGAACAAGCATGGATTGAGCAATTTATACACAACAAATCAAGGAATATAAGCAAACAAAGACCAAAACTTGTACATGTACCAAGTTGTGCACAACAAAGAATTTTGAATCAAACTTTTGCAAAAGAAATATTTTACATTGAAACCCTTTTGTACAAAGCAATTTGTGCACAACAAGAAGACTCAAGAAAAACCCTTACAAAAAGGATTATGCACGATGAGGTTTTGGAAACCATTTTATTGACAAAAGATCATGCATAACCAAGTTTTATCACCCTTTAAAATCAAGTTTTGGCCAAAAGAATGAAGGTAATGTGCACAAGTAAGACTGTAAATTTGGAACCTGGACAAGTAGAAGCAGAGGGGCACCCAGAATGTTGCAGCCCTGCACCAAACTGTTAATTGGCAACATTCTGGCCCCTACCCAAAGTAGCCGTACGGCTAAAGCAAGAGGGTGAAGATTTTTCTCAGTTTCTCCAACTTCTGATCATCAAGCCCCAGTTTATTGTATTTCCAGAACGTATGTACTCAAAACAGTTCAAACAGAAACATCAAACCCACACAAATATGCAAGAAGTCAACTAACGGGAACGGGAGTTTGACCCACACAAGAATGCCCCCGAATCTTCTAGAAAGAAGTCCGAAAGCACTCTAATCCCCAGCGGAGTCGCCACTGTAAGGATCCCGCCCCAAAAAAACACGAGCACGTTTCAAGGGCGAAATACCAAACGCGGGAACTGGACCAATTTAACGGAGTCGCCACATTTTGTTAATTTTAAACCCAACAAAATGACAAAGGTTTGAGTTCAAAGGTTCGGAGATCAGGTTACAACTTGGGAAGAGTTTTTACGTCCTCCCAAGTTGCCTCGGACAAAGCCGAGTCTCCCTTGTTAGTTAACAAAAGTGCATGTGTGTGTGTGTGTGTGTGTTTTAACGGAAAATCTTTGTTTTAACTTTTTATTTATCTTTTCAACTGAAAAAAGGGTTTGTTTGACAAGAAAACAGAAGACAGAAGGGAAAAATGGTCAATCTCCCCATACGGCCAAAGTAGCCGTACGGATGGGGAGACCACTCCTGGGATTTTACAGTTTGTTCAAGCAACAGTCCAGTTCCAGGCAGAAACAGAGCATTCTGCTTGAACTGGACCAAACTGTTCTGATTCCAGTTTGTTATTCCAACACAAAACAACATTAACAACTCATTCCTATGCCATTTGATCATCAAGGAACCTCCCAAAACAAGAGTTTGGGCATGATCAAAGGCAATCATGGGAGAAAAATGAAAAAGGTGGCCAATATGCCCTTTTGAGCCATAGTGACCATTTGATGAGTAAAGATTGAAACTTTACCATCAAAATGGTTCTTCTAGGCAAGATTAATCCTTTAGGGACAAGAACAAACCATAAAGATTGGATCTTTATTACCCAAACTTGGGAATTTTGGGCTAGATCAAGGTGATGAGGATAAAGATTGAGACTTTATCCTCAACATGATCATCATAGCTTAAAATGAGCAAAATGAACAACAAGAGCATCATCCATGACAAGAATGTATATGAACAATCAACAATCCATGATCAAACTAGGTTTGAACCTCTGCCACACAAAGTATGGAGGGCACCTTTGATCATCTCATGGCTTGGACTAGGAAATATAAATAATAATAGATATATGTATATTGCTTGAATGGACAAGACTTGCAAGAATGTAAAGATCAACAATAAATGACAAGATCAAAGATAAATAGAGTTCTTAGATGAAGAGAAGGGAGGGGGAGAAGGTGGCTTTACCTATCTTGGTTTAGGCCAATCTTCCTTTCTCTCTTTCACTCTTTGTTCACTCTTACTCACACTATTCTGAGGTGAATTCGACAGAGTAACCTTAGTTCTAATGTTTCTCCCCCCCCTGAAATGATCAGCAAGGGGTTCTATTTATAGGGACTGAGGGTGCCCAAACCAGCCGTACGGCTAGTCCCCTCTAGTACCCAAAGCATCCGTACGGCCCAGCCTGGCAAGCTTGTGGATTTTTCCAATTTTATACCAGAGTAGTCCTGGAATTTATAGCTTATCCTAGGGAGGTCCTGGCCTATTAGCTTATCCCTGAAACGGTGCTAAGGCTACCTCTAAGATAGGTCGGTTTCAGATTGGGGTACTTACAGGCGCGCGACTCATAGATGGCCTTTTTGATAGAATGGACTAGAAAGTCAGCCTTGTTATTCAGTTTAGTCCCTGGACTTAACGAAGTCAGTCAGGAACTTAATGGACGTAACAGAAACTAACGAGAAACACTTAAAATAGGGAGAAACACAAGATCAACCGTGCAATCGGGGTGAGCGGTCCAAGGCGGGGTGTTTACACCTTTATAATTACCTGTTTAAGGATAACGTTCAACTATGTCAAACATGACGTTCATTAAGTGAAAGACCATGATGTCAAATGAATGATATAACTATTATAAGATTTAATTATGATATTTGAATCTTATAACTGGTCTATCCAGTATATAGTTTAATCCGCATATCTATGCAAATAATCACATATGATTATCCATTAACCTTATGCTAGTTATTAATCATAATTACTAAGGACAAATATTATTATAACAAATATGAAAAGATATAATAACCAAATAAATAATCTTTATAATAAATGATAAATCACAATATATAAAGGTTTATCCCATAAGCCTACGGCATAACCCTAATAATCTCCCACTTGCACTAGGCCCAATCATACATGTATCTAATACCTATGGACCTAACATGACCATCATGCTTAGATTGCGGAAGAGGCTTTGTAAGAGGATCCTTATATCATCAGTTGGTACATTTCATATCTTAATATCACCCCTCTCAATGACAATAGCTCCATTATTTTCACAATAAAGTTCCAAAGGATTAGTAATACTTGGAACGACTTATAGGTCACTAATGAACTTCTTGATCCGCTTCTTTAGCTGCATCCGATGCAACTATGTATTCGACTTCGTTTGTAGAATCAGTGATGGTGCTTTCCTTGGAACTCTTTCAATAAACGACATCTTCATTAAGAAGAAACGCAAAACTAGATTGCGATATAAAGTCATCTTTGTCAGTTTGGAAGCTTTCATCCTTTCAACCCCTTATAACGAGATCATCTGCAATTCTTCCAAAGACCAATAGTGCATCCTTATTCCTTCTCAAGTTCTTATGGATGTTCTTAAAGGCTATCCAGTGGTTCTCTACAGGATCATCGGTATCTGCTTGTTATACTCAAAGCATAAGAGACATCTAGTCTAATACATAACATGTTGTACAAGATTGATCCAATTAATGAAGCATATGGAATATCATTCATCCTTACTTGCTCATCAGTTTTCTTAGGACACTGAGTTTTGCTTAGAGTAATACCATGCGCATTGGCAAGTTTCCTCTTTATAATTTTCCATGCGGAATCTCCTAAGAACCTTGTCAATGTATGTAGTTAGACTTAAACCAATCATCCTTTTATATCTATCTCTATAGATCTTGATACCATGGATATAAGCGACTTTGCCCATGTATTAAATTGAGAAACACTATCCTAACCAAGACTTTACAGTCTGAAGTGCCGGAATGTCGTTTCTAATGAGAAATATGGCATCTTCAAATAAGACAAGAAATAATACCAATCCACATCCAAAGTGGCCATCTTTGTCAGCTATATCCTCATTTTTTGTGCCTTTTCTGATTCGTTCTTTGTGGGTAACTCAATAGGATCGTACTATGTTGTCAACGAGTCCGATCTAATCAGAACTCATAAATCATAAGCTGACTCTAGTAAGCCATTATGATTAATTAAATAATACAATATTGAAAGTTTTATATTTTCTAAAATAGAACATAGCACAATCCCTTTGTCGCATGATATCATTGTGGATATAAGTCATGCTCCACGTCAACTTATATATTATCCAATGCTTTCTCAATTATGAGTATATTGATAAACCAAATTACATTGGTCATATCAATTCACTTGAGCATAGCCATACATTTCATCAATATCACTCATCGAGGGGCCCAACCGATATCTCTCGTATAGTGGAATAAATCCAGTCTTGACATATTATTCTTTCCTACAAGAATCTAATCATGCCAATCATAACCTTTATAATTACCCCTTTAAGGATAACATTTAACTATGTCAAACATTACGTTCATCAAGTGGAAGACCATTGACACGCCCCAAGTCCCGGGATCCCCTAATAGAACCTCGAACCTGGTGCGCGTAACTAACAAGAAACAAGAAACTAACGGGAAACAGGAACAATACCTGTTAGAAACAAACTGACATGATATATATACTCAAGAGTAGGGAGCTAAGATAGCTCACAACGAGTTCTAGACCAAGAAAATTTAAAACCAAAATGGTTACATACAGCGGAAGACATGCCTAGCAAAATAAGCTGGCATCAAGAACTGACTAGAGACAACAAGTACTACACGAGTCTACCCCAAAACAAGCCCAGAGTTTAATAACTCATACAACCTCGTCCTTACCAATGTATTAAAAGGACACTAGCTTCAAACAAGAGCATCCTGCTGAGTACGTTCCCAGCTATACCGAGCCTCACTGCGTACTATCCCCTGCTTTCCTGGGGGGGGGGGAAACAAATAAAGGGTGAGATAAATCTCAGTAAGCTATTAACATGCAACTACATGACATGTTATCATGCAATTCAAGTAGATACTCAAGTAATCATATATCAAGTATCATCAAGTAACAAGTATAGGAGAGGCTAAGCCAACTCAACAAGTAATCAACCTCAAGATATGATCAGGTAACAAGTAGTCAAGTAGTGTGAGAGGCTAGACCAACTCACCAAGATGCACATAGGCCTATCACGTATCATTACCTGAATCCTTCCTTATTCCTCCCAAGAATACCATTGTTGTCGATGCTTGTCTAGCTGAGGACAACCACGATCAAGATCAAGAGACTGCTATGCAGTATATAAGAAGACCCGGTAACCAGTGTCATTCACAAGAACAAGATTCACGAGGTGTTCACGAGTTAGCATTCACTTATATCAGGCGTATTGCTCTAATACAGGAAGCTAAGCCCTTACTATGGCCGGTAGTAAGGGAAAAACAGACCGAATGCATAGACCCACGATTATTACTTATGCCCCAGCCCTCGCAATAAGTGTGAACCTATACACCCCTCTGAACAAAATAAGTCAGTTGGACTCACACGAGAATGCACAAGTAGATGTTTACTTGAACTACGAGAATAGAACTAAGTCCCATTTTAGTGGACCAGTCTTTATGCACCATGTAATCATGTATCATATGCTCACGAGAATATGCACCATGTAGTCATGTATCATGTGATCACGAGAATATGCACCATGTAATCATGTATCATGTGCTCACGAGAATACAAGTACACGTACGCAATCATTGCGAAGACAAATCAATCTAACAATGGCACGTAGAGTGTCCATATAACACGGTCAATCCAAGTTAGAGTCTATTAATAACAGACCTCAAACAAGTAGTAGGGTATATCATTCTATATCACTTTGTCACATGCCAAGTTTGCACGTACATATTCATATCACGTTTGACACATTAAAGTGTCTATCACGATACCCTTACTATCAAGTAGAGCCCAATACCTTAGACTCTAAACACGTAGAAGAATAGGTCACATCATACCTAGTCACAATCATATCTCACGTATATGTATCGTTAGTAATCGAATACATTTTCTAACACATATTGTGTTCTATAGTTATTCTTATTAACTTAAATCATAGTATTCACAATTATATGAATTATCTTCATATTACACTAGTCCCTAATTTCTTTAGGAACCCAATTCAAGACAAGATATCTTCTTTATTCTTTATATACTTCATTGAGTATATACACGATTAAAACCAATCACTAGCACTTTAGTGCTTATTCATAGCACATACAATACACACGTATCAAATTCAAGTATGTAGTAGAGTTAATCATTCTCTATCTAGTTCCATAACCCAACTCTTTCGGTTATTCATACCATGTATCAAGTAATCAAGAAGCAACATTCTATCAAGTAACTATATGCAAGATTTGCATATACACATCAAGGATCTTTCAAGTTTATTACCATACACATATATTGATGTCAAGGCACGTACAATATTTTATAATCTTATATTCAAGTCTTAATCCAATTATTTGGATGTTCAAGCCATGTACAAGATTTTATTGTCTTATACTTCAAGTTACTGTCTCAACTTAAGACATTCAAGACATTCAAGACATTCAGGACATTCAAGACATTCAAGACCTTCAAGACATTCAATACATATACAAGATTTTATCATCTTATATCCAAGTTCTCAATCCATTTCTTTGGATGGTTAAACATGTACAAGAGTTAATTATCTTATACTTCAAGTTCAAGCTAGGAAGATGAATTATACATCTTTCACGTATTAATTTCCAATCATTTTCTTAGGACATTCAAGCTCAAGACATTAGTTGGTGCCCCCAAGGTACACAAACATTAACTTCAAGACACATAAAAGAGTTACTACTCTTATACTCAAGTTATCATTTAATTATGATTTAAGTCCACATTTCATTTGTTCACAAAGGGACTATTTTTCTGTACTAGAGTGTTCTACAACACCCATCTAGGCCATCTAGGGTAGTACCCTAAACCTAGACCAAGAATACTTCGAGTTCAAATTAAGTAAATGAGCTAGACAACTCATACTTACAAGTTCATAATCCCCTACATAAGATATTCAAGCTCAAGACACTAACTTGGTGCCCTCAAGGTGCACAAGCATTAGTTCCAAGACAAGCATAACACATACGTGCTTGTTCATAGCACTTTCAAGACATAAAGAAAAGTTCTTCCCTTTATACTCAAGTTCTCATTTTAATTTAATGAATAATCATGTTCAAGACCCACTTCTGATACCCCTAAGGTGTCACAACACTTGCTAGGACATCTTATCTTAAGGCTATATGCCTTAACAAGGGATAAGCTTTTAATTTAATTTAGATTTAAAACACTTTGGTTGAAACAGGGGACCGGGCCGGCGCCTATGACTGACCGGGCGGGCACTCATTGAAGCACATTTGAAACCCAAAACTTCTGTTGAAAAGGGCGGGCGCCTGGAGGACCACCAAGCGGGCGCCTGGTCCAATTTTTCTGCAAACCTCAAATTTCTTTCCAGACTTAGAAATCTCCGTCCCAAGCGTAGGAGTATACTTTTACTAACCCTTAGGCAATACCCAAGACACTATTTCAAGCTCAATTCATTTCTTTTACCGTCCCATAAATAATAGGATAATTTCTTTTTATTCCAATTTAATAATTCACCGTCCCCAAAAGTATAAGTACAATTTTATAATATACTAATATACCCATTTAGGGATACTTCCATTCATTTTCCCATACCACAAATAATGGTACAATTTTTCTAATAATATTTAAATTAAGTTACTATTTTACCGTCTCACGAATAGGAGTATAATTTTTCTAACTTTCCCAGGACACTTTCAAGTTGATTTTATTCTTGTAATTCATTCGAATACTCTCTTCGTCCCAATTTTACAAGTATCACGAAAATTGCCCAAAACACAATTTTAACAAGAACAAGTATTGGGAATAACATATATGCATGTTATTACATGTAAGGGGGAGTCAATAGCTTACCTAGTCCGAAATCAAGTTGACCCAAACAAACTTTTGTTCGGCAGGAAATGCTCTATTCAGCGCCACGAATATTTATCCGGGACCAGAATCACGAACAGAGGGATAATTAAGCTCGAGGAGTCGAGAATAGGAAGAATCCTAAACCTAACCTTTGCTTCAGAGAGAACGTAAGAAATTTGGGGAGAAATGCTTCTGAGAAGAAAGCAAACCCACAAGATATACTTGATATTTTCCAAGAATTGCAATTTAGACCCTCAAGTTTCACTAATTACAAAAAGGCCCCTAAACTTTCAACTTTAACATTTAACCACCTTAACTTTCTAACGTAGTTAAATAATTAACTCAAATAAAATAGCATATAAATATGCTAGTCAAGAATTTAACAAGCAAGTCAAAAATTTAACAAATAAGTCAAATATTTAACAAGATTAAGGATGGGCGTTACAACCATGATAATCTCATGTCTAAGGATTTCAATGATGTAATTATTATGAGATTTAATAACGATATTTGACTATGACATAAATCTCATAACGGGTCTATCTAGTACCTTGTTCTTCAACAAGTACCCACAAATTTAATCAGCCTCTCTATGCACACAATCATCGTATGATTGTCTATTAAACTTATGTTAGTTATTATTCATAATTAATAGGGATGTAGATTATTATTATAAACATGCAATAGATATGATAACCAAATAAATAATCCTTATAAGAAATGATAATTGACAATATTTAAAGATTTATTCCATAAGCCTAGGGCATAACCCTAACAGCTTTTTTACCTGTATCATGAGATGAAGATTCAAACAAAGCAATGTTAGCATCTATTTCATCTTCCTCATTGTCACTCAAGGATGAAGTGAAGTTCATACACTTTTTCTTGAGTGTTTTAGCACACTTATTTTCATAATGGCCAAAACCACGACAAGCCCTACATTGAACAAACTCAATGCCCTTTTCTCAAAAATTTTCCTTTTGACTCCAGATTCAGTGACAACTTTGGGCTTTTCAGAAGATTGATTAGAACTTCCAGGAAACCTGGTTCTTCTTTCGTTACTCAAAATGGAACTAAATTTGTTAGTAATAAGAGCCAAATTATCTTCCTCAAGAGTGGACTTGTCAATCTCAGTAGACAATTAACAATCTCTTTTGGAATATATGCAGAACTAGCAAGGGCCATATTAATTTCTTTATTTTTCTTTTGAACACCAAGACTTAATTCAAACACAGTGAGGATCCCAACTGTAGTATCAAGACTCACGGTGTTGACATCACTAGTTTCCTCAATAACAACAACCTTGATATTAAACCTCTCAGGAATAGATCTTAAGATCTTGCTTACTAGTCTAGCATTTGATATTGCTTCTCCTAGAGTTAGAAATTCATTGAAAACTAGTAATTTAGTCGGTGCTTCGCACGGTAATAGAGTAGGAGCACGTAAAGGAATGAGATGACAAAGATTACTAAACTACTTTTCCTTAGATATCGAGTTTAAGAAGAAACACGTATCAAATGACAACTTGAAATTTTAGAGTAGGAGAAGCTTCTCTCTTCTTACACATGTCTTTGAGAGGTTGTCTATTTGAATTTCATTATAAGAAAAAGGGGATGACTTGCAAGCCACTAACGTTGAAGTATAAGGAGAGTGAACAATCAAAAATCTTTTCGATAACGTTTAAGCCGTTTATCAAAAATCAATGAGACCATTCATTTATGTGTAGAGATTGAACTTAATATACCACATTTGGTGTATTGTTACATGAACGTAAACTCTAGTGCTTCATTCCCTGAAGATATTGTTATACATTAAATGAAAATTTTATGATCCTTAACATGTTGTCAGCCTTTGAAATTCTATGACCTATAATTGTAACAGAAGTGGTAATTGCTTCAGTTATAATAATTTGATTTTTGTTAATTTGGTGTTATGGATTATTAATGTGACTACTGGAATTCCTTCAAAATTTAATAGTATATTAAAATTAATTATTAATGAGTACATGATTGCTCATAATAAATTTAATATTAACTCTAGACCATTCAATTCTCTATTCTAGATTATATATATAAGTATTGCATCTATAGAAGATGTGTATAAGTAAAATTAGTCTTTTATAGTATTTTAAAATAGTAAGTTAAAAGTAATATTATCTGATGGATGAGTTTTATACTCATTTATTGTGTACTTTTCTAAACTTATTCTTAGTGAAATCCTTGAGTTTTGGTTATTTAATAGGCGTTTAGTGTTTATTTAGAAAACATGTAAAACAGGTGAAGAATGCATAATTCAGAGGAGATATGGCGAAAATTACAATTCCAGGGACTTAAGTGGAAATTTCAGAAAGCTGAGGGCTGCCGTGCTGAAGCTGAAGATACCAGGGATTGCTGTGCAGAATATGAAAACTAGAGTGAACAATCGCAAATAACTGTAAGTTTAGGGACTGTTTTGTAATTTTTGAAAGTTGGAAGACTATTTTGGAAATTCATAATATCTCAGGGACCATAGAGGAATTTCGGATGACAGCCCATGAGACCATAAAAATCTGCACAAGACTTGGAGAAAAATAAATATTTGACTTGTTTAGTTAGGATTTTATTGTAGTTTCCTAATTCTTATTATTCCTTTTTGTTTTGTATTTCCTTTTAGGTTTAGGTTATTTTTTTCTATAAATACTAGTCTAGATTAATTGCAATATAGACCACCCTTCTATCAATTCCTCCATTATTATTCTAGAGATTGGTTCTTTGTCTATGAATAATTAATTTCACCATCTATGGATTGGAGGTAACTTGTATCAAATACTTATGCTTTAATTTAATTCTTAGTTCAATTATTTATTGGTTTGTCACAAGTTTTAATTCTTCCATTCAATCTTAGTTCTTGTTCATTAAAATATTCTTCATGTTAGTTTTAGGGTTTCAATTATATGTTAGGATATAAATTGACCTTTTAACTATTTGGTATATATTGCTGCACTAGCGTGGGTGATAACACGTTGACCACTATTTTAATGATTAGATTTAATTGAGGACCTAGCGGAAGTAAAAAAGATCCAGGTTCATATGTTCTTGAGATCTTCATGAATTTCTTGCATATTGTATAGACCTAGCGGAAAGTATAATATAAAAGAAATAATAGGATTGCAATCCGGCAACCGAACCGTCCCAATTCTTACTTTAGTGAACGAACCCTTGTTTGGAGATTGATTCTTTTATGATTTGTGAGACCATAATAATTGACATCTTTAATCACATAAGCATAAGTAGGAGATACTTGTGAATCATTTCCATAGCTTTTTCCTCCATATTCCTATCCATTTATTTATTTATTTATTTATTTTTGTTTAAGTAATTAGTTTATTTACATTTTAGTTCGATTAAATCATCAAAACCAATATTTTATTTTATGTTATTTTATTTTACTACTATTTAAATTGCTATCTTCTACAAGTCTCTGTGGATTCGACACCCTGCTTTTGCATACTACTACTGTGGTGATCTTGCGCGCTTGCAAGGGTTATAATTTGTTCATTAGTATCCTATATAGTTATCGATATGATTAGCTAATACTATTAGATAAGAATGAGAAAAATGAATAGCCTCTTAGTTGTAGGGCTAATCCTGACATGGCTTCATGAAACGTAATATTTGATTAATTAATATTATTAACAGTAATAGTTAATATAAATATAATAACTATTATAATTAACTAATAAAATTAATAATAGAAGTTAACTTATATGTCTATCTTTCCTTTTTAGTCCGTCCTAGAGTATATGACCACTTCCTAAAATGGCAAAGAACCATTACTATTCCTCATACTCATTCTCTCTCCTACTTTACTTTTGTACTCACAATACCAATCAACTTACTATTCCCCCCACTCATTCTCTCTCCCACTTTACTTTTATACCACAACACTTACATCACTTTCACCATTTCTTAATCTCCGTGTAAATGAGAGGGTTGACATATACTTTAGGACAAAGGGAGTAACTATTATGGTTAACAAATGTTATTCATAGTAATAGTTAACTTATACAGTAACTATAATAGTTAACTAATACTATTAATAGTAATAGTTAAATTATATAGTAAACATTATGGTTAACTAATACTATTAATAGTAATTCTTAACTAATATAGTAACTATTATTGTTAGCTAATACTATTAATAGTAATAGTTAACTTATATAGTAACTATTATGGTTAACTAATAATAGTTAACATATAAAATAATTATTATCTTTAACTAATATTATTAGCTAATAAAAAGAATACCAAAAGTCACTTAAAATTTAGGGTAATGCTGACATGGCTTCACCGAAAACAATCATTAGCTAAGACATGTCCACTGGTGAATCCACAACCTTCCAACTCAGCTTTTAATATATACCCCCTCCATCCCACCTCACTTGAGACTTATTTTCATTTTGGTACGTCCCACTTCACTTGAGACTCCTCAAAATAGCCATCTTTTGATTATTTTATATTCAAACTACCCCACCACTCATTCTCTCTCTTCATTTTTCACCACTCAATTTATTCAACCAACACTACTATTTACCACACTCATTCTCTCTCTTTATTTTCTACCACACATTTTCTTTACTTTATTCCTTTTCTTCCATTCTGAGTTATTCAAATTGATCCACTAGAATCCTTAGCCTTTTAGCTTTTGGTCTACCTTCTCATTGCATTTGAAAAGTATCCAAAGCAGCTTCAGCAATGAGTTGATTGTTTATGCTAAACATATGATGATCAACAAAACTTGAAGTGACACCCATTGCCTTAGAGTTATAATTAGCTATGTTGATTTCATTAGTCCATTCATGTTCAGGCTTCCTTTCATAAGTGACTTGACTTTTGGATGCCTCCCCAGTAAGTTTTACTTCTTTCATGGGGGAGTCCAAGCCACAAGAATGCCCATCCAAGCTCTTTCATCAATGGATTTGATGTAGATGCGCATCCTTGCTTTTCAAAGGGGATAATTAGTACCATCCGAAACTGGAGGTTTATTACATTGATTATTTTGAAATTTTATTGTGACTACAATTTCTGAAATTGACACTCAGCATCGTTGAGTGTTGACTCTAACGCTAATTGTAAATTTAGTGTAGCTAGGAATGATAGATTTTAAACCACAAAGATCAGAGAACAGATGTGTATACAGTTGTAAGACAACTATATCCACAACTAATAGAAATACAGCGGAAATAAATAATACAAAGATTAATCGTCTGCTGTTACATTCATATATGAATGTAATTGTTTGTACAAGTAAATGTAACACTTTAATAAAAGAAATTATAACATATTTCTATAGATAATGTAATACTTTTACATGTAACACTAATCAAGTGTTTTTAGCTCTAAAAATGTAAATTGTTGAATTATTACTTTTTCTATACATATGTGTTACAATTATGTATAAACATTATTACATATAAGTAACACGTTCGTTACATTTTAGTTGTAATAAGTATTACTTTTGGCAAGCGAAGAAAACATAGAAAAAAACACTGTTACTTTTCGGTATATATATAAAAATTAAAAAAAAAATTGTGGGCTTATGTGAGGCTGCCACGTGGCAGGGTCGCCCCCTATGTCATGGAGCTAGTTCAATGGGCCGGGTTATGGGTCAAAAATGACCCGTCTCATCCATGAGACGGGTCATAGTGTTCTCATTTAAGTTTTTGTCTAGACATATAGCATCTCTCATAGCAATGGAAGCTTTCCAACATATGAATGAAGAATAAGTTAATAAAATTCTATAAGTATATATGATTACTAAACTGAAATTAATCATCAACTAAGTTACTCCATCTCTCCCAAAATAAATGTCACATGTGATAAACTAAGTTGAAATTTAACCAAAAAATTAAGAAAATCTAAGCATTTTTATAATATTTTGAAAAGGGTTATTAATACATCAATCGAAATACTATTCATAACTATTTTTGAATTTCAATGAAGATAAATAATTTTGCATTAAAAATTGGTCAAAGTTTAACTTAGTTGACCATATGTAACATTTATTACGAGACATAAGAAGTAATTCTTACTAGTTAATTATATATTTCATCAAAGCTAAAGTGATGGGGAGGCAGTTAATGTGTGGGGGAAGGTAGAAGGTGGTGAGGACGGGCAGGCCATGGTGGCGCATAATATAATTCCATCATATGTATATATATAAATAAAGATTCTTTCCCCCAAGATTTGTTAATTTATCACTTAATAATATGATTACAATCCCTAAAATAATGTTTAATCTCTACAGCTTTGACTCTCTTTTAATGTCCTTTAATATCTTCTCCATGGATGGGACCTTACATTTGATTTCTCCATTGTGCATAAGTCCACTAACTAGAATTAGATTTGTTTGTGTGGAGGGTGGGTGTGACCTACCACTTTAGAGGCACTCAATTCAAATTCGGAGAGCGCATCAGTCAGTTCAGATATAAATAAATTTACTAATTTTGGTGCATTAACAGTTCAGATATAAATAAATTTACTTTTTAATAAATGTGTGATAGTGATGGTGTTAAAGAAGACTATTATACTTTTAATTAATGAAGTAATCTAATAAACCGGCAGTCGGCAGACGACTGCTACCACTGACGGATCTACATACATGGTTAAGGGGGCCGCGGCCCTCGTTTGTAAAAAAAAAAAAATTTACTAGTGCAATTTTTGTACATTGTAATTAAATCAGTGCAATAAATTAAACTTTACCCCTTTTAGGGAAAGAAAAAATAACACTAATTTTTTTTCTTGCCCCCTTATACTAATAATTTTTTTTTTTGCCCCACTTCAAAACAATTTCCTGGATCCGCCAATGACTGATACGACATTTAATTGCAACGGCTCCGTATCCCACTCAATCCATCTCTCGTGCAAGGTTAAGAAAGAATTAGTATAAAATTACAAAGTTTAACACCTAATGATTATCATAGAGATAATCTCTTTTATATGAGATGTGACAAGTGATGTTGGTGTAAAGATGCTGGACCCGAGCCTCTCCATTTGTTACACCTTTATATTTAATGGATTCTGGTTCATAAGGCCTTCACTAGCCTATTACTCACTCCCTCCCATATTAACGATTATAATTGATCCATCAATATTGAGGAAAACTTATGTGAGACGGTCTCACACGGTGAGACGGATCTTGTTGAGAGAGGAAATGAGTTTACACATCCCCGCCCATAAGGGAGCAAACCATTTACTCTCTCATCGAGATCCGTCTCACGTGTGAGACCGTCTCACACAAGTTTTTGTCATCAATATTTTAGAGAAAGGCTTTTTATTTATTTGTATATAATTATATTGTTGTGTCTTAATAAAATTTAAGTAAATTTATTTTCTTATTTAAAAATACAAAGCTTAAATTATCTTGAGACAAAAAAAAAGAAGACAGAAAATGCTTATTCATTATTAAGGAGCAAAGAAGTCGAGATCTCCTGTACCACTTTTGTGTACCACTTCATGTATCACTCATAATCCAACCGTTCATATGTTTAAATAATATTAATTTAATGTGGATCTCAATAACCGTGAGTCATTAGATCACTTGTAGCACATGAAGTGATATATAAAATGACACAGTGGATTTGGACTAGGAACAAAGGACTAGGGAGTAAAACTGACATCTTTACTAACGGCTCTTCAAAGATATCAGAATGGCTCCACCCCATATGCTTGTCATCAGGGGCGGATGTAGTATATGACCAGGGTGCGCCAATGCACACCCTGAATTTCCCAAATTTTTTTACCGAGTAGTTATTAAAAAAAAAATAAAAAAAATATAGAAGTGTAAATTGTGATTTTTGAAAGAAGAGTGCTGCAGAGTGTAAAAATAAAACTATTCCTAAAAGACTAAACACTACTTAGCGGGAAACGCATAAGAGACCACCTAGTTTTTTTTTGTACGCCGTATTCTAATTATTTTGCTCCCAAATCGCAAATTGCCAATCGACGTCGGAGAAGACGCTGGCAGCCCGCCCCATTTCTTCGCTCTGCAAATCGCAAATCGAACGGAGACGACTCACGACGCGACATCGAACGGAGACGACTCACGACGCGACGCCGGTAGCACAGTCGCACACCACCGGCCACGGCGGCAAGTCGCCTCTTCCGTGATCTGCCCCTGTTTTCCTTCCTCCACAATGTCTCAATCTCAAAAAGGTATTTTTGATAAATTCATTTTTAGGGTTCTGAAATTGATGATTTGGGGATTTATTGAGCTAAAATCTGAAATTGATGATTTGGGGATTTATTGAGTGATTGTTGAAATTATTATTTTGATTTAATTTCTGTTTGTTGGATTTTTTGCTGTTTAAAGTAGTCTTCTACTTTAATTATGATGATGATGATGATGATGATGGTTTGGTCAACTTGTTCTTTGGCTGTATTTTTTGTTTTAGTCTGTTCAAGAACTTTACCATCTTTCATTTTCCGGACTTCAAAAGGCTTCAATTTGATCAAATTAGTTTTTTAGGTGTATTCGTAATTTGAAACCTTATGTTAGAAGCCTATTTTCAAACCATTATAAGTTGAATTTTTCAAAATTGCCTCACAGATTGGGTCTTGGTTGAGGCGGGCTGTCGTTACCAGCACATCTCAATCAAGTGTCAACGCAGTAGGATTGTTCAAAATTTATTAGTACAGTATTGTTTTTAGTTTTCAATCCAGTATATGCTACCGCTTCTTTGGTCTTGGAACATGTTTTCGCTCGGGAAGGTTTTAACATTTTGAAAAATGTATATGAATTGATAGTACATGTCTTCACATTTCTCGTGATTAATTTATGTTCATGCAATTTTTTGTTCTTACAGTTAGGGGCTCAACGACATAGAGAGGGGTCAAAGTTGGACACTTGTTCTAGTTTTTGCATCCATTGTCGCTACTGAGGAGTGAGGATACTAAGGTTAGCCGTTCTTTTTTTTTTTTATAGTCATTATCTTTCAACAAGTAGAATTCAGATGACTTATTCTATCTGACCATATGTTTTTTGCATTCTTATTTTCTCTGAGCTGTGTCTGAATTTGATTGTCTGAACGAAAAGATCCCATAAGTTATGGAACCCAAACCTTATACACAAAGCGTGATTGCTGAATTAATGGGTCTCGATGAGATGTCACTTCAGCCGCCTGTTCATACACGAAAGAGAGTGCTCTCTGAAAACTATTTAAGATTGAGACATATTATTTTGTCTTGGATTTTTTTTATATTTTTTGCATGTCAGTTTTGAACCGGCCTTACCGGAGATGTCAATGTGGAAGGGTGGGAGGCAAATGGCAATATATACTCCCTCCGACCCAATTTAAAGTACTTAGTTTGACTTTACACGGAGATTAAGAAAAAATAAATGTTGTGAGTATGAAAAGTAAAGGAGTTTTCTACCAAATTGACCCGCGTACTATGTCAATTCCACCAATTTAACCACCGTACTATCTAAACTACCCAACTAACCTGCGTACTATTCAAAAATTAGCCAAATCAACCCAAATCGTTAGTAAATGTTAGCAATTGTTAACGGACGCTAATAACTTAACGAATAGAACAATCAAAATTTTAAATTGTATTTATCACAATATAAAGGGGCAGAGTGAAAGAAAGTAAATATTACAAAAAAAAAACCCTTCCCAATTAATCCCCTTACAAATCCAAAACCAGATATGCACCCAGAAACCAAACCCCTTCTACGCCCACAACGCAGCCCTCATCCAACCGCCGCTCCCACCCTAGCAGCTGCCAATCTTCCTCCACCAACACCATTCCTCTCCCACACTCGGCCCCATCACTAGATCAATTCCTTCCCACCATCCCCAACTAGATCTGCAATCCTTTCCCTTCCCATCTCCTTTTTGCAGCCTTTACTCCATCGTCGTCACCGGTTAAGCGTTGCCAACATCGGTCATGCTTCGTCATTGCAGTAAAACCTCATCATCTCTGATCACCTTGGATTTTTGCTTCTTCATCTCTTCCTGGAACAATTTGTTTTCGATTTATTTTTCTAATCCTTGTAGCTTCTCAATTCTAATTTCACTTGGGATTTTAGATAGATCTGGATTTTTACGAAGTAGGTTTTTTCATATTTTTTGTTATTTCGGTATGGTTGATCAGATCAAATGGGGAGACCGATTTATAGGGATTGATTGGTGAATGTTGTTCGAATTTCGGGAATTTTATTTAGCAGCTGGGATTTTTTTTAGCAAGTTTGCACAGTTTGAAAGGGAGGGAAGTTCCGCAGTTTGGGAAATTTAACAGTGCAGAGATTCTGTGGGGATGGATTTGAAGGTTTGATTTTGAGTTTCATGGTTCAAATTTTTGAATTTCATGATGTTGAGGATTTTCTTGTATTTTTTGTTGAGTTTTCTGGGCATTTGAATCAAATTGCTACGCTGAAGTTTTGGACATTGGTGATTGATGACCATGGCGGGTGGTGGCGGGGATGGTGGTAGGTGGTGATTGTGTTGGTGGTGGGAGGTGGGCTGTGGTGGTTCTTGATGGAGAAGATGGTAAATAAGACAATTTAGTATTAAGTTAAACAAGATAGGAATCTGTTCAGACCAAAAGAAAAGATGGAGCTGAATTCAGAAAAGGACGGTGGTGATGGTTGGGCAGTAGCGGTGTTTGGGCAGCGGAATGGTTGGGTCGTGGCGGTGTTTGGGCAGTCAAAATGGTTGGATTGTGCTGAATACAAAATCCTTCATTAAAAAAAAAAAAAAAAAAAGATGAACAGCAGGGTTCAAAATATAAATCAAAACAGTGTTATTTTGCATTACTCAATAAAGTGAGATAAAATTTTGTTTTTTTAGGGGGCTATTTGAAAATTAGCATGTGATACCCGTTAACTATATAACGGCTGTTAGGAAAGTAGGTTGATTTGGTTAATTTTACAATAGTACGCAGGTCAAATTGGTAGTTTAAATAGTACGGAGGTCAAATTGATGGTTTAGGCATAGTACGCGGGTCATTTTGGTTGTTTACTCAAATGTAAAGTGGGAGAGAAAGTGGGTAGGGAGTTTTTGTAGTGAGAATGACAAGTGGGTCACACTTTCTATTTTAGGTAATAAAGCAAAGTAAGAACCTTAAATTGGGACAGACTAAAAAGGAAAGTAAGAACCTTAAAGCGGGACAGATGGAGTAGTACTCCCTCTGTCCCAGAATGATAGTCCCCCTATTTTCATGGGTTTTACAAAAGAACTTTGAGTAATAATTAAAGCTACTTTTAATTATTATAATGAAATTTTTGAAATTGTTCTTGATACACCATTATAAATACTATTAATATCAAATTTTAGATTCACATTAACATAATTATTTGTAGTATTTATAACTGCTCAAAGTTCCCTCGTAGTAACAACGAAAAAAATAAGTGGACTATCTTTCTGGGACGGAGGGAGCCTTTTTTATTTTTAGTTAAATGAGTGCTTAATTATAGTACTAATCATCATTCCATCTCCCTGACACTTGAAAAGCCGCCTCATGCGCTTCCTAAACAAGATCGATAATTGCTCAAAAGGAAAAAAATAAATAAAAGAAAAGAACAGATCGAAGGAAGTACCTTCAAAATTCACAATTTACTTGAGATAATTTTTTTGATAATAAATATTAATAAGCAGGACTCGTGTGAGACGGTCGTACAGCACAGATCACTCATACGACCGTTTTTTTTTTTTTTTTTTTTTGGCAGCCATTTTTTTTCCGCTAATTTTTTCCTCGTCAACAAATCAAACACTTACAATAAAAGAATGTAACGTTTTTACACAATTGTAATGGTTTAATTTAAAAATGTAACCTTTCTTTCTGAAATATAACAGTTTTATTCAGAAATGTAACCATAGGTTTGCACAAAAATTGATTGAGGATAACATAAGATTTATTCAAAAATTACTGTTACACTTTATTATAAAAACTGTTACATTCATTTGTAGAAATTTATTTTGGTTAAACACTTAATGATTTATCAATTACAAAGTTGAATGTAGCAATTGAAATTCTGTACTGTAACATAGTAGTTTTGCAAAAAAAAAAAAAAAATTGAAATAGTTTGAATTTTAATTTTTTTAGAAAAGTAACAATTGAAATGTAACTGATCATATACATGAATTCTTACTGTTTTTTCAAGGGAAAAAAGAAACATTTACTCTATAAAATCTGTTATATACTCCCTCCGTCCCAGTTTAAGGTTCTTAGTTTGACTTTGCACGCTTATTAAAGTATCAAGGCAAAATTGAGTCAAGAATAGTAGTTATGAGGGATATAATTGTCTATTCATAAAGCAAGTGGGTGAAAAGTAGATAGGTAAGTGATGGGTTTTTTGTAATATATGAACTTTATGAGGACAAGAATGTCCAAAACACTATTCATCATTTGCCATTTAAGGAATAAAGCAACTAAGAACCTTAAAATGGGACATACCAAAAAGGAAAGTAAGAACCTTAAACTGGGACGGAGTGAGTAATCATTTATAGTACAAGTTATACTTATATATATAGTCTGATACATTTCAATTGTTATTTTCTCTTAAAAAACGATCCAACTATTTAAAGTTTTTTGCAAATCTACTGTTATAATTTACAATAAAATTACTTTTTCAGGATCTAACTGTTGCATTTTTTTCACAGAAAGTGTTACATTTCAGACGACGTACAACTCATTTTTTTTTTTGTTTGTTAAACAATATGATTTTACAAAAATAATTCAAAATCATATCATCACCAATTGAGTTTGATTCGTCTTGTTGAGATGAACATAACAGTGTTTTTTTAAAAAAAAAAATCGACTTTAAAATCTCAAGATATATCATTTTAAAGTGTTGATTTTTTTTTAAAAGCGCCACATGGTGGAAGCTGGGCGCGCAGGAAATACTTGAGCGGATGCAGGTCTGAGTGGGGCTATTGAGTGATCCGTCTCACACGTGAAACAGCATCACAAGAGTTTTTGTCAATATCAATATGGTTCTACAATTTTGTGTAAAGAGAGAAAAAGTGCATGACATACTTTGTCCCGATTTGATTTTTAAAAGAGGGCGAAACTGTAACACCCCAACTTTTCACTACAATTAAATAATAACTTAATACGAATAATTCCCAAAATCAGAATGCCCAACGGTTACAAATAACCACAATTCAAACTTTAACCAACGTTCAAATCCACAACGGCTAGTACAAACCACTAGCTCAAACGGTAACTAACGGAAAGTAAAGTTTATAACTTAACCGTAACGGAAACATAACCACTAATTAACTTTATTAAAAGATAACTCCTAAGCCGCCAAACCTTGCGACTCTTGATCTGCTTATTTATAACCTGGAGAGAGAAAAAGGATGAAAGGAATGAGCGAACAATGCCCAGTAAGTTCATACGATATCCCCTCGGGTACTAAGAGGAGATGACCGAAACGAACGGTAACAATGAATTACAATGAACGGATATAACTCAAGGATCAAACTAACACTCAGTTTGAAAGAAACATTTACTTGATGAAAAACAATTCATTACTTGAAAACATGTGGCTTCAGAGGCAGTTTTCAAAACACAACATTTTACTCACACTTTACTTTTCTTTACTTTACTTTACTTCATTTAGGGATTAAGCACGTGCTGTACCCAGGGCTCGGGTTTCTACTGACCGTACCCAAAATCGGTATATCATGATAACCTACGTTACTTCATCAAGCAACGCAAAGGGGTCCACATGTTCAACTTAGAACTATGGATAACTGTAAGGGGTCCACTTATCCGTTTCGGGATTATGGATAACTGTAGTCACTTTACTTATTATAAAACTTCACTTTAAAGAGCTTTTACAACACAAAGCTTAACTTTACAAACTTTACTTGATCACTTTTTAAAAGATACACATCTCACTTGGACACCAAGGTTACAAAATCAATCATACACATGATAACCCTATTGAACAATAACAATATCAATAGAGTGGATAACAAAAGACGGAACAATTCGCAGAACGGAATAGTTATTAAAAGACTATCTAGCCACACAGATAGTTTACTTTATAAAAACAGAGATTGGGAATCCTAATAAAGGATTAAGAATCAATACACAACTAAGAGCGTAATCCCTTACCTTAGCTTCGTGTTCTACTAGCTTGCTTTACTCCGCTTGGACAATCTACAACATGAAATAGTCTAGCCTTAGACATGAGAAAAATACTATTGTACTTCCGTCCCAATTTGCTTCTTTTTACTCGATTAATCCCATGGTTTAGTCATCTATCACCTCTTTCATAGTTAACCAATAACTTTAAGAATGACTACAACACCCCTAGGGTTTTTATTAGTCAATCCCCAATTCTCAATTTCACTACACAAATTACACACACTGATTTCACACTTTCTGCACACACTTACTGAGTACACCTACTGACAGACACACCCACCACTCTGATTCACACACACTCTGGTACACCCACCACTCTGAACACACCCACAACTTCAGACACACACACCCACCATCAGCCCACACACACGCACCCACCATCAGCACACACACACACGGTACCTGTGAAACACACACACACACACATAGTACATAACGCACACACACACACACACACAGCCCATGTATGCACACACACACACTCGGCAGCCACTGCCTCCGCACACGCACACACACCAGTCAACACACACACCGAACACACACACGCAGCACACACACACGTACACACACCACAGCTTCTTAATTTCTACCCCGAATTGATCAAAGCCCTAGTTGATCAATCACTAACTTAGGGTTTCTTAATCCAACAGTTTGATTAATAAAGATGAAGAGAAGGGTTTAAGGGTTCTAGGATTACCTTTGTGAAATCGATCCTCCCTCTATTTCCTTCTCCTCCACCGGCTCTCCCTCTCTCTCTCTGCGATCTGTTCCAGCGCCGCCCCCTTCCCTCTTCCGGTCTTTCTTTCTTAGCGGATGAGTATTATAACACTAAGGGTTTAAGAGTGAGTATTTATATTAATAGGGCTTCCCAATTCCCTAATTTAAATTGGACTCCTAATCCTTCTTAGTTAATGAATTGGGCCTTCTACTTTAGACCCAATAACTAAACTAAACTAATTATTAAAGTTTGGCCCATTAATAATTAAGAGTTTAAAATAAAAAAAAAGTAAGTTTGGGTTATTACATTCTTACCCCCTTAAAAGAGTTTGGTCCTCCAACTAAACGTACCTTACTCTTCGAACAAAGCGGGATACATATCACGCATTTCACTTTCGAGCTCCCACGTGGCTTCTCTTTCCGTGTGATTGCTCCACTGCACCTTTACGTACGGAATCACTCGCTTCCGTAAAACTTGATCTTTACGGTCTACAATCTTTACCGGCTTTTCATCATAACTCAAGTCTTCACGAAAACGTAACTGTTTGTACTCTATGACGTGGCTCGGGTCAGCTACGTATTTCCTCAACATCGACACGTGAAACACATTGTGCACACCAGACAGTACAGGAGGTAGAGCCAACTTATAGGCTACCGCTCCTATTCGTTCTAGAATCTCGAACGGCCCCACGTACCTAGGACTTAACTTCCCACGAATCCCAAACCGCATGACCCCTTTTGTCGGTGAGATCCTCAAGAATACATGATCTCCTATTTGGAACTCCAGATCGCGCCTTCGATTATCCGCATATGATTTCTGCCTACTCTGCGCAGTTAACAACCACTTGCGATTCTGTTGAACTTTATCCGCCGTTACTTGAACAATCTCGGGTCCAGTTAACTTTCTCTCGCCTACTTCATCCCAACACGCAGGCGATCTACATTTCCGCCCATAAAGAGCTTCATACGGCGCCATTCCAATACTAGAGTGGTAGTTGTTGTTGTAGGCAAATTCCACTAGTGGTAGATGATCATCCCACGCTCCTTGCCAATCTAACGACGTTGCTCTCAATAGGTCTTCGAGAGTTTGAATCGTCCTTTCTGACTGTCCGTCTGTCTGAGGGTGGAACGCCGTACTCATAGTTAACTCCGTCCCCAACGCTTTCTGTAAACTCTTCCAGAAATTCGATGTAAATCTTGCATCTCGATCTGACACTATAGAGACCGGTATCCCATGTAACCTTACGATCTCATCCACGTACAACTTAGCTAACTTCTCCAACGAATCAGTCACCTTGATTGCTAGAAAGTGAGCCGATTTAGTGAGCCTATCCACTATGACCCAAATTGCGTTATGACCCTTCAACGTCTTAGGAAGTCCAATCACCAGATCCATAGTGATGTGTTCCCACTTCCACTCTGGAATAGGTAACGATTGTAGTAGTCCCGCGGGTTTCTGGTGTTCACTTTTCACTTGCTGGCACACCAAACACTTAGAAACGAATTCCGCCACCTCACTCTTCATATTGTTCCACCAAAAGGATTCCTTTAGATCCTTATACATCTTAGTACTCCCAGGGTGAACCGAAAACCTTGAACAGTGAGCTTCTTCAAGAATTTCCCTCTTGATACTATCATTATTAGGCACCCAAATCCTTGATTGATACCTCATGATCCCGTCGTCGCTAACACGGAAGTCTACCATTCCCTTCTTACTGATAACCTTGTGAATCGCTTCCAACTCGTCATCCACATTCTGGGCTTCCTTAATTCTCACTAACAGTGTTGGTTGGACACTCAACTGAGCCAAATAGCCTTTAACTTTAACCTCTAGCTTTACTATTTCACTATCTCTCAATTCTCTTACCCCCTTAGAAATCATAGTCGCGAGTGTTCCATGGTTCTTTCTGCTTAACGCATCTGCCACCTTATTGGCCTTCCCAGGATGATACAAGATTTTGCAATCATAATCTTTAAGTAACTCTAGCCATCTCCTTTGCCTCATATTCAGCTCTTTCTGAGTGAAAATGTACTTAAGACTTTTATGGTCGGTGTAAATTTCACAAGGTACCCCATACAAATAGTGTCTCCAACTTTTCAATGCAAACACCACGGCCGCTAACTCCAAATCGTGGGTAGGATAGTTTTTCTCGTGGTTCTTGAGTTTCCTAGACGTATAAGCCACCACTTTATCATTTTGCATCAACACACAACCCAAACCTTTCAATGAAGCATCACTATAGATCACGAAGCCATCACTGATTGTTGGTAACGTAAGGACAGGCGCAGACACCAATCGCCCTTTCAATTCTTGAAAACTCTTCTCACAATCGTCTGACCACACAAATCTTGTCCCTTTTGTGGTTAACCTGGTCAATGGTAGAGATAACTTCGAAAATCCTTCCACGAATCTACGGTAGTACCCTGCTAAACCCAAAAAGCTCCTTATCTCACTAACAGAAGTTGGTATCTCCCAATTCACTATAGCCTCGATTTTAGCAGGGTCAACAGCTACCCCATTCCTAGACACCACATGCCCCAAGAACGCCACTTCCTCAAGCCAGAATTCACACTTCTTGAACTTGGCATACAACTTTTGCTCCCTTAGAATCTGTAGTACTAATTTCAAATGCTCTTCATGTTCCTCTTTTGACTTCGAATACACTAAGATGTCGTCGATGAACACTATTACACACTTATCTAAATACTCCTGAAATACTCTGTTCATAAGCTCCATAAACACAGCAGGCGCATTTGTCAGCCCAAACGGCATTACTAAGAACTCGTAGTGTCCATACCTTGTCCTAAAAGCCGTCTTTGCCACATCTCCCTTTTTCACTCTTAATTGATGGTAACCAGAACGCAGATCAATCTTAGAGAAGTAGCATGCACCTTGGAGTTGGTCAAACAAATCATCGATCCTTGGCAAAGGATACTTATTCTTAATTGTCACACGGTTTAACTCCCGATAGTCAATGCACAGTCTCATCGACCCATCCTTCTTCTTTACAAATAATACCGGCGCACCCCACGGTGATGCACTCGGTCTAATCAGGCCCTTGTCCAAAAGTTCTTGTAACTGCTCCTTTAACTCTTTAAGTTCTGGCGGAGCCATCCTATATGGTGCTCTTGAAATCGGTGCAGTCTCAGGTGCTAGATCTATCGAAAACTCCACTTCTCGCTCCGGCGGTATTCCTGGCAAATCTTCGGGAAAAACATCCTTGAAATCTTTTACTATGGAGAGGGATTCGATGGTCACTTCTTTCTTGTTTGACTCACCAACATACGCAAGAAATCCCTCACAACCTTTCCTTAACAGTTTACGAGCCTTCATTACGGAAATCAGGCCTGTTCGGACTCTTGGTTTCGCCCCTTGAAAACGAAATCCTTCTCCAGAGGGTAATTTAAAATTCACTTCTTTTCTAAAGCAGTCTACTTTGGCATGATACGCAGCCAACCAGTCCATACCTAGGATGATGTCAAAGTCACTGAGATCCAGACATATAAGATCAACCTCGAGTTCTCTATCGCCTATCCTTAGAGGACAACTTTGAAACACTGAAGTAACTGGGATCGACTCCTTAGTCGGGGTATCAATTACCAAGGGTACTTCTAACACCTTAGGTGACAATTTTAACTGTTTTGCCAACTTAGAACTAATCACAGAATGAGTGGCACCAGAATCTATCAAAGCGTATACGTTGCGAGAATATAACTGAAGCGTACCTGCCACCAAGTCATTTGTGGCTCTAGCATCTCTAGCAGTCATGGTGAACACACGCCCCTGACCACCGGTCTTACTTTTGTCTTCTGCCTTCACCCCATGAGTTTGTGCATTCTTCTTCGGCTCTGGGCACTTCCACTGCGGGTGCCCAATCTTCTCACAGTTATAGCATTTCTTGTCCCTGTACTTGCACGCATCAGCCTTATGATTACCATCACACGCAGGGCATACTTCGGCGGTCCCATGCTCTTTAGCCTTTCCCTTATCGTACGCGGTTCGGTTTCCAAGGTTCCTGTTCGGGTACTTGTTTGCTGTACGATCATAGCTTCCCTCAGCTTTCCTCTTTCCATGATTATCACGGTCTCGGTCGTTGAACTGTCCCTTGCTCCCAGCTGAATCTTTATTCGTAGACTTGTCTCCAGACTTCTTCTTTTCATCCCTCTTGCTGCGGTACTCATCCGACTCCCTTTCTACCATTCTGGCTCTGTCTAGCACTAACCCATATGTCGCTAACTGCAGAGGCGTGATTCTGTATCGAATCCGATCACTCAGCCCGGCTTCGAACTTCCTGGCCTTTTGTTCCTCGCTGTCGAAAAAAGTCGGTGCAAATTCCAATAGATCTGTGAACCTTTCACTATACTCGTCCACCGTCTTGTCACCTTGAGTTAAATTCAAAAACTCCGCCACTCTGGCGTGAAGAACACTAGCTGGGTAGTATTTCTCATTGAATACTACTTTAAACCTTTCCCAGGTGAAATTTCCTTCACCCCTAGCCAAAGCTGCTCTCTTTTCTGCATCCCACCAAGTGCGAGCCGCACTCCTAAGCATAAATGTTGCAAAAACTATCTTCTGCTCTGTGGTACATTCCAAAGTCTCAAAAATATGCTCCATATCCTTAACCCAGTCCTCCGGCTTCTCCTTTGAGGTACCGGAGAAAGTGTCCGGCTTCCTCCTTTGAAACATTTCCAGCGGATCCCTCATTGGTACCTGCTGGGGTTGGTTTTGAGGTTGTGCTAGTTGGTTCACCACCTGTCCGATTCCAGCCACGGTCTGGTTCAGCGTTTGCAGAAGGTTCGCCATGTTCGGATCGACATTACCTTGGTTTCCCGCGTTACGAGCGTTGCCACGGTTTCCTCTTCCTCTTCCAGACATCTGAAGTTAAGAAAGATTGAATTATAACTGATTGATGACCCACCACGAAAACGGGTTTTACATATTATTGACAATTGATTTAACTAGGTCGGTTACTTGACCTCACAATTTACTGTTTCATCGAGAGTCTATACTTAACTTGGTCTCATACTAACTTCACGTACATATTTATGTGTATATATCGGTCTTACTTTAGACCTTTCACTGCATCGACCTTACTTTAGGTCTTTAACTATATTAGTCGCTGTATTCAAACGAATTTCATACTTTTATAGGCCGTCCCCACAGAACTGATTACTATAATTTAACGCATTCACTAAGTTTATTCAAACATAGTTTAACTTAAAGAATCACATGACAAGAAATAACTTAACTTAAAAATAACTTTTATTTATTTAACTGATCTAAACTAGAATAATCACTAAGTTCTTTTACTAATAGAACTAAAAAAAAATACTAAACCCTTTTTAATGAAAGAATGCTAACTTCTAAAAAGAATACTAAATAAATGGCTACTCCCCTCATAATCATGGGGTTACATTTTTCCTAGGTCTACCCCTAGGCCTTCCAGTTGGCACATAAACTTTCCTTGAACCTCTTGGCCTTCCTCTTGGCCTAGGGACCGGTTCTTCCTCCAGTACTTCATCTTCAATTATAATCGGGGCAGCTTCACTGCCCTCTACAATAATGTCAATTTCGGTGGCTTCTTCTTCAGTCCCCACATTTTCTGCCACTGGCTCTTTGTAGAAATTCCTATAAAATTCCTCCCTGATATTGGCTATTTCTTCGTCCTTTTTGTTCATTGCTTCTTTCAGCTTCTCTACTTCTTCTCGAGCCTTATACCACAAACCTATAGTACTAATCATCATTCCATCTCCCTGACACTTGAAAAGCCGCCTCATGCGCTTCCTAAACAAGATCGATAATTGCTCAAAAGGAAAAAAATAAATAAAAGAAAAGAACAGATCGAAGGAAGTACCTTCAAAATTCACAATTTACTTGAGATAATTTTTTTGATAATAAATATTAATAAGCAGGACTCGTGTGAGACGGTCGTACAGCACAGATCACTCATACGACCGTTTTTTTTTTTTTTTTTTTTGGCAGCCATTTTTTTTCCGCTAATTTTTTCCTCGTCAACAAATCAAACACTTACAATAAAAGAATGTAACGTTTTTACACAATTGTAATGGTTTAATTTAAAAATGTAACCTTTCTTTCTGAAATATAACAGTTTTATTCAGAAATGTAACCATAGGTTTGCACAAAAATTGATTGAGGATAACATAAGATTTATTCAAAAATTACTGTTACACTTTATTATAAAAACTGTTACATTCATTTGTAGAAATTTATTTTGGTTAAACACTTAATGATTTATCAATTACAAAGTTGAATGTAGCAATTGAAATTCTGTACTGTAACATAGTAGTTTTGCAAAAAAAAAAAAAAATTGAAATAGTTTGAATTTTAATTTTTTTAGAAAAGTAACAATTGAAATGTAACTGATCATATACATGAATTCTTACTGTTTTTTCAAGGGAAAAAAGAAACATTTACTCTATAAAATCTGTTATATACTCCCTCCGTCCCAGTTTAAGGTTCTTAGTTTGACTTTGCACGCTTATTAAAGTATCAAGGCAAAATTGAGTCAAGAATAGTAGTTATGAGGGATATAATTGTCTATTCATAAAGCAAGTGGGTGAAAAGTAGATAGGTAAGTGATGGGTTTTTTGTAATATATGAACTTTATGAGGACAAGAATGTCCAAAACACTATTCATCATTTGCCATTTAAGGAATAAAGCAACTAAGAACCTTAAAATGGGACATACCAAAAAGGAAAGTAAGAACCTTAAACTGGGACGGAGTGAGTAATCATTTATAGTACAAGTTATACTTATATATATAGTCTGTTACATTTCAATTGTTATTTTCTCTTAAAAAACGATCCAACTATTTAAAGTTTTCTGCAAATCTACTGTTATAATTTACAATAAAATTACTTTTTCAGGATCTAACTGTTGCCTTTTTTTCACAGAAAGTGTTACATTTCAGACGACGTACAACTCATTTTTTTTTTGTTTGTTAAACAATATGATTTTACAAAAATAATTCAAAATCATATCATCACCAATTGAGTTTGATTCGTCTTGTTGAGATGAACATAACAGTGTTTTTAAAAAAAAAAAATCGACTTTAAAATCTCATGATATATCATTTTAAAGTGTTGATTTTTTTTTAAAAGCGCCACATGGTGGAAGCTGGGCGCGCAGGAAATACTTGAGCGGATGCAGGTCTGAGTGGGGCTATTGAGTGATCCGTCTCACACGTGAAACAGCATCACAAGAGTTTTTGTCAATATCAATATGGTTCTACAATTTTGTGTAAAGAGAGAAAAAGTGCATGACATACTTTGTCCCGATTTGATTTTTAAAAGAGGGCGAAACTGTAACACCCCAACTTTTCACTACAATTAAATAATAACTTAATACGAATAATTCCCAAAATCAGAATGCCCAACGGTTACAAATAACCACAATTCAAACTTTAACCAACGTTCAAATCCACAACGGCTAGTACAAACCACTAGCTCAAACGGTAACTAACGGAAAGTAAAGTTTATAACTTAACCGTAACGGAAACATAACCACTAATTAACTTTATTAAAAGATAACTCCTAAGCCGCCAAACCTTGCGACTCTTGATCTGCTTATTTATAACCTGGAGAGAGAAAAAGGATGAAAGGAATGAGCGAACAATGCCCAGTAAGTTCATACGGTATCCCCTCGGGTACTAAGAGGAGATGACCGAAACGAACGGTAACAATGAATTACAATGAACGGATATAACTCAAGGATCAAACTAACACTCAGTTTGAAAGAAACATTTACTTGATGAAAAACAATTCATTACTTGAAAACATGTGGCTTCAGAGGCAGTTTTCAAAACACAACATTTTACTCACACTTTACTTTTCTTTACTTTACTTTACTTCATTTAGGGATTAAGCACGTGCTGTACCCAGGGCTCGGGTTTCTACTGACCGTACCCAAAATCGGTATATCATGATAACCTACGTTACTTCATCAAGCAACGCAAAGGGGTCCACATGTTCAACTTAGAACTATGGATAACTGTAAGGGGTCCACTTATCCGTTTCGGGATTATGGATAACTGTAGTCACTTTACTTATTATAAAACTTCACTTTAAAGAGCTTTTACAACACAAAGCTTAACTTTACAAACTTTACTTGATCACTTTTTAAAAGATACACATCTCACTTGGACACCAAGGTTACAAAATCAATCATACACATGATAACCCTATTGAACAATAACAATATCAATAGAGTGGATAACAAAAGACGGAACAATTCGCAGAACAGAATAGTTATTAAAAGACTATCTAGCCACACAGATAGTTTACTTTATAAAAACAGAGATTGGGAATCCTAACAAAGGATTAAGAATCAATACACAACTAAGAGCGTAATCCCTTACCTTAGCTTCGTGTTCTACTAGCTTGCTTTACTCCGCTTGGACAATCTACAACATGAAATAGTCTAGCCTTAGACATGAGAAAAATACTATTTTTCTTCCGTCCCAATTTGCTTCTTTTTACTCGATTAATCCCATGGTTTAGTCATCTATCACCTCTTTCCTAGTTAACCAATAACTTTAAGAATGACTACAACACCCCTAGGGTTTTTATTAGTCAATCCCCAATTCTCAATTTCACTACACAAATTACACACACTGATTTCACACTTTCTGCACACACTTACTGAGTACACCTACTGACAGACACACCCACCACTCTGATTCACACACACTCTGGTACACCCACCACTCTGAACACACCCACAACTTCAGACACACACACCCACCATCAGGCCACACACACACACCCACCATCAGCACACACACACACGGTACCTGTGAAACACACACACACACACAGAGTACATAACGCGCGCACACACACACACACACAAAGCCCATGTATTCACACACACACACACTCGGCAGCCACTGCCTCCGCACACGCACACACACCAGTCAACACACACACCGAACACACACACGCAGCACACACACACGTACACACACCACAGCTTCTTAATTTCTACCCCGAATTGATCAAAGCCCTAGTTGATCAATCACTAACTTAGGGTTTCTTAATCCAACAGTTTGATTAATAAAGATGAAGAGAAGGGTTTAAGGGTTCTAGGATTACCTTTGTGAAATCGATCCTCCCTCTATTTCCTTCTCCTCCACCGGCTCTCCCTCTCTCTCTCTGCGATCTGTTCCAGCGCCGCCCCCTTCCCTCTTCCGGTCTTTCTTTCTTAGCGGATGAGTATTATAACACTAAGGGTTTAAGAGTGAGTATTTATATTAATAGGGCTTCCCAATTCCCTAATTTAAATTGGACTCCTAATCCTTCTTAGTTAATGAATTGGGCCTTCTACTTTAGACCCAATAACTAAACTAAACTAATTATTAAAGTTTGGCCCATTAATAATTAAGAGTTTAAAATAAAAAAAAAAGTAAGTTCGGGTTATTACAGAAACAAATTTGTAGTGCCTTTTTTTTTTTTTTTTTTTTTTTGCATATAATGAATTAATTTTCATATATTAAGAATGGACAGGTAAAACTAGGAATGGCAACGGGTCAGGTTTGGGGCGGGTTTCGTCAAAACCCAACCTAACCCTAATGCCAAAGGGAGTGACCCGAAACCGAACCGGCCCGAAGACGAGGAAACCCGAATCCGACCAGAAGGACATCAAATTATAAAATTATAAGCTCATATTTGCTTGGGCCAAATCTATGTCTAACCTTAAATTATAATTAGTTATAGATATTAGTTTAAAATCATCAGACCTCACTAAAAAACAACTATAAAAAAATTTGAACGACATATAATATGATTAACTAACATAATATCTTGACTTTGTACATGAGGGTGTGGGTCGGGTCACTGCGGGTCAATACCAAAACCCGAAACTAACCCGCTCGGGTTGGTCATGAAAATTGCAACATGAACCCTACTTTTTCGGAATAGACCGCCTTCCAGTTCGGATCGGGTTCGGTCAAATTGCCATCCTTAGGTAAAAATGCACTAGTATTTTTTTGTTCCAATTACCTATAGCCTAGATCCACCACTATAATATACACTAAGGCAAACTGTCATTTGGTTACCTGAGTTTGTACCACTTTTATAAATTTAGTTTTGATGGTTATAAATGTTGCAACCCAATTCTTACATTTGGCATTTTGTTGCAAATTAACGAAAAAACTATAACAAGTATTAGTTTTTGACCGAGAAACAATCGTGTGCTACTCATATGATTTTTTAAGGGCATATTTGGCTTTTCATTCATATGTGTGCAATTCACGTCCGTGTTGTGTGCAAATGGAGGGTTGTTCCATCTATTTCTTCATTATTACACCTGGTCCCAGAGGGCAACAAAGGTATAGAACCGCTAGAGGGGGGGGGGGTGAATAGCGGTTTCAACTTTTTCGAAAATACCCTTATATAATTCAATCGAGTACTTATCAGTTGGGCCAACTGCGGTTCAATGCAATAGAACCGAACTAATAAAATGCACAGCGGAGGTTTGCGGTTTGGCCAAAGTGGATAGATAAAGAGTTGGGTGATTTGACTGGGTTGAAAAACAATATGATGCACAAGATAATTATAGCTTAAAGATCAAAGGAAAAACACTTGTCATTTTTCTGATCATATCATAGATGAACTTAGTGAGAAACCACAAACATAAAATTAAAGAACACAACAGAAAATAAAGATCAACCACACCAATTTGAAGAGGTTCGTTCTTGAATGAACTACGTCCTCTACCTAGATGGTTAGTCTAGGATTTTCTAATAGCTACTAGACTTTTATTAATTTAGAGGAGCTTTTACAAGATTACAATGAAGAATCTAAACTCTAAATAAACAATATAACATATCAAAGCTATTCTAACAACCGGTTTCGAAATGTATAATCTATATGATCATACAATTCGGGTGTGTGTGTGGGAAAGTGTAGATACCCCGCCTTGGACCACTCACCCCGATTGCACATTTGATTTTGTGTTTTTACTTGTTTTAAGTGTTTTCCGTTAGTTTCTGTTATTTTCGTTAAGTTCCTGACTGACTCTGTTAAGTCCGGGGGCTAAATTGAATAATATTTCTAATTTTCCAGTCAATTCTGTCAAAAATACCTTTTCAAAGTCGTGCGCCTCTTCCCTTTGAGGTCAGACGCGTGCGCCTTCCGCCCTAAAGGCCGGAGGCGCGCGCTTCTGGGTGTCGGTTACAGATTCTCTCCAAGAATCCCTCCCTTGCTCAATTTACATGATTTTGCCCGGAAAATCTCTCCTTGTTGATCCTGTTTTGGCACAAAAAACACCTTATTTTTACCTACAAAAACCCCCCTTCTCCACCATTTCAAAAGAGATGAAAAAAGACAAAAAAGGGACAAAAAAAAATCACTCCAAGAAAACTATACAAAAATTTTCTCAAAGGATTTCAACCATTTCAAGACATTTCCCAAAGAAGTTCTTGAAGTATTCAAACTTTAGGTATCTTTTACTATTCCCTTTCTCTCTATTCCATCTCTACTTCTTTTATTTTCATCAAGTGTGCAATCAACCCAAAACATTTATTAATTGGGACGTGCTCTTAAATCAACCATTTTGAATTACTCAACCATTTTGAATTAATCAAACATTTTGAATTGGCCCGAAATGACACCAAAGGCTACTTCATTACATTGAAGTTGGCCAAGGAGTTATCTCCCCACATTCAAATCTCTTTCAAACCCCTTAAAACTCATTCTTAAAGAATAGGAAGAACACATTTTACCATGTAGACTATGAACAAGCAAGACCAACTTTAGTTGGGCGAAATGGGTGTTTAAGTACTTCCCATTTCGTAACCTAACCTCCGAACCTCAAATACACGAATCTTTGGTTCTTCATAAACAAAACTTAGTACATCATTAGGTTTTTCTTATGTTCCTCTAAAACATAGGTGGCGACTCTAATAAACAAAACTAAAACCAAACGAAGCCGAACGATGAGGCATCCCGCTCGCGCTGGGGTATCTACAGTGCCCACTCCGTTGGGGACGTTTGAGGGTTAAACTTGCGTATTGTTAATAGTCTACATTGTTTTCTGGGAATTTTGGTTCCTGATGTTGGGAAGCGTGCGCCTCTGGCCTTCATGGCCTAAGGCGTGGGTGTCCCACATCGAGGACCGGAAGCGCCCGCGTCCTGCGTGTTCTTCCTATTTTTCTTTTTTTGTGCTAATCACTTCTGCAGGGGTTCGAAAGTATATTCAGGACCAGGACAATCCCTTGAATCCAAATGTCTGACAGGTTTACCCAGAAGCGAGCGCCTCTCAATTACTGGGCGCAAGGCGCGCGCGTCCCATCCTACATGCCAGAGGCGCACGCTTCTGGGCAATTCTCCAGAATATGAACAGGTTCCCAGAACTGGACAAAATGATGGGGTGTGGGCACAGTTGCCTGCATCAGGACTGATTTGGACCCTTAACTGTTTTTTATGTGTTTTTTCTTTGTTTTGAAAAAAAGAAAAAGAGAAAAACGTTTTGTCGCATGTGTTTGACCTCACACTATGTTCACTAAAACTCCTTTGAATTGCTCACTATCGAGTCGCACAAAGTCCATGACCCCAAACCCGTCGAGGCCCGTCCTAGGAAGTTTCAAGCTCCACTCGTCCTTGACTCTTCCGAAGCGGTAAACCTCAACCCGTGGCATAGTTCATGACTACATGCCGAGGGTGACCTTTAAGCCTCTCATTAACCGAGCACAAGCCAACACATTCTAGTTAGGGTCTAACACACTGTGACCAAGTCAGTTTTCTATGTGCCGAGATTTCCCTAAACTAATGTTTTCAAATCATATGTGCCAAAAACAAGTGGTTATTATGGACAAAATAAAACTCCGTCCCCGTATGTATGCTTTACTACATTAATTTAGTTTAATCCCGTCACGTGTAAGATTCACAAACGTGGTGGAATCCGATGAGTATATAGGACCGTGAAATGGTCTATATACTAGTGTGACGATTCCACTATTTTCTTAGAATCCCCAAAAGGGACCCCATCCCTCCGACTTAAAAAAAAATGAGTCTTTTTCTTTATGTGGTTCGAGTCGTCTGCCCATTGTGTGTTCATGCCTCTCCATCGACCGAAAGTGTTACTCAAGACTGACAATGGGCTCTTCTTCAATTTAGGTCTGATTGGTACTCACCGCATTTACCGAGACTCAACAAACCGGCTAGTTAGCGAATTAATCACTCCGACAACTCCAACAGCATCAATGGCCGGTCCTTCTACAAATGACTCCAACACCGAAAACACCATGTCCCTCGAACAACTCTTCGCTTTGGTCCAATCCCTCCAAGAACACGTCTCCACCCTCAACAAGGAGGCTCAAAACAAAGATGACTTTTGGCAAGCTCACCTAGAAAATGAAAGGGAGGCTCACGAAGCCGAAATGGACCAAATGAAAGCTAAACTCATTAAGCTTTCCAGAGGCAAGAATAAGGATGACACCAAAGAATCCGAGTGGACCAATGGTTTGTTTGAAAGACCGTATGTTAGTGTCCGCAACAAGAAGGTGGGAGAACCTAGCACCGAGAGCAAGATCACAAAATGGTCGACTTAATCATGGCATACATCGACCAACGCTTCAATGGGCTCAATTTGGGGAAAGGCTCCGATACAAGCCTTTATCAATCATCGATTCTCATGAGCACAATGGCCGCTCTCCCCGACAAATTCAAATGCCTGAACTTGAAGTGGTTCCTAGTATTGCTAATCCAATAGACCTTTATTGCGATAATAATGGTGCTATTGCTCAAGCAAAGGAACCAAGAGCACATCAGAAATCCAAACACATACTTAGGCGTTTTCATATCATTCGAGAGATCGTTGATAGGGGAGACGTAAATATATGCAGAGTACCTACTGATGACAATGTTGCGGACCCGCTGACAAAGGGACTTCCACAAGCTAAACATGATGGTCATGTTAGGTTCATGGGTATTAGATACATGGGAGATTGGGCCTAGGGCAAGTGGGAGATTGTTGGTAGTGGTGCCCTAGGCACGTTTAATAAACGTTGTAATTGTTATCATTTATTTCATATCAATAAAGAAATGTTTTGATTATTATTGTTGTTCATGTTTACTTATAATAATCCCCGTCCCTAGTACTTGTTAAGCACTAGTATAAAGGCTAAATGGTCATGGGATGATCATGTTAGATTTATGGGTACTTGTTTGGAACAAGGTACTGGACATGACCCGCTGTATGAGATTTATGTCATGGTCTATGTCGTACATATATCTCATATTAGTTATGTCATTCGAATCCTTAGACATGAAGTTATTGTAGTCTTCCACTTGATGAACATTGTGTTTGACATATTCAAACACTACCTTAACACGGTAGTTATAAAGGGTATGATTGGCATAATCGGATTCCCGTTGGGAAGAATAATAAGCTAAATGGATTTGTCCCTCCACGGAGAGATGTCAAGCTTGGGCCCCTCGAAGGAATGATGTTGATGAAATGTTCGGCCGGACTCAAATGGATTGATTGGATCAATAGAATTTGAATTATCAACATATTCGGAATCGAGAAAGTATTGAACAAGACAAGTTGACTGTTTGACCATGACTTGTGTTGAATGACATCGTGGACAAAAAGGATTATGACATATTCTAAAGGAATGCGAACTTGTATCTAGTTATACTATTTGGGTAGGTATGACGGTTTGCTAGAACCTAATCATGTCTTATGGGATCATGTTTGAGCCCATTGCCAACTTAGTATAATCCTAGAGGGTCATACATAATAGAACGAATCTTAAATAAGAGGACTATATTGGAATTTAGGGTCGAAGGACCTCAAAGGAAATTCTACATGAATTTTGGGCTTCCTGGTCAACCGAGCGGGCGCTTGGGTTGGACCAGGCGGGCGCCTGAATTAATTCTGAAAGAACTGGACCTTCTGGTCAAATGAGCGGGCGCCTGGGTTGGACCAGGCGGGCGCCCGGTATGCCGACAGAAAAATTCCTAATTCGATTAGGAAAGGTTTTTGGCACAAGTTACCTATTTAGAATAGGTCTTAATTGTGTATAAAAACCCCAATTCGGCCAGACCATAAAAACAAGTGCTTTTGTGAGTCTCAAAGAGTTTGAGAGAGATTTTATTTTGTTCTAAGATATCCTTGATTGAGGAACAAAATAATTCACAAATAAATTCCATATAGTTCTTTATTAAATTATGAAAGTGTGTTTCATAATTATTGGTCTAGCAACCAAGATCAAGGAGCCTCTTGATATTCGTTCGAAGTGTGAACACCGCTAGAGGGTGAATTTTATCATCTACAAAGTTCGTGATTTTGTCCGTGATAAATCTTCAAGTTTCTCCACCAAGACCGAAGAAAAACTTTGATAGTCATCAAGGGTTAGTTTTTCCTATATTCATCATGTTGTATTTGATTTAATCATATGAACGGATCCATGGCTTTGGGTTTCTTAAAATTTTGATTGCTATATTCCGCTGCGCAAGTTACTTAGAAACCCAACAGTGGTATCAGAGCCCCGTTCATGTTGATTAATTCAATACTTGGATCATGTTCTGTGTATATAAATTGTTTATGTGCCTTGCATGATATGAATATTGGAATATATGATGTTTATGTGTTTTGTGATTTTATGTGGTTTATTGTTTTGCAACTTTAATCGCACGATTCAATCGCAATTAAAATTATGGTGGATTCTGAATTATTTCGATTATTGATTTTTGATCAGATCAAAGTTTTAATAATCGGGGAAAAATAATTTTGAGACAAAATTTTCGAACTTTAAAATTCTGTACCATTCTGACCAAACAGGCGCCCGCTCGCTGGGGACCAGGCGGCCGCTTGCTTCAGGCTTGCTCAGGCGCGCGCTCGGTCAAGACCAGGCGGCCGCTCGGTCGTCAGAACTTGTTCTGATTTTGTTTAAAATTTGAATATGGAATTTTCAATAAATTCAACAAAACCAGTAACAGAACCAGTCCAGACTTGCTGATCTGGAATGGGTTTTGGGTAGTTGGTTTGTGTGTGGATTTTGGGGTTTGATTTTCCTATTTGTTTTAGTCTTGTGATTCCTAGATTGGTTCAAGTTTTGGATGGCTAATCTGCGTTCATCGAGATTGTGTTTCCCAAAATTGATCGCAATCAAAGTTTCAAAGATAAAACGAAGTTAGAATTATGAAGAGTTCATAATTGCTAAAATTGAGAAACAAAGTTCTTGATTCAATGATTGGAAATCCATGTGGAATTGTGAATGCAATTGGCCTACGTTCATCGAGACCATCTATTGCTTAGTTTCGGCCACATGGACTACTTTCTTGGTTTCTTGAATTAGTGTGGGATTGTGGTTGCCTAATGGCTTAGTTCGACCGCACTTCTTGTTGTCTTGATTTGGAGATAATAACCAAAGTTGAAATAGTCCCATCCTCATAATTATAGAGAAACTAATGACACATAAATATCATGCTTAAATTAATGGAGATTAATTTAGTGGCTAAACTTGATGTGTAACATGTTTATATTATGTGCTCATAAATGTGTTATATGCTATATGTGATGAACCTTCAAAGAAAGTTTTAAGTCCTTCTTTGCCATGCCATGATTAAAACACTTGTTTATACATGGGTAATCTTGATGTGGGTTCGCCTCCGCGAGGTGCATTAATCTTATTCATGTATGAGCAAGATGAGGTTCATTAATTTAATGTGGGCTTGCCTCCGCAAGGTGCATTAAATTGAATGGTTCCTATGCGTTTAAAATGGTTGGACTTAATTAGGCGTCAAAACAGTTTTGGGCCTAGGCAAAAGATGAGATTAAACATGCTTTTTGAAATTGGATTTCTCAAAGAATCTCATAAAAGGATCTAAGAATCATATGGGATATGATTGACATGATTGTCTACCTAATTAATTTAGTTTTGAGCGGTCCGCCTCCGTGGACTCAAAAGTTAAATTAAAGTTGGATCTTAGCCCAATTAAATTATATTATACATTGGATGTATATGAAAGTTATATAATTTAGTGGGAGTATTTTGTTTGAAAAATACATTGTTTATTTCTTTAATGAAAATTGGTACTTATTAAATTTTGGAAATTTTGCATATTTGTAGATAATGACTAATAACACTCAATCAATGTCGTTGCGATCGATCCTTGAGAAGGATAAGCTCGAAGAGAATGGTACTAACTTTATGGATTGGATCCATAGCATAAGAATCGTTCTTAGGCAAGAAGATAAGTTGTACATTCTCGATGGGCCTCTCCCTGCTGAACCACCGCCTACTGCCCCTAGGGCAGAAAGAGACAATTACAAGAAACATCGTAATGATTCTAGAGATGTAAGTTGTCTCATGCTTGCTGCTATGTGCTCAAAACTCCAACAAAGTTTGGAACATTTGGAAGCCTATGAGATAGGCGTGGAGTTGAGAACCATGTTTCAAGAGCAAGCTAGGCAAGAGAGGTACAAGACCATTGTTGCATTCACTACTTGTAAGATGAATGAAGGGAAACAAGTGAGTCCTCACTTTCTTAAAATGAAAGGTTATGTAGAGCACCTTGAGAAACTTGGCTATCCAATTCCATTGGAGCTAGCCACAGATCTCATTCTTAATTCATTGCCTAAAAGTTATAATCAATTTGTGATGAATTATAACATGCATGGAATGGATAAGAATCTCTCTGAGTTGCATGGCATGCTCAAAATTGCAGAGATGAAAATTGTGGAGAAAGGTTCTCCCGTGCTCTTGGTTCATGATGGGAAGAAGGCTAGTGCCAAAGGAAAGGGTAAGAAAGTTGTCAAACCCAAAATAAGCAAGGCAAAGGTTGCCAAGGCTTCTGAGGCAAAACCTGATTCACAAAAGGATGCAATTTGTTTCCATTGTCAAGAAATTGGTCATTGGAAACGTAATTGCAAGGCTTTCTTGGAAGAGCAAAAGAAGAAGAAGAGCAGCAAGGCTGCGTCGACTTCAGGTATCTATATGATAGATATTCTCCTTTCTACCACTGATTCTTGGGTATTGGATACCGGATGTGGTTCTCACATTTGTCTAAATGTGCAGGGACTAAAGAATAGGAGACTGCTTAAAGAAGGTGAAGTAGATCTACGCGTGGGGAATGGAGCAAGAGTTGCTGCATTAGCCGTAGGGACTTATGAAGTCACTTTACCTTCCGGATTAATTCTTGTTTTGAACAATTGTTATTATGTTCCGGATTTAAGCAGAAATATTATTTCAATTTCTTGTTTGGATAATGAAGGTTTTAAGTTTCTTATTGAGAATAAGAAATTTTCTATTTATTTAAATGATGTGATTTATGGTATTGCTAATTCATTTAATGGCCTTTATATCTTGGATGTCAAGAATGAAAATAATGCCAATGTCTATCATGTAAATAAGAAATCTAAACCTAATGATGTAAATCATACTTATTTGTGGCATTGCCGTCTCGGTCATATTAATGAGAAGCGTATCTCAAAACTCCATGGGGACGGACTTTTGGGTTCATGTGACTTAGAGTCATATGATACTTGTGAGTCGTGTCTTCTTGGAAAAATGACTAAGACACCTTTTACCAAGTTGGGTGAAAGGGCAAGCGACTTATTGGGGTTGATACATTCCGATGTATGCGGACCATTAAGTAGCAATGCTAGGGGAGGATTTCAATACTTCATAACCTTCACTGATGATTATAGTAGATTTGGGTATGTTTACCTAATGAAACATAAGAGTGAAGTGTTTGAGATATTTAGAATATTTCAAAATGAAGTAGAAAAACAACTTGGCAAAAGTATTAAAGCACTTCAATCAGATCGTGGTGGAGAATACTTAAGTCAAGAATTTGATGATCATCTAAAGAATTGTGGAATAGTTTCACAATTGATTCCACCCGGAACACCACAATGGAATGGTGTGTCTGAGAGGAGGAATCGGACTTTGTTAGACATGATTCGATCAATGATGAGTCAAGTTGATCTTCCAATATCCTTTTGGGGTTACGCTCTAGAAACCGCTGCTTTCACACTAAATCGTGTTCTACTAAAATGGTTCAAAAGACTCCATATGAGATGTGGAGCGGAAAGAAGCCTTGTCTGTCTTTCATGAAAATTTGGGGTTGCGATGTTTTTGTCAAAAGACTTGTCTCAGACAAACTTGCACACAAATCTGATAAATGTATTTTCGTGGGATATCCTAAGGAAACTAGAGGATATCACTTTTACAACCGTGAGGACAACAAAGTGTTTGTTGCCCGAACTGGTGTCTTTCTAGAGAAAGAGTTTCTCTCCAAAGAAATCGTGGGAGTAAAATAAATCTTGAAGAAATTCGAGACCCAGAAAATGATATTGAACCAATAGTGGAACAAGAACAAGAAACACAAGGAGTTGTGGAACCTGTTCAAAATACACAAGCAACTCGCAGATCTAGTAGGTTACGATCCGAGCCCGAGAGATATGGATTTCTCGTAACGGATAGTAATGAGGTAGAAATCATTGAGAATGATGAACCGTCAACCTACCAAGAGGCGATGTCTTCTCCTGATTCGGACAAGTGGCTTGGAGCCATGGAATCCGAATTGCAATCCATGCAAGACAATCAAGTTTGGAATTTGATTGATGCGCCCGAAGGTGTAAAAACTATAGGATGCAAATGGGTCTTCAAGAAGAAGACTGACATGGATGGGAAGGTGCATACTTACAAAGCTAGGCTTGTAGCGAAGGGTTATAGGCAAGTTCATGGTATTGACTATGATGAGACCTTTTCACCCGTAGCAATGATCAAGTCTATAAGAATTTTGCTTGCCATTGCCGTATATCATGACTATGAAATATGGCAAATGGACGTCAAAACCGCTTTCCTAAATGGAAAACTTCAAGAGGATGTGTATATGACACAACCAGAAGGTTTTGAACAAGATTCTAAAGTATGCAAATTGCAGAGATCCATCTATGGATTGAAGCAAGCTTCAAGGAGTTGGAATCTCCGTTTTGATGAATCGGTCAAAGAGTTTGGTTTCATCATGAACGAAGATGAGCCTTGTGTATACAAGAAGATTAGTGGGAGCCTAGTGCTATTCCTTATTTTATACGTGGATGACATATTACTCATTGGAAACGACATTCCTACACTTCAGTCTGTGAAGACTTGGTTAGGAAAGTGCTTCGCAATGAAAGATATGGGTGAAGCCGCTTATATACTTGGCATTAAGATCTATAGAGATAGATCAAGGAGGCTACTTGGTTTAAGCCAAAGTACATACATTGACAAGGTCATTAGAAGATTCCGTATGAAAAATTCTAAGAGAGGCACCTTGCCCGTGTTACATGGAGTTTCTCTAAGCAAGACTCAATGTCCTAAGACAAACGATGAGCGTGAGAAAATGAATGATGTTCCATATGCTTCGGCAATTGGGTCCATCATGTATGCCATGATTTGTACTAGGCCGGATGTATCTTATGCTTTGAGTATGACAAGTAGATACCAATCCAACCCTGGCGAAAATCACTGGATAGCTGTAAAAGCGATTCTTAAGTACTTGAGAAGAACTAAAGACTCGTTTTTGGTCTATGGAGGAATGGAAGATGATCTCGTTGTAAATGCTTACACGGATGCAAGCTTCCAAACCGACAAAGATGATAGCCGATCGCAATCGGGTTTTGTGTTTATGTTAAATGGTGGAGCTGTAAGCTGGAAGAGTTCCAAGCAAAGTACAACCGCTGATTCTACAACAGAAGCTGAGTATATTGCTGCATCAGATGCTGCAAAGGAAGCTGTTTGGATTAAGAAGTTCATAACTGAACTTGAAGTGGTTCCTAGTATTGCTAATCCAATAGACCTTTATTGCGATAATAATGGTGCTATTGCTCAAGCAAAGGAACCAAGAGCACATCAGAAATCCAAACACATACTTAGGCGTTTTCATATCATTCGAGAGATCGTTGATAGGGGAGACGTAAATATATGCAGAGTACCTACTGATGACAATGTTGCGGACCCGCTGACAAAGGGACTTCCACAAGCTAAACATGATGGTCATGTTAGGTCCATGGGTATTAGATACATGGGAGATTGGGCCTAGGGAAAGTGGGAGATTGTTGGTAGTGGTGCCCTAGGCACGTTTAATAAACGTTGTAATTGTTATCATTTATTTCATATCAATAAAGAGATGTTTTGATTATTATGATTGTTCATGTTTACTTATAATAATCCCCGTCCCTAGTACTTGTTAAGCACTAGTATAAAGGCTAAATGGTCATGGGATGATCATGTTAGATTTATGGGTACTTGTTTGGAACAAGGTACTGGACATGACCCGCTGTATGAGATTTATGTCATGGTCTATGTTGTACATATATCTCATTTTAGTTATGTCATTCGAATCCTTAGACATGAAGTTATTATAGTCTTCCACTTGATGAACATTGTGTTTGATATATTCAAACACTACCTTAAAACGGTAGTTATAAAGGGTATGATTGGCATAATCGGATTCCCGTTGGGAAGAATAATAAGCTAAATGGATTTGTCCCTCCACAGAGAGATGTCAAGCTTGGGCCCCTCGAAGGAATGATATTGATAAAATGTTCGGCCGGACTCAAATGGATTGATTGGATCAATAGCATTTGAATTATCAACATATTCGGAATCGAGAAAGTATTGAACAAGACAAGTTGACTGTTTGACCATGACTTGTGTTGAATGACATCGTGGACAAAAAGGATTATGACATATTCTAAAGGAATGCGAACTTGTATCTAGTTATACTATTTGGGTAGGTATGACGGTTTGCTAGAACCTAATCATGTCTTATGGGATCATGTTTGAGCCCATTGCCAACTTAGTATAATCCTAGAGGGTCACACACAATAGAACGAATCTTAAATAAGAGGACTATATTGGAATTTAGGGTCGAAGGACCTCAAAGGAAATTCTGAATGAATTCTGGGCTTCCTGGTCAACCGAGCGGGCGCTTGGGTTGGACCAGGCGGGCGCCTGAATTAATTCTGAAAGAACTGGACCTTCTGGTCAAATGAGCGGGCGCCTGGGTTGGACCAGGCGGGCGCCAGGTATGCTGACAGAAAAATTCCTAATTCGATTAGGAAAGGTTTTTGGCACAAGTTACCTATTTGGAATAGGTCTTAATTGTGTATAAAAACCCCAATTCGGCCAGACCATAAAAACAAGTGCTTTTGTGAGTCTCAAAGAGTTTGAGAGAGATTTTATTTTGTTCTAAGATATCCTTGATTGAGGAACAAAATAATTCACAAATAAATTCCATATAGTTCTTTATTAAATTGTGAAAGTGTGTTTCATAATTATTGGTCTAGCAACCAAGATCAAGGAGCCTCTTGATATTCGTTCGAAGTGTGGACACCGCTAGAGGGTGAATTTTATCATCTACAAAGTTCGTGATTTTGTCCGTGATAAAGCTTCAAGTTTCTCCACCAAGACCGAAGAAAAACTTTGATAGTCATCAAGGGTTAGTTTTTCCTATATTCATCATGTTGTATTTGATTTAATCATATGAACGGATCCATGACTTTGGGTTTCTTAAAATTTTGATTGCTATATTCCGCTGCGCAAGTTACTTGGAAACCCAACACTATGGCCCACATCGAAACTTACATATGGGCCATGGTTCCAAAGAAAATCTCCCCAAAGGTGATGGAACAATGTTTTCCACTTACTCTCGAGGGGGACGTAAAAGATTGGTATGCAACTCTCCCTCTCACCATCCGTCTTGATTGGGATGCCACCATGCTTGCCTTCAAAAGTCAATATCAAGGCAACACTACTCACCGCCCAACAAAGAAGGAACTTGAAAGTACCACCCAATGGGACAACGAGTCCTTTATTGATTTTATAAGGAGGTAGAATGATAAACTTGCCAAGATAGTGGAAAGGCCCAATACGAAAGAGCAAATGGACATCTTCCTCAAGTGTCTCAAAATTGATCTCTGCACCCACCTAAGTAGGGCTTGCTACTCCGACTATGCTCAAATGTATGAAGCGGGGGTCCGAATAGATGTCTTGCTCAAAGAGGTCAAGAAAACCACTCCAAGATTCCGCTACAAAGCCGCCTCTAATTCAAAAAAAGAGGCCTCCGTCAATGCCGTCACCACCGACAAAGGGAGCTACAACAAAGTCCCTCCGCCCCAAGGCAAAATGTTCCAAAATGATCGTGTCTACACTCCTCTCCAAGGCATGACACTAACCAAGGCTTTCGAGGCTCTCAAGGCCAACGGGCAAATTACTCATCTACAAGGGTACAAGCCTAAAATGATCCCCGCCAACCATGCTCATCATAAGTGGTGCGGCTATCATCAACATAGTGGCCATGTTACTGAAGAATGCTTTAGCCTCCGCAACATCATCCAGGACCTCATCGACAAGAAAGAGTTCATAGTTCCTAGTGAGGGTGATGTTCATGTAATAGAGCTAGGTGAGATTGATGAGACCACTCATTCAATTCCAATTGTGAATGAGGGCTCTAATGTTATGAATGAAATTGACAAATCTTGTTATGTTGTAACTTATGATGAGATAATGAGGGAAGTCTTAGAGAATAGGAAAAAGAAGAAAAACGGGAGCATCAATATGCTAACTTGATCTGGCAGGGTTATAGCAAGCAATCCCAACGCTTCTGCAACTAACACCTCTTCACCAAGGTCGTAAACTCGCGACGCACCCGAAGATCCTTTATTAGTTAAACTCAAGAAGACTCAATCAAATATATCCATTTGGGACCTCATCGCATTTTCAAAGAAGCATCGAGACCTCGTCATCAACAACCTCGATGATACATCAATCTCTTCTGACACAACTCCTGAAGACCTTACTGCTATGATAGGACACATACACTTTGGCAATGTCATCACATTTGCCGACATGGACCTTCCACCATTTAGGTCCAACAAAAATGAGGCCATCCATCTCAAAGTAAGAGTAAGAGGGAGACCAATTTCAAGGGTTTTGGTCGACGGTGGTTCCGCACTTAACCTAATGCCTAGCCGAAGCATGGGCATATTGGTGCTTAAAAATTCGTATTTACAACCCTCTAGCCAAGTGATCCAAGGATACAATAGCACCGCCCTCTCAGTCATGGGCATGATAGAAGTGGACATTGAATTTGGGAGCATGGTTATGTCCATCCCGTTTCAAGTACTCGATGTCCCCTCTTCATTCAATCTGCTTTTGGGCCGACCATGGATACATAGCTCCAATTCTGTCCCCTCCACTCTCCATCAATGTGTCAAGATCCGAAATGAGAGTGAAATAGTGACCATCATGGCCGAAAATGTCACTATCCACAAGAATAGGGGACAACCCATCCACCAAGTTCAACATGGGTTAGAAGACTCTACTCTCTCCGACGTCTCAATCAACATCATTGACAAAGAAAGGGGAAATGAGACATGGACCCCTAGTATAGATACCCTGGGGAAAACCCCCTTTGGCTAGAGAGGTGAATTATCCTAGGATGTCTAATTTGTGTTTTAGAGTTGCCACCCACGTTTTTGAGGAACATAAGAAAACCTAATGTTTATGAGCCTAAGTTTGATTTACGAAAACAGAGATTCTTTAGGATGAGGGGTTCGGGGGTTAGGTTACGAAATGGGAAGTACTTAAACACCCAATTTGCCCAAGCAATGTCGGTCTAGTTTGTTCATAATTCACTTTAAAGGTAAATGTGTTCTTCCTATTTGAATGATGATAAAAAGGGGTTTTATAGTTTAGAATGTAGGGAGATAACTCCTAAGCCAATTCAATGTATTGAAAGGGCCATTGGTGTCATGTCCCAAATGGTTTTGGGGTGATTGCACATTTGATTGAAGAAGAAGAAGAATTAGGAGAAGAAGAAGAAATAAAGAATAAAGTTAAGACATTTTGCCTATAATATCCTTCAAAGAGAACCTCTTGAAAAAGTCTTGAAGAAGAGGTTGAATACTTGGAGAGAATATCTTTTATAAATTGCCTAGATCTTTGTTTAGAGAAAAGTCTAAAGTGGAAAAGTTCTTTGTGCCAAAAGTCCTCTTTCAATGATGGATTGGAGGGGTTTTTATAGTTGAAAATGTGTGTGTTTTGGAGCCAAATGGAGTCTCCAAGAAATCTTTCCCGGGAAAAATCATGTATAATGAGCAAGGGAGAGATTCTTGGGCAGAATCTGTAACTGACACACCCCAGAAGCATGCGCAGCCCACCTAGGCGGTGGAAGGCGCGCGCGTCTGGCCTCAAGGGGCGGAGGCGCACGACTCTGAAAGGCAAATTTTGACAGAATGGACTAGAAAGTTAGAACTGTTATTCAGTTTAGTCCCTGGACTTAACGGAGTTCGTCTAGAACTTAACGAAAGTAACAGAAACCAAAAGAAAACACTTAAAAGAGGGAGAAACACAAAATCAAGTGTGCAATCGGGGTGAGCGGTCCAAGGCGGGGTATCTACAGAGCCCCTCGGCGGCGTGGATTGCAAGGCAAACGCGCCGACGAAAGACAGACATCCGCCTAGGACATCACCAAGAAAAGGAAAAGACTCGATGAAAGCAGGAATTTAAACTTGCAAGGGATAGAGGTACGCTCACTGTGTGAGCGGCTTGGTTGATCATAAAAGGTTCAGTGGCATGAAGCGGCCCACCGTGGCCGACAGCGGGACCTGGGGGTCTGTTTACTGGAATGCGGGATCCGTTTGCTGGAAGCGGGACCTGTTTGCTGGTAGCGAGATCCGTTTACTAGAAGCGGGACCTGTCTGCTGGAATGAGGGACCCGGAGGACCGTTATCTAGAGTACAGGACTCGGAGGACCGTTTGCTTGAATGCGGCACCCAGAGGACCGTTTGCTTGAATACGGGACCCGGAGGACCATTTGCTTGAGTGCGGGACCCAGAGGACCGTTGGCTTGAATGCGGGACCCGGAGGACCGTTTGCTTGAATGCGGGACCTGGAGGACCGTTTGCTTGGGTGCGGGGCACGGATGACCATTTGCTTGAGTGCTGGACCCAGAGGATCGTTTGCTTGAGTGCGGGACCCAGAGGACCGTTCGCTTGAATGTGGGACCCAGAGGACCGTTTGCTTGATAGATCTTGCTTGATAAGGAGGTGGTGATTTTGTGGCTCACCCAGGACCAAGTTGTTGCCATGAGTCGTACTTTGATGTTGACTATTTGACTTTGATTTTTGGTGGGGTGCGGGCACAGTTGACTGCGGAGTGCTTTCTGCTGGGGATGGATTGTCAAAACTGATCTTTTGAGAAATTAAAGGACACCCTACTTTTGAGTGGGAGTTTCTATCCTATATCAGTTTTTAAGACATGCCTTAAGGGCGGACCAATTTAACGTGTGCCCAACTGGGTGCTCAAGGATTTGGAACTGCATCTTGATTTGGGTGGAAATTTCTTGCATAGTGTTCCTGACAAGGCTTTTCCGAAATGACCCTGGATTGGGAAGCGCGCACCTCCCTTTATAGGCGTGTAATGTGCGCGCTTTTCGCACCGGTGATGGGTGGCGCGCGCGTCTGGGGGGGCAAAATTCCGGGCTTGACTTTTGCTGGCCAAAAGATCTCCCAACAGCTATAATATCAGCTTCTGGTCGACAATTTGATTTTAACAGCTCTCTTCTGCCATTTTTGAACACCGTTTTATTGCCCAATTTTGCTTGCAATCTTCTTTCACATGGCCTCTAACCTTTTTAGTCTTGATGCCGAGGTTGTTAAGAGTGACGAGAAGGACTTGTCGACGTTCGTGTATTCCTTCAAGACTCATCCCAAGAAGGCCTTCATTAAAGATTTCGGGTTTCGTATTCTTTTTACTTTGCGGACATTGAAGCTGGATTGGGAATTGTTGAAGGCCGCTGCAGCCTTTTGGGATTGAGACAGCCATACTTTCAACTTTTCGGCTAATGAAATGGTGCTGACTGTCGATGATTTTGGGGCCATTCTAGGTATGCCTTTGGCCGGTCGGATTGCCGTCCCTAAGTATCATCGCAGTGTTGTTGACTCTTGGGTTGACCTTCTGAATCTCCCTGTCAGAGAGGTGAAGAAGATGATGCACGGGACTGTTATTGACATATCTGAGCTTCCGATGTTTTTCAGCTTGCATTCGAAAGATGTCTTGGTTCAATCCTTTAAGAGAAATGCCATGGCTGTCTGTCTTTTCAGGGAGGTTCTGTTTGTCGCTCCTCTGGGTACTGCGGATGCGCAGTTGGCTGAGATTATGTTGCAGGTGAAAGAGCAAGGATTCAGTATAATCCCTCTTATAGTGGGGGAAACTTTGCATGGTCTGGACGAATTTCATCGTAGGGCGAGATCCGACGAGGAAGCCCCTTGCTTTTGACCATATGGCTTCGAGAGCATTTCAGGCTTTATACGTCAGACGGCGACCTCTCTCCTTTTACTGTTCATAGGCGACGGTTGCTGACTAGAGATTTGACTAAAGAAAATTGGCAGAAGTTCTTCGCTTCCCGTGCTTCGGCTGATATTGAGTGGTGTCCCTCTTCTTGGGGTCTCCATCCTTTTGTGGAATGGACTTTGGGTTTCAAGCATGTAGTCTTGCCTGGATTGAGAGACTCTTCATTTTATCAACCAGAACGGGTTTTGAGACAGTTCGGTCGCCAGCAAATAATTCCTTTTCTGAGGAATGGGATGCTTCGTCCGGTTTCTTATATGGGTCCAGATTTCTCGAGTGATTTTCAGTAGGCTTGGGGGGATGATCGCAACCGGTGGGCTTCCGCCCCTCTGCATCGGGGTAGTATCTTTCTTCCCGAGAGTTACTTGGATCATTTGTTTGGTACTGTTTACCGCGGCATTACTTGGGTAGATGCTCTTCGGGCTGAATTGTTAGGGAAAGACTTTGAGCCTAGCAGTGCTCTGAGATACAAGGAAGCTGCTGCTGATGTGAACAATATTCTGACTGACCCTTTTGGTACCCCTTTGGATGACTTTTATGCTCGGAGGCGCTTCGTTGCGCAGAAGGTTTCGGTCCGTATTAGTGTTCCTAGACCTCCCAAGAAGAGTAGGATTGATAGTCGTTCGGGTGGCCCTTCGAAGGCCAAGAGAAAATTAGATTTTTCCTAGTACCCCAAGAGATTGCAAGTAAAGTAGACCACTTGTTTAGGATTTAATGTTTTATGTCTTTTAATAGCTCAACATTTCCATTGTAATGATCAAAATAATTTAGTGAATGAATAAAAATTGCATCTCATTAATTTGAAATGATTTGGGTATTTGTTTATATTTTATACCGCACCCGAAGGTTGCCTACGTTCCTCCAGTGTAGAGGCTCAGGTCTCCGTAGTTCAAACAAACGAGGACCATTTTTCTTTTTTTTTCTTTTTTTGTGCACCCTGTTTTTTGCCTAGACCGCCCTTTCGGGTTTTCAATCTAGCGGGCTTCTTTTTTGCACGTGCTCTAATTTTTGCCTAGGCCGCCCTTGCGGGTTTTCAACCTAGCGAGCCTCTTTTTTTTTTTTTTGATGGTCTTCGTTTATTAAGCGTAGAATCTCTTTAGCTTGTCGAGGTTGACTTCCTTTGGCAGCTGATCTCCATCTAAATCCACAAGTCGGACTGCACCGCCGCTTAGTGTCTTCTTGACCACATACGGACCGATCCATCGGGGTCCCCATTTTCCAAGGGGGTTCATGGCATTAGGAGGATGTTGTCTTAGGACCAAATCTCCCACATTGATGTTTCGAGGCTTCACCTTTTTGTTGAAAGCCCTTGCCATTCTTTGTTGTTAGGCTCTCGTACGTTCGAGTTCCCTTAGCCTTTTCTCGTCGAGTAGAGCTAGCTGTTCATATCGACTTTGCATCCAATCGATTTTATTGACTTGGTTCTCGAGGAGGACCCGTAAGGATGGGACTTCGAGCTCTATTGGGAGTACAGCTTCGGAACCATACACCAGTGCATAAAGAGTTTCTCCAGTTGCTGTCCATATTGACGTGCGGTACCCCCACAATTCTAGAGGTAGCTTTTTGGGCCAATCCCTTCCGGTGGAGGCCATTTTCTTCACAATGGTCTCGATTGTCTTGTTAGCTACCTCGACCGCGCTGTTTGCTTGAGGGCGATATGGAGATGACTTGTGCTTGGAAATCTTGTATTCTACCAGGAGCGCGTCCATCTCTTTCTCAAAGTGAGAACCGTTGTCTGAGATGATTTTATGAGGAACGCCGTACCGGCACATGATGTGGGTCTTTACGAATTCAGCCACTTTCTTGGCGTTGAGAACCCGGTAAGCCTGTGCTTCGACCCATTTTGTGAAATAATCCACGGCTACTAGGACTAAAGATTGCCCGTTGCTGCCAGTAGGGTGAACTTTGCCGATGATGTCTATGCCCCAACAAGAGAAAGGCCATGGGATGGTCATGTTGAAAAGTTGTGAGGGTGGAGCATGTTGTAGGTTGGCATGGAATTGGCATTTAGCTCACTTTCTGACTTTCTCGATGCAGTCTCTTTCCATGGTACTCCAATAATAACCCATGCGGAGTATTTTCTTAGTCAACATAAACCCGTTCATGTGGGGCCCACATTCACCTCCGTGGATCCCATGCATTATTTCTTGAGCTTCAGTCTCATTTGCACATAGGAGATTGATCCCTTCGTGGTACCTTTTGTAGACTCGGTCTCCAATCAGTACATATCGAGAGGCTGGTCTTTGCAACGCCATCTGAGACTTCTTATTGCTATTCTCGGGATAAGTGCCATTCCTGAGAAAATTCATGATATCCGAATACCACGGAGAGTTTGCTTGGACCTCGATGATCTCGATACTCATGCAGTAAGCCGGACTGTTCCTTTGGGAGATTTTAAAGGGCTTCACCATTTTTCCCTCGGGTATTTCGACCAGTGAAGCGATGGTGGCTAGTACATCAGCGAAACGGTTCTTGTCCCTTGGCAGGTATTTGAAGGTGATTTCTTGAAACTGTTCAACCAACTCCTCGAGATGTTGACCATACCGTTGTAGAGTTGAGTCCTGAATTTTCCATTTTCCAGATGTCTGGTTGATGATGAGTAAGGAATCATCAAACACCTCTAACCTCGTGACATTTCTCTTGAGGGCCGCTTCGAGCCCTGCTATGGACGCTTCGTACTCGGCGATGTTGTTGGTGGCCTCAAATTCGAGGCGGATAGCAATTGGAGTATAGATGTCTTTTGGATCAACAAGTAACATCCCTATGCCATATCCATGCTTATTATCCGCGCCGTCGAAAAAAAATTGCCATTTATCTTCCTCTGTTGTAGCACAAATTAAATGCTCGTCGGGGAACTGTACATCTTCCCCCTTCACTTCGTCACACGGAAATTCAGCAAGCTGATCACTGAACACTTTTCCCTTGATGGATTTGAGTGTTACGTAAGTGATATCGTAGCCGACGAGCATTAAGTACCATTTGGCTATTCTTGTTGACATGAAGGGCTTCTCAAAGATGTAGCGGAGCGGGTCCACTTTTGCTACCAATTTGATTGGGAAGGCCTCCATGTAATGCTTGAGCTTTTGGGTAACCCAAACCAATGCCGCACAAGACTTCTCTAAGATAGAGTAATTCTTCTCAGCCCCTTGAAACCGACGGCTGACAAAGTAGATAGCATTCTCTTTAGGGGTGTCTCGTTGTTCTTGTGCTAACATAGCCCCTAGGGCTTCATCATTGACAGTGAGATAGAGCAAGAGAGGCTTCTCCTTGTATGGTGGAACCAAAACTGGAGGGCACATCAACTAATGCTTTACTTGGTCGAAGGCTTTTTGGCAAGCATTGGTCCATTCTAGAGCCACATTCTTCTTGAGTAGCTTGAAGATCGGCTCACACATGGAAGTGAGTTGGTGCACAAACCGACTGATGTATTGAAGTCTGGCCATGAAACCTTTGATTTCTTTCTGCGTCTTTGGGGGAGGCATGTCAATGATTGCCTTGATCTTGGAGGGATCGGCTTCAATCCCCTCTCCGTGACCATGTAACCGAGAACCTTTCCTCTGATGACCCCAAAAGTGCACTTTGCGGGATTGAGTCTCATGTTGTGTTGTCGGAGTCGTTCAATGAGCTTGCGAAGATCGATCAAATGTTGACCGTTGGTTCCCTTTAAATGGATGATCGTGTCGTCTACATAGACCTCGATCTCTTTATGAATCATGTCATGGAATAGATCTGTAACATCCCTTTGGTAGGTAGCCCCAGCGTTCCTTAACCCGAACGGCATGACTGTGTAGCAGAAAGTGCCCCACGGTGTTGTGAAAGTTGTCTTGTGTTTGTCCTCCTTGGACATGAGAATCTGATTATAACCGGCAAAACCGTCCACAAATGAGCGGACTTCATAGTTGGCAGTCGAATCGACGAGCATGTCGATGTTTGGTAGCGGAAAATCATCTTTCGGGGAAGCTTTGTTCAGATCCCGGAAGTCCACACAAACTCGAACCTTGCCGTTTGCCTTTCTGACTGTCACAATGTTGGCTAGCCAAGTCGGATACTCAATGACTTTGATGAAACCAACACTGAGAAGCTTTTCAATCTCTTCTTTGACTTGTAGGGACCATTCTGGTTTGATCTTTCTGAGCTTCTGCTTTACTGGCTTGGCGTCCTCTCTGATCGGAATTCTGTGCTCTACGACCTTTCTGTCCAAACCCGGCATGTCTTTGTACGACCATGCGAATACATCCACAAATTCTTTGAGCAGTGCAGTCAATCTGTCTCTGTCTTCCCCCTTGAAGAAGCTGCCTATCTTTGTTTCTTTCGGTTCTTCGTCAGTACCCAGATTAACAACATGCAATTCCTCATCAGTCCCTGGACCATTTTCACCACGACAACGAACCTGCTGAGCTAGTTCATTTAGGTATGTTATGTTTTTGTGGTCTAATTCATCATAATTTGAATTGTTATTAACTTGTTCATTAAGTTCGTTATTAGTTAATTCATCATTTATGATGTTTCCAATCTCGGGGTACTCAGAAATATCGAATTTTTCATTAGAAAAGAAAGGAAACACACGCTCGGCTATGGCCTCCATATCCTCTTGGGTGAGGGTATTAGAAACACTCTCGGACTCGAAAGTAAGTGTGAGCCGCTCTTTCTTGGATACCATGGGCCCCTTCGTAGAATACCAGTTGTTGATTGGCTCGGAGCTTGGCTGGATCTCGCTGATAGATGGACTCTCCATTTCTGTGTTGTCGGAGATGGCGTTGACTTGACAATCATCCATGATGGCAAATTCTTCGAACATGGAGGCTAGATTGGACAGTCCTTCCCCCACGGTAATCTCTACCTCAGACTCTATAGTCACTTTCTTGCCCCACCACTCTCGGGGTGACATTGGAATAGGCTCTCTTTCTTGTGTCGGAATTTCACAATCAGTGAAGATCTCAAGACTGGGTTTTCTGACGCCCTTGTTGTTAACCCATGGCTCGGGAAAGATCATGTACGGGACATCCTCCCCTTGGCGAACAAAATAACCGTTCAGTGTGTTGCGGTAAGGCCTCAAGTCGGGGATTTCATATTGTCGACCTTCTTTGCGAGCTCGGGTCATTTGATTCTTGACCGCTTGCTCGTATTTTAAATCATCTTCGGTAGGCTCGTATCCCAAACCAAACTTGTTTTTGACAAAAGGAACCTCTACGAGGTGCAATGTTCCTTGTTGATGCTTCCCTAGGCCTATACCGGGAAAGTGATTCATGTTCCTCATCATGCAGAGGATCTTAGGATTACCGAGGGTCCATTGCCCACTTCCCCCTTCTTTGTCGATGGTGTTGACGCCGGAGAGAGTGGAATCTTCTATCCCGTGTTGAACTTGGTGGACGGGTTGTCCCTTATTTCTGTGGATGGTGACATTCTCGGCCATGACAGTGACTATCTCGTCCCCGTTTCTGATTTTGACACACTGATGGAGAGTGGAAGGGACAGCATTGGAACTGTGGATCCATGGTCGGCCCAAAAGTAAGTTGAACGAAGACAGGACATCGAGTACTTGAAATGGGACGGACATTATCATGCTCCCAAATTTTACATCAACTTCTAGCATTCCCATGACTGTACGGGCCGTGCTGTCGTACCCTCTAATGACTTGGGTAGAAGGTTGTAAATCGGAGCTTTTGAGCCCCAATATTCCCATGACTCGGCTAGGCATTAAGTTGAGTGCGGAACCACCGTCTACTAAAACTCTTGAAATGGGTCTCCCCTTTGGCTTTACTTTGAGGTAGATGGCTTCATTGTGATCGGACCCAAATGGCGGGAGGTCCATGTCGGCAAAAGTGATGACATCGCCGAAGTGAATATGACCTATCATTGCTGTGAGGTCTTCGGGCGTTGTGTCGGGAGACACTGATGTGTCATCCAAGTTCTTGATGACGAGGTCTCGGTGTTTCTTTGATGATGCAATAAGGTCCCAGATGGATATGTTGGCTTATGTCTTCTTGAGTTGTGTCAATAAAAGGTCTTCGGGTGCACCTTGTGCTTTTGATCTTTGAGAAGAGGTGTTGGTTGCTGTATTCGTGGGAACCGAGGTGCTCGCTATTACCCGGCCGCTACGGGTGAGCACATTCACGGACCCTTAGATCTTCTTCTTCCTATTCTCTAAGACTTCCCTCATAACTTCATCGTAAGTCACAACATAACAAGAATTGTCAAGTTTATTCATATCATCGGAGCCCTCATTCACAAATGGGATCGAATGAGTGGTTCCTTCAAACTCTCCTACCTCTATTACATTGACACCACCCTTATTGGGGATTATGAATTCCTTCTTGTCTATAAGGTCTTGGATGGTGTTGCGGATGGAGAAGCATTCCTCGGTGAGGTGGCCGGTGTATTGGTGGTATTCACACCACTTGTGGTGGGAATGGTTGGGACGGAGCGGTTGTGGTTGCTTGTACCCTTGGAGAGGAGTGATTTGCCCCTTGGCCTTTAGAGCTTCATAGGCCTCGGTGATGGTCATGCCATTGAGAGGAGTGTAGACGCGGTCGTTTTGGAACCGCTTGCCTTGTGGTGGAGGGACCTTTTTGTAATTCCCCTTGTCGGTAGTAACGGTATTGACAGAAGCCTCTTTGTTTGAGCTAGAGGCGGCCTTGTAACGGAAAGTAGGAGTGGCTTTCTTTATCTCTTTGAGCAAGTCATCCATGCGTACCCCCGCCTCGTACATTTGGGAGAAGTCGGAGTAGCAAGCCCCACTTAGGTGGGTGCGGAGATCAATCTTGAGACACTTGAGAAAGATGTCCATTTGCTCTTTCGTGTTTGGCCTCTCGACAATTTCAGAGAGCTTGTCATTCCATCTCCTTGTGAAGTCAATGAAGGACTCGTTGTCTCTTTGAGTGGTGTTCTCGAGCTCTTTCCTTGTGGGCCGATGAGTGGTGTTGCCTTGATATTGATTTTTGAAGGCAAGTATAGCGGCATCCCAATCAAGACGGACAGTGAGCGGGAGAGTTGCATACGAATCCTTTGTCGCCCCCTCGAGAGTGAGAGGAAAGCATTGAGCCATCACTTTTGGGGAGACCTTCTTCGGAACCATAGCCCAAATGTAAGTCTCGATGTGAGCCATCGGGCATGATTTGCCCTTGAACTTGCTAATGTTGGGCATTTTGAACTTGTCGGGGAGAGAGGACATCGTGCTCATGAGAATGGATGACTGGTAAAGGCTTGTGTTGGAGCCTTTTCCCATGTTGAGGCCGTCAAATTTCTGATCCATGTAGGCCATGATGGAATCTACCATTTTGTGGTTGTTGTTGTCGGTGCTTGGCTCCCCAACTTTTTTGGTACGGGCAGTAACATATGGGCTTTCAAACAAACCTTGGGTCCATTCGGATTCCTCATTGTCATTCACCCCCTTATTCTTGGAGAGCTTGATGAGCTTGGCTTTCAATTGTTCGACCTCGACTTCGTGGGCCGCTTATTGACTGTCAACATGAGCTTGCCATAAGCTCTCCTTGGTTTGAGCCTCTTGGTTAAGGGTAGAGACTTGTTGTTGGAGTGCTTGAACCATGGCAGAGAGCTGTTCGAGAGTCATGGCGTTGTTGGTGCTGGAGTCGCCGGCCATTGATGATGTAGAAGCTGTTGGAGTGATCGGTTCACGGACAAGCATGTTGGATGAATCCCTGTAGACGCGTAGAGTACCAATCGGACCTATAATTGGAGAAGTAGCCCTTGTCAGTCTTGGTTCACACTTTCGGTCCATGAAGAGGTTGAGAATACACATTGGGCACACGACTCGAACCACATAAGAAAAAGACTCTTTTTTTTATATAAGTCGGAGGGACGGGGTCCCTTTTGGGGTTTCTAAGAAGATAATGGAATCGTTACACTAGTATATAGACCATCTCACGGTCCCATATACTCATCGGATTCCATCACGTTTGTGAATCCTACACGTATCAGGATTAAACTAAATCAATGTAGTAAAGCATACATGCGGGGACGGATTTTTTATTTTCGTCCAAAATGACCACTTTTGGGGACGGATTTATTGCGTCCGTATCAACAAGTTGGCATGTATGATTTGACAACATTAGTTTAGGGAAATCTCGGTACATGAAAACCGACTTGGTCACGGAGTGTTAGACCCTAACTAGAATTGTGTGGTTGGTGCTCGGTTAAAGAGAGGCTTAAAGGCCACCCCCGGCATGTAGTCTTGAACTACGCCACGGGCTGAGGTTGACCGCTTCGAAAGAGTCAAGGTCGGGTGGAGCTTGAAACTTTCTAGGACGGGCCTCGTCGGGTTTGGGGTTGGACTTGTGCGACTCGATAATGAGCAATTCATAGGAGTAATGTGCACGTAGTGTGAGGTCTATCACGTGATAAATTTATTTTTTTTGAAAAGAAAATATAAAAAAACACATAAGCACGTAAATTACAACTCCCAAATCACCCGTGTGATCGGTAAATAAACGTAAAATTAAGACAGTCTAAAGGTCTAATTCTGCTCTGATTCAGGCAACTGTTCCCACACCCCACTGTTCTGTTCAGTCCCTGAAACCTGTTCTTGTCCTGGAAATTGGCCCAGAAGCGCGCGCCTCAGGATGGTGTTGTGGGAAGCGTGCGCATGGCGCATTGTTCATGGGAGGCGCCCGCTTCTGGGCTGACCTGTCAGATTGTCAGAAACTTATGGACTCAGGGGATTTCCCTGGTCCTGATCGTGTAATGAAACCCCTGCAATGTTTGTTAGCATGAAATAATAGGAAGAATGGGAAGAACACATGGAAGGTGGGCGATTCTGGAATGTGACGTGGGACGCGCGCGCGTTGGACCATGAAGGTCTGAGGCGCGCGCTTCCCATATCAATTTCTAGAATTCCCAAAAAAGTGAATTATGAACAGAAACACAAGTTTAACCCTCAAGCTGTCCCCAGCGGAGTCGCCACTGTAGATACCCCGGGAAAAACCCCGCTTGGCTAGAGCATTGAATTATCCTAGGATGTCTAATTTGTGTTTTAGAGTCGCCACCTACATTTTTGAGGAACGTAAGAAAACCTAATGTTTATGAGCCTAAGTTTGATTTACGAAAACAGAGATTCTTTGGGATGAGGGGTTCGGGGGTTAGGTTACGAAATGGGAAGTACTTAAACACCCATTTTGCCCGAGCAATGTCGGCCTTGTTTGTTCATAATTCACTTTAAAGGTAAATGTGTTCTTCCTATTTGAATGATGATAAAAAGGGGTTTTATAGTTTAGAATGTAGGCAGATAACTCCTAAGCCAATTCAATGTAATGAAAGGGCCATTGGTGTCATGTACCAAATGGTTTTGGGGTGATTGCACATTTGATTGAAGAAGAAGAAGAATTAGGAGAAGAAGAAGAAATAAAGAATAAAGTTAAGACATTTTACCTATAATATCCTTCAAAGAGAACCTCTTGAAAAAGTCTTGAAGAAGAGGTTGAATACTTGGAGAGAATATCTTTTGTAAATTGCCTAGAGCTTTGTTTAGAGAAAAGTCTAAAGTGGAAAAGTTCTTTGTGCCAAAAGTCCTCTTTCAATGATGGATTCGAGGGGTTTTTATAGTTGAAAATGTGTGTGTTTTGGAGCCAAACGGAGTCTCCAAGAAATCTTTCCCGGGCAAAATCATGTATAATGAGCAAGGGAGAGATTCTTGGGCGGAATCTGTAACTGACACACCCCAGAAGCGCGCGCATCACACCTAGGCGGCGGAAGGCGCGCGCGTCTAGCCTCAAGGGGCGGAGGTGCGCGACTCTGAAAGGAAAATTTTGATAGAATGGACTAGAAAGTTAGAACTGTTATTCAGTTTAGTCCCTGGACTTAACGGAGCCCGTCTAGAACTTAACCAAAGTAACAGAAACCAACAGAAAACACTTAAAAGAGTGAGAAACACAAAATCAAGTGTGCAATCGGGGTGAGCGGTCCAAGACGGGGTGTCTACACCTAGTAATCACAAAGTCCTCCGCATGATGAGAAGGATGAACTACTTCCCCGGTTTAGGTCTAGGGAGGTACCAACAAGGAAGAAAGAAACCCGTGGAGGTTTCTGTTGTCACAAAAAAGTTTAGATTGGGTTATGAGCCTTCCGAGGACGATATAAAGAACGAGAAGGCCCGAACTCGCAAGGAATGCCGTTGCTATGAAATCCCAAATTTAAGGCCTTATCGCAAAACATTGAATGGTTACTTTGTCCGCCAAGGGGAAGATGTCCCATACAAACAACAAGGGCATCAGAAATCCTGGTCTCAAAATATTTTCCGATTGCAAAATCAAGAAGCGTGAAGAAGAACCTACTCCGATGTTACCCCGAGAATGGTGGGGAAAGAAAGTGACTTTCGAGACCAAGGCATAAATTACCGTGGGGGAAGAATTGGCTAATCTAGCCTCCATCTTCAAAGGACTTGCCATGATGGACGAATGCCAAGTCAACGCCATCTCCGACGACACCGACATGAGAAACGAGCCTATAAGCGAGATCAAACCGAGCTCCGAGCCAATCAATAACTGGAATTAAACGAAGGGGCCCATGGTATCCGAGGAATTCTTGATCGAGAAAATGAGTTGCATTCCCCGCAAGGCAACGAACGAAGACTTAATGACATTTACTTACGAGTCCAAGAGTGTTTCCAACACCCTTACCCAAGAGAATGTGGAGGCAATAGCCGAGCGTGTGTTCCCTTTCTTTGCTAACGAAAAATTTGATATTTCTGAGTAACCCAAGATTGCAAACATCATAAATGATGAATTAAGTAATAATGAATTTAATGAACTAGTTAATAACAATTCAAACTATGATGAAATAAACCACGAAAATGAAACATACTTAAATGAATTAGCTCAACGGGTCCGTAGTCGTGGTGAAAATGGTCCAGGGGCTGATGAAGAATTGCATGTCGTTAATCTGGGTATCGATGAAGAGCCAAAGGAAAAAAGATAGGAAGCTTCTTCGAGGGGGGAGAGAAAGACAGATTGACTGCACTGCTCAGTGAGTTCATGGATGTTTTCGCATGGTCATACAAAGACATGCCGGGTTTAGACAGAAAGGTCGCCAAGCACAGAATACCGATCAAGAAAGACGCTAAGCCAATTAAACAGAAACTCAGAAAGATTAAGCCCGAATGGTCTCTACAAGTCAAAGAAGAGATAGAGAAGCTTCTCAGTGTGGGTTTCATCAAAGTCATCGAATATCCGACTTGGCTGGCAAACGTTGTGATAGTCCGAAAGGCTAATGGCAAGGTCCGTGTTTGTGTGGATTTCCAAGATTTGAACAAGGCTTGCCCAAAGGATGACTTGTTGGGTTTTGTAGTAACATACGCAGCTAAATATAGCATTTAAAATTTTATGAAACCCAAAGCCTATAGATCCATTCATATGATTAAGTCAAATACATCTACAATGAATACTAGAATACTAACCCTTGAAGTGTTTGATCAACAACCTTGAATTTGATGGAGCTTTTAGAAACTTGATCACGAACAAGATCACGAACTTGAAGATGATAAGCTTCACCCTCCAACGGTATCCACACCACGAACAAATGTCAAGAAGCTCTTGATCTTTGTTGCTAGACCAATTTGTGAAACACACTTTCACAATGATAAACTATATGGAATTAATATGTGATCTCTTGTTCTTCACTTTTATGATCTTAGAACAAGAATAAAACCTCTCAAACTCTTTGAAAGATTCTCACAATGCATAGGACTGATTAGGTTGTTTAGAGGCTGTTTATATACTTGTTAAACCTATTCCAAATAGGTAACAAGTGATTAAACCCGCAAGAAAACGTATTAGGAAAATCCCAGTCAAAACAGGACAGAAGGTCCGACCGGGTCTTGACCATGGTCCAGCCGGATCACTCAAGGTCCGCCCGGGTCCTTTGGGTGGTCCGACCGGACCTCTCCTATTTCCAGTTTTCTCCTCTAATTTCCTAATATTCCTTAAAGGCCCTTCGACCAATAATTCCAATTTAGTCCTGTTAAGATTCGTTCTAATGTGTGTGGCCCTTTAGGATTATACTAAGTTGGCAATGGGTGTAAACCCATAAGATATGATTAGGTTCTAGCAAACCGTCATACCTACCCAATTAGTATAACTATATAAGTTCTTATCCTTTAATAGAACATATCACAATCTCTTTGTTCACGATGTCTATTGAACGTAAGCCATGGTCAATGGTCAACTTACATATTTCAATGCTTTCTCGATCCCGAATGTATTGATACTACAAATCATATTTGAGAACAGCCATGCATTTCATCAATACCATTCATCGAGTGGCCAAAGCTTGACATCTCTCTTGATGAGGAACAAATCCCATCTTGACTTATTACTCTTCCCTACATGATTCCGATTACGCCAATCATATTCTTTATAGCTACCCGGTTAGGGGTAACGTTTGAATATGTCAAACGTAATGTTCATCAAGTGGAAGATTGTAATAATCTCAGCTCTTAAAGATTCAAGTGATATAACTATATGGGACTTAATTATGACATTGTGACCATGACATAAATCTCATATGGGCCAGTCCAGTATTTGTTCTCCAATAATTACCCATAAGTTTAATTGTATCCCATACACCATAATCATCATATGATTATCTATTAAACTTATACTAACAATTAATCATAATTATCAGGGATGGGGATTATTATAATAAACATGCAAATGATATAATAATCAACATTCAATATCTTTATTAAACATAATCAATAGATAACATTAATCGTTCATATAACGTGCCTAGAGCATACAACACCGACATGACTTCCCTTTGCCCAACATCGACATGTTATTCGATTCAGCTGCTGCCTACGAGGTCCGCTCATTTGTGGATGGTTTTTCCGGGTATAATCATATTCTTATGGCTGAGGAAGATCAACACAAGACTGCTTTCACAACACCGTGGGGCACTTTTTGCTATACAATTATGCCGTTCGGATTAAGGAGCGCAGGGGCTACTTATCAAAGCGCCGTAATAGATTTGTTCCATGACATGATCCATAAATAAATTGAAGTCTGTGCGGACGAAATGATTATTCACTTGAGAGGAACCGACGGTCAACACTTGATCTATCTCCGCAAGTTTTTTGAAAGGCTTCAACAACACAAAATGAGGCTCAATCCCGCAAAGTGCACTTTTGGGGTTATACGAGGCAAAGTTATTGGCTATATGTGCACCAACTTACTTCAATGTGCGAGCCAATCTTCAAGTTACTCAAGAATAATGTGGCTCTAGAATGGACCGACGCATGCCAAGAAGCCTTCGACCAAGTGAAATATTTCTTGATGTGCCCTCCAGTTTTGGTTCCACCGCATAAAGAGAAGCCTTCTTACTCTATCTCACTGTGAATGATGAAGCCCTAGGGGCTATTCTAGCACAAGAGCAACGAGACTCCACAAAAGAGAACGCAATTTACTTCATTAGTTTCCGATTTCAAATCAAGCTAATAGCAAAAGTGGATCCGCTCCGCTATATTTTTGAGAAGCCTTTCATGTCAACAAGGATAGCGAAGTGGTATTTCATGCTCACCAGTTATGATATCGCTTACGTCACAATCAAATCCAATAGGGGGAAAGTGTTCATTGATCAGCTTGCTGAATTTCCGTGTGACGAAGTGAAGGGGGAAGACTTACAATTTCCCGACAAAGACTTAATTTGCACCATAACCGAGGAAAACAAGTGGCAACCTTTTTTCAATGGGGCGGCCAATAAGCACAGTTATGGGATAAGAAATTTGCTTGTCCATCCAAAGGACATCTACACTCCGATTGCAATCCGCCTCGAATTCAAAGCCACCAACAATGTTTCTGAATATGAAGCATGTATAGTGGGGCTAGAAGCGGCCCTAGAAAAAAACGTCACAGATTTAGAAGTGTTTGGTGATTCTCTACTCATCATCAATCAAACGTCTGGTAAATGGAAAATTCAAGACCTGGCCCTCCAACAATATGGTCAACACCTCGAAGAATTGGTCGAACAATTCCAAAATGTCACGTTCAATTATTTGCCGAGAGACAAGAACCGCTTTGCCGACGCATTAGCCACCATAGCCTCGCTAGTCGAAATGCCCGAAGGTAAAATGGTGAAGCCCTTCAAAATTTTGAGAAGGACTAGTCCTACATATTGCATGAGAATTGAAATCAACGAAATCCAAACAAGCCCTCTATGGCACACTGACATCATAAATTTCCTCAAAGACGACACTTTCCCCGAGGATAGCAATAAGAAAACTCAAGTGGCATTACAAAAGTTAGCATCGAGATATCTGCTGATTGGGAATCGAGTTTATAAGAGACGCTACGAAGGAATCAATCTCTTATGTGATAATGAAACTGATGCTCAAGAGATAATGCATGAAATCCACGAAAAGTGAGTGTGGACCCCACATGAATGGGATCATGTTAGCCAAGAAAATACTCCGTATTGGTTATGATTGCAACATGCTCCACCTTCACAACTATACAACATGACCACGCCGTGGCCATTCTCTTGTTGGGGCATAGATATCATTGGCAAGATCAATCTTACGGGAGGCAATGGACAATTATTCGTTCTAGTGGCCGTGGATTATTTTACAAAATGGATTGAAGCACAAGCTTACCGAGTTCTCAATGCCAACAAAGTGGCCGAATAGTAAAGACCAACATTATGTGCCGATACGACGTCCCTCATGAGATTATCTCCGACAATGGTTCTCACTTTGAGAAAGAAATGGATGCACTCTTGGTCGAATACAAAATTACCAAGCACAAGTCATCCCCGTACCGTCCTCAAGCTAATGGTGCGGTCGAAGCGACAAAGAAATTAATTGAAACCATTATATGAAAAATGGCATCAACAGGAAGGGATTGGCCCGAGAAATTGCTTCTGGCATTGTGGGGCTATCGTACATCAATTCGGTCAGCAACAGGAGAAACTCCGTACATAGTGGTTTATGGCTCTGACGCCGTGCTCCCGGTCGAACTCGAAGTTCCCTCTTCGCGAGTCTTGCTCAAAAATCAAGTTAATGAGATTGAATGGATGCAAAGTCGATATGAACAATTATCCCTGAGACATCAAAGTGGGAGACTTGGTCCTAAGACAACATCCTCCCAGTGCCATTAATCCCCTTGGGAAATGGAGACCCCGATGGATCGGTCCGTACGAAGTCAAGAAGATACTAAGTGGCGGTGAAGTTCGACTCGTAGACTTGGATGGCGATCAACTACCAAAGGAGGTCAACCTCAACAAACTAAAAAATTTCTATGCTTGACAAGTGAAGACCATAAAAAAAAGAGCTCGCTAGGTTGAAAACCCGCAAGGGCGGCCTAGGAAAAAATTAGAGCAAGTGCAAAAAAAGAAGCCCGCTAGATTGAAAACCCGCAAGGGCGGTCTAGGAAAAAACTATGGTGCACATTAAAAAAAAATGGTCTTCATTTGTTTGAACTACGAAGACCTGAGCCTCCCAAAAACTGGAGGACGTAGGCAACCTTCGGGTGCGGTCTAAAAAAATTATTTTTACCCAATCATTTCATTAACGAGATTAGATTTTATTCATTTCTTAGAACATTTTCATTGTTACATACGAACTTGTTGAGCAATAAAATACATTAAAACATTAAAATCCTAACAAGTGGTCTATTTAATTGCAATCTCGAGGTACTAGGAAAAATCTAATCTCTTCTTAGCCTTCAAAGGGAGGCTCGAGCGACTCTCAATCCTACTCCTCTTGGGTGGCCTAGGAACACTAAGACGAGCCATGGCCTTCTCCGCAGCAAGACATCTCTGAGCATAGAAGTCATCCAAGGAAATGCTGAAAGGGTCAACCAAAATGTTGTTCGGATCAGCAGTAGCTTCCTTATATCTCAAATTATTGCTAGGCTCAAAATCCTTCCCTAGGAACTCGACTCGTAGAGTGTCAACCCAAGTGATACCGTGGTAAAGGGTACCAAACAGATAATCCAAGTAACTCTCGGGAAGAAAAATGCTACCCCGATAAGTAGGGACAGCATTCCATCGATGGCGGTCGTCTCCCCAAGCCAACTGAAGCTCCCTCGAAAAGTGCGGACCCATGTACAAAACTGGATGGAACGCCCCATTCCACTGAAAATGAATTATCTGCTGACGATCGAACTATCTCAAAACCCGCTCCGACTGATAGAATGAGGAGTCCCTGAGACCGAGAAGGACCACATGCTCAAATCCCAAAGTCCATTCCACGAAATGACGAATGACCCAAGCAAAGGGACACCACTCAATGTCGGCTGATAATCGAGACGCAAAGAATTTCTTCCAACCATCCTCAGATAAGTCTCGAATCAGCAGCTTTTTCCTATGGATGGCAAAGGGAGAAAGATCACCGTCTGGAGAATAAATCCTGAAGTGCTCTCAAAGCCATATGGTCACAAGTAAGGGACTTCCCAGTCGCATCTCGACCGTCCGATGCAACTCGTCGAAGCCATGCAAGGTCTCCCCCACTATAAGAGGGACTATACTGAATTGTTGCCCCTTTGCCTCCAAGATGATCTCAGCCAACTGTGCATCCGTGGTACCAAGAGTCCTAATGAATAAGACCTCACCGAAAAGGCAAACAGCTAAGGCATTCCTCTTGAAAGACTGGATCGTCTTATCATCCGAGTGCAAGCTGAAAAACATCGGCAAATTATTTATGTCGACTACGGTACGGTGCAACATACCCCTCACATCTTCGATAGGGAGATTCAACAAATCAGACCAATAATAAATCACACCCCGATGATGCTTGGGGACTGTAACCTGACCCGCCAGTGGCATGCCAAGAATAGCACCAAAATCATCGACACGCGGCACCATTTCATTCGCCAAAGAGTTAAATCCGTGACTGTTGCAATCCTAAAAAGCTGCAGCGGCCTTCAACAAATCCCAATCCGGATTCAAAGTCCGTAACGTAAAAAGAATACAGAATCCAAAATCCTTGACAAAGGCCTTCTTGGGAAGAGCCTTAAACGAGTACACAAAGGTCGATAAATCCTTCTCGTAGTTATCGATAATTTTGGCATCAAGAGTGAAAAGGTTTGAAGCCATTGAAAAGTATGGATTATGAGAAAAATCAAGCAAGAAAAATGGTGTTCAAGAATGGCAGAAAATAGCTGTTAGGGGAATGGTCTCGAACAGGGGCTGATATTATAGTTGTTGGGGATCTTTTGTCAAGCAAATGTCAAGCCTCAGAATCAGCTCCCCAGAAGCGCGCGCCTCCCGCCACCCACATGGGAAGCGCGCGCATCCCACCATCACAAGCGGAGGCTCCCATGCCCTACTTCAAAAACTCCTCAACATGCCCTTGTCAAAGAAGAAAACCACCCAGAAAAGAAGTCCAGACGTTCCCATAATCAGCTAGATCATGACGAAAGTTTCGCCCTTGAACACACAGTTGGGCACACATTAATTTGGTCTGCCCCTAAGGCATGTCTAAATTGAAATAAGATAGAAACTCCCACTAAGCTTAAAGTAGGATGTGTCTTTCTTTTTATTGAAAGCTAATCTCAGCATTCTCTCAAAAAGGAAAAATTATGGCCCGCAGTCAACTGTGCCCGCACCTCACAAAGGTTAACATCAAACTTCAATCAAAGCTCGCTCAAGGTGAACCGCACAATCACCACACTCTCTACAAAATAAGCACGACATGATGAGTTTGCCAACCGAATTCAACTTCAGTTCACTCAACTGATTCCCATACAACTTTGGTTCGCTAAAGGGACTCTAATTCAACATAACAGGTTCGCTCAACGGACTCCAAACAGACATAACGAGTTTACCAATCGGATTCAACTTCAGTTCACTCAACAGACTCTAAACCAACATGATGGACTCACCAAATGGATTCAGCCAGTCCGCTCAACGGACTTTAAACAGGCATAACGGGTTTGCCAAAAAAACGAACTCAGTCAGTCCACTCAACGGACTCTAAACAGGCATAACGGGTACGACATACTTGACTCTGCCTAGGTCCGTTATTCAGACTTTAAACAAACAAGCAATGGTTCTGTAAAATGGATTCAACTCAACTAATGTCTGCCAACCGGACTCTAAATCAGCATGACAGAATTCACTAACCGGATTCGGCTTTAGTCCGCCACCGGACTCTAAATGGGCATAACGGTTCCGCTAAATGGCTCCAGCCTCAGTCTGCCAACCGGACTCTAAACCTTGGCTATGGTGGGCCGTCACATATCATCATACCTCTTCCATCAACAAAAGTCGCTCACACAGGGAGCGCGTTTCTATCCTTTGCAATTTCAAATTCTTGCTTTTATCGAGTCTTTACTTTTCCTTGGTATTGTCCTTGGCGGATGTCTTTCTTTCGTCGGCGCGTTTTGCTTCACAATTCACACAGCCGAGGGGCTTTGTAGACACCCCGCCTTAGATCACTCACCCCGATTACACATTTGATTTTGTGATTGTACTTGTTTTAAGTGTTTTCCGTTAGTTTCTATTACTTCTGTTAAGTTCCTGATTGACTCTGTTAAGTCTGGGGGCTAAATTGAATATCATTTCTAACTTTCCAGTCCATTCTGTCAAAAATGACTTTTCAGAGTCGGGCGCCTCTGCCCTTTGAGGTCAAACGCGTGCGCCTTCCGCCCTAAATGCCGGAGGCGAGCGCTTCTGGGCGTCGGTTACAGATTCTCTCCAAGAATCCCTCCCTTGCTCAATTTACATGATTTTGCCCAGGAAATCTCTCCTTGTTGACTCTGTTTTGTCACCAAAAACACCTTCTTTTCACCTATAAAAACCCCCCTTCTCCACCATTTCAAAAGAGACGAAAAAAGACAAAAAAAGGACAAAAAAAATCACTCCAATAAAACTATACAAAAATTCTCTCAAAGGATTTCAAGACATTTCCCAAATAAGATCTTGAAGTATTCAAACTTTAGGTATATTTTACTATTCTCTTTCTCTCTATTCCATCTCTACTTCTTTTATTTTCATCAAGTGTGCAATCAACCCAAACCATTTTGGGACATGACACCAAAGGCTACTTCATTACATTGAAGTTGGCCAAGGAGTTATCTCCCCACATTCAAATCTCTTTCAAACCCCTTAAAACTCATTCTCAAAGTATAGGAAGAACACATTTTACCATGTAGACTATGAACAAGCAAGACCAACTTTAGTTGGACGAAATGGGTATTTAAGTACTTCCCATTTCATAACCTAACCTCCAAACCTCAAATACACGAATCTCTGGTTCCTTATAAACAAAACATAGGACATTATTAAGTTTTTCTTATGTTCCTCTAAAACATAGGTGGCGACTCTAACAAATAAAACTAAAACCAAATGAAGCCGAACGGTGAGGCATCATGCTCGTGTCGGGGGTTTCTATAGAAAGAAATCGAATGCTCTAAAGATCTAAGTGATGATGAGCATAAGAAATATTCCGGTGTATAAGGCTGAGAATGAATGGATGAATGACTGAAGCTTTGATGAAGAATTCTGTGTTTGCTAAGAAGATCTTTAAAGGTTTGAATATCTGGGTAAAGTTTTCAAAGAAAACTTTGAACACTTGGGAATTTTCTTTCTTGAAGCTTAGAAACCTTTATTGTTGAAAAATGAAGGCTATTTATAAGAGAGCAGTCTTGTGACCGTTGGACAATGATCTGGTCCAAATCTTGATGGTACAGCTGCTGTCAAAATCCCATTGGTTGAGCTGTCATTTTTGTCCTTGGTTTTGTCTTGTATTCATAGGTAGTTGTAACACCACTACCTGACATTTGTTCTTTGTTACAGAGAAAGGATTAACGATAAACATTTGAATTATCTGAGCAAAACTGACATTCCTTGCAGAAACTCCAAGTTAACTCGAAGTTACTTGTCAAGTCATAAATCATTCCTTTATGGTTGTAAAGGTAATGTTTGTATCAATTAATAAATGACAACACTTGTATTCTTCATTCAATGATCTGCAGTTCCACCAGATGCTGGAGCGGTTCCATAAATGAACTTAAAGTGCGGTTTCATTGAAACTGCAGAACACGGTTATAGATGATCTGCGGTTCCACCAAGGTAGCATAAGAGGTTCCATAAGAGACTTGAAGTGGGGTTTCATCAAAGGCACAAAACTCGGTTTGATGAAAATATGTGGCTCCGTACGAGACTTGAAGTATGGTTTCATCAAAGTCACAGAACGCGGTTTGATGAAAATATGCGGCTCCATGCTGGAGGTAACCAGCGCGGCTTGAAGGATCAAAACGCTGAGGGTAAACCGAATCATAACTCAGCCTATGATAAATAAAAATCTAGAAATGGACTTATCTAAAAATTGAAGTATAAACTTCATTACATATTTCCTATAGTCCATAAAAGACACGTGGCATGGATCAATCAAATCAAGTAGGGCGGTTCTAAACAATGAATCCTAACAACGCCAACAACCTAACTCTTTCTCCATTAATACGCTAACAATCTCACTCTTCCTTTAACCCGAATAAAACACTATATGAATCCACATTATTCGAAATACCAGGTATGATGAGAGTTGAGAAAAGAAAAATATGAATGAAAACTATAATTTGAGTAGACATATTGTTGGTCCCAAAGGGGCAACAAGGGTATGAAAAGTGCTAGATGGGGGGTGAATAGCATTTTAAAATTCTTTTCAAACCCTTTTGCAAATCAATGATTGGTTTTTGCGCACAGTTCTCAAATAAGATAAGTATAGCACGCAGAGAGAGTGTGAAATGCACAGCAGAAATTTAAAGCAGCACTGCGCAGGGTATACTGCGCAGGTACTAAAACGCACGCGCTAAGTTTTGGCTAAAGAGTTGGTTAAAAATGTTCTAAGGCAATAAGCAATAACAAAAACACAGCAGCAAATATCAATCTGGTAAGATCAAACAAAGCAGCTATTAAGAAATAATGTAAGCAGGAAATAAGCAGTAAGAATAATGAACAAGCTATTTGGAGAGATTCGATCAATGAAAGATCTACGTCCTCTATCAAGATGGTTAGTCTTGGATTTTATAATGAGATTTATATTGATGTGAGGAGCTTTTACAAGATTACAAGAATTAAAACTCAAATCAAAATCTAATCTATGAAGATCAAATCCTAGACTAAATCGGTGTTTCTCAAGAAGTAAGATCTATATGATCGAAGCTTCAAGAGGTGTGTGTGTGTCAGAAATTCTGGGCTCTATGAATCTATGAGATTAAGAGCACGAAGAATTCTGGTGATATACGGCTTAGGATCAGGGAAGGAGTTTGAAGGTATGAAGGTTTGAAGGTTGTTCTTGAATCTGAGAATAATAAGCAGCAATCTTCAGAACTTCAGGAATATTTAGTAAGCACAAACTCTAGCAACTTGGAAATGAAGATGAGCGGGTTATTTATAGCTGAAAGCTTAAAAGTAGCCGTTGGTGCTCTGAGCAAAGAAGATGAGCTAGCACAATATGACTGGTGCGCAGGTGTCTTTTATAGCCGTTTGGAGCTCTGATCAAGGATGATGAGCTGGCACAATATGATTGGTGCGTAGGAGTCCTTGAGCCGTTGGAGTCAAAGCATGAATACCAAATTCAAAAGCTTCTTCTAGAAGGTTGATAGCTGTCTTCATTTGAATTATTTCATCTGAGCGCATCTCCATTGTTGGATATGCTGAGTGTGCATATTTGTCGTTTCTGCACACCTCAGCACTTTAAGAAGCGTACATCTTCTAAGCGCTTTCCAAGTTAGGTAATCTGAAGATATTGAAAACTGAGCAAGGTTGAGAGCTGCGCAGTAAAGACCTGCGCAGAGAAGTCCTATGCAAAAACTGAAGTCTTTCTTAGTTCTTCATTCCTTTTCGCTCCAAGTCCTATATTCTAAGCCTATACTATAAAATGGACTAAGATATAAATTGAAGTTATTAAACTTCTTACATAGGGTCCTAAAGTCCATAAAATACTCATAGGTGATGGTATCAATCAATTCTAACATACTTAGGAGGGTTAAGAGATAAGCATACCCATCAATCTCCCCCTAAATGATTGATGCCATTACCTACTATAACAAAGGCAACTCATTGTACTTGATAATAACATGTCCATAGAAATAAAAATGGTAAATCATGCCTCAAGTCAATGCACACACTAGCCAATGCTTATAGATTTCTAGTCTATCCAAAAGAATAACTTATAATATGGGAAAGACAGAAATAACATGCAGCGCATACAAATGATATGAATTTTAGTTTAAGTATACGTTTAAACTGAATGTTTAAACATTATGCGTATAGAATATGAGCAGTTAATGATATGCGCATGACGTGGAATAAAGCATTCATTGTTCCACAAACGAAGAGTTTGAAATGAACAAGCTTTTGAAACTAATGATGCGATTTTTCTCATTAAAACTTGAAATGATAAAAGTTGCATATTACAAGTTTGAAAGAGAAAAACAAAAAATTGCGCATAAAAAGAAGTACTTTGCACAAAAACAAAAATTACATAGAACCTATTCTATGTTGATCCGGTGCAGGGCTTCCCGCAGCTCATTCTGCAGGCTGTTGAATTTATTCATAAGCTCACTCTTCAGTGCTTGAAATTTATCTTGGAAAGCCACTGCTTCTCCAACATATGTTGTTATCCCTCTGCGCACGTCCCTGTTGTCTTCTTGCACCTCTCAGAATTTCGCTGCGTAGGCCATCTGATGCCCAGTCATCTGGTTGAAGTATGACTGCTCAGCAATAGTGATGGTGTTGATGATGGTGGCCTGCGTAGCTTCAAGTCTTTGGTCAGTGTGGAGGTGCTGGGTGTTCACGATGGCTTGAATGTCGAACATGGCTTGGTCCATCCTAGCGTTGAACCCATCACCGAAATCAGTCATCACTTGAGTAATGCACTCCCTGACACTTTCCATATTGAGCGCACTATCTTGCGCAGGCCCACCTTGCGCAATCTTCTCAAGCATCCGCGCTTCAAGTCCTACAAACCCCTCAAGTAAGCTATCAGTTATGTTCTTGCGCAGCTTCCTTAAGATTTCCTTGAACCCATGGTTGATAGCATCATAGGTGCACACATTTTTAAGCAACCCAGCTATTGACTTCAGTGAGTCCAGGACCATGTTATCTAAATCATCAGGAACTCGCTGCGCAGAGGGGCCGGCGGAGGTACTTTCCTTTGATGCATTCTCACCCTTAATAGCAGCAATCTCTAATTGATGTGCATCAAGCTGATCTTGGATGGTGGTTTGCGTAGAGATTAGTTGAGCCATTTGAGACTGCGCAGCAACTTGATTCACTTGAATTGAATTCAAGGCTTGAAGGATCTGGCGCAGCTCATTGGACGAAGAGAGTGAAGAGGTGGAGAACGCAGGAACCGTTGAGGTAGCAGGAGGGTAATCAGTTATCTTTAGAGGAGAAGTTGTAGAGATGTGATCAACTGGAGCTGCTGGAGGTGATCTATGCGTAGGAGACCGTTTGGCAGAGGAATGGTCACTGCTATCAGAAGCAGTGGTACCATCCTTAGGAGAGTCTTCAGGAGCAACAGCATCAGCAGCTGCTGGGATCTCCGGCGCATCTTGGTCAGGCGGAGCAATTGGCGCATTAGTAGTAATGGGGTCAGTGGGTACAACATGAATAACATCAGGAGGTGCTGTGCCATCATCACCAACAGCCTGATCAACCTCATCATCATCTTCCTCTGGGACAAGGTCCAACCCATCATCCAAAACAGAAGTAACCCTGCGCGCATTGCTAACAGGAATGTTCATGCGTTGAAATGCGCTGGATGTGGGTTCTCTTGGAGGGCTTGGAGGAGATGGAGAATGGCGCTTCTCGGAACCTTTAGTGCTGCTGCGCACCCTGTGCTTGCGTCGAGGAGGAGTAGAAACAAAAGCGTCTGTAGCAGCAGGTGCGGGCGTAGTAGGGGCCTTGGGTTGAGTCTCCCCCTAAACATTAGCATCCTCGGAGTCACCAGTGTGATCCATGCGCGATTCAGAATCATACGCAGTAGGGGGAACTCATTGGAAAGTACCCTTAGTAGTCTTGGCCTTCTTTGGAGATAGCGCAGGCGCATCAGCCTTGCTCTTCTTTGAGGGAGGTTTGGGAGCAGTAGGTGCAGGCTCACGGATCTTGATATATGCGGTGGACTGTACGTTGGGAGTATCCTTATGCTTTTTGGACTTGGGCTCAGCTATGCCTTTGCCCTTGCGCCTGGAGGCCTCTTCAGCCGACTCTTGCGCAACACTTGGACCTTCTGCATCCTTTTTAGCCTTACCATCCTTGGGTAAATTTCCCAACCACAGTTCTTTGTTGGGATTACTATCTGATTTCCAGATGCGATAGTAATCAGCATCGCCAATTTCATCGCGCAGCAGATGGAGCTGCGATCTGGTGTAATACATGGAAGAGCAGGACTGCTTCAAGACAGGCCTCTTGTTCACAAAGGTTTCTAACTTTGTGTATTGAAGTAAGAGCTTGGAGAGCAGTCTGCAGTGAGTGTGGTTTTTTGGCTTCCCAGCGTCAAAACGCGCATCATAACTCTTCATAGCCTTGGTCAGTTCATCCCAAATAATCTGGGACCAGTTGAGCTCATCCTTCTGATAAATAGCCGCGCAGTATTCCCACTGCTTTGAAATGAACTTCCCTTTATTGCCATTCTTGCAATTCAGGGAGTCTCCAACAATGGTACATAGGTGATACATCACCTCACCAAATTCTTTCCTGTCATGCGCAGCCCATCTCTTAACGAGAGTAGGCTCATTTACAAGTTTTTGCGCTAGCTTGTTCTGCTTGGCCATATCATAAGTATCTGGCGCATCATCAACTTCAAATTTGCAGAGCCTGCGGATATGATTTGGATGCACCAAAATCTCGCAATTCTAGACAATGGCCTTGATAATCTCAGTGGATTCACCCTTGTGCCTTGCAGGAATGACGCGCGCAGTCTCGAAGAACTCATCTATGAGAGAGGGCACGTAAAAAGGTTGATCGAGGGTGAAGAGAGGAAGAATACCTGATGAGCACAAATGTCTGATTAAGCGGCGCCCAATCGCATCTTAGTTGAGATCCTTTTCATTGACTTCCCATCCACAAATTAAGTAGAAGGGATTCTGCGCAAAATAAAGGTAATAGATTAGACAAGTAATATTGCGCATGGAGCTATGCGCATGCGCATATAGCGCAGAGATACTAATGCGCAACAACTCCATACTTGATAAAAAGGCATGAAAATAATGCGCAAAATTAAGTAAACATGTGCAAAAGCAAGCAAACATGGGCAAAAGACAAACACTTAGAAATTCTTATGCGAACCAAAGCATAAGAGAAAAATCAAGACTTGATAAACACGAAAGAACTGTTCATGAACACGAAGAACACTAATAACATGAAAAAAATAAAAAGTTGACCGAATTCAATAAAAAAAATACATCAAAATAACCGCATGAAGGAGACAAAAACAGTCAAGTCAACGAAAATACCAAAGACGCAGAATCAAACCCAGAAAATGAGAATAACTGTTCGACTGCTCGGTGGGTTTTGGAACCAAAAATTTGACAGAAAACACAGCAAACAGTTTCGGATCATGAAATAAACATCATACAATTGTAGATCAGGGAGAATCGAACACAACAAGACAAACTATTTCAAAAAACAACAACAAATAAGCAAGAAATCGAAAAGGGAATCTTTTAAAGCTTGAAACCCAACAATGGCGAAAATAAAAGAGAAAAATTTAGAAACCATACCATGTCGTCGATGGTGGGTTTGGGAACTTGTTTCTGTTGGTCGGACCCAGACGAGGAAGAAGAAGAAGAAGAAGAAGAAGAAGAAGAAGAAGAAGAAGAAGAAGAAGAGGAATCCGAGAGAACAATTTCGGGTTCTTCTTGGGTGGTCTTCTTTTGTGCCATTGTTATAGAGAAAGATTTCACGAAAATGGAAGAGAGATGAGAGAGTATAACGAATATGGATGAAGTCAAAGAGAGAGAAAGAAGTAATATTTGGAAGTTGGTGAGTAGGTTACAGGGAAAGAGAAAAAGAGGTGTTTGGTGAAAGAGAGAGTGAGAGGAAGAGAGATAGATAGAGAGAGAGAGACGGTTTATATACCAGAAAGGGAAAAAGGCATATGACGTCAGCGAAGCCTTTTTGGTGAAAGGCGGCGAGTTTGGTGGAAACTCACAGAGGCTCACGATAGCATGGTGACGTGGCCGAAAAGGGAGCGCGCGTGCGCAGACCTGACGCGTGCGTGTGTCAGCAGTTCTAGACAGGTCACAGTCATTTCAACTCCCTAATAAATGTTGCTCAGGAATCCAAACAGACGCTATCATCAATGGCAGTTTGCATTAATGATAATGGGACATGCGCAAGGGCAAAAGCGTAATTTCTTAAGAAAATTCAAAAATTAAGGCGAGGGAAAATTTTAATTACATAAGTACCCTTGTAAACTGAGCGTTGACTTTGCAGTCAGGGACCTATGTGTAATTTCTAATAAATATAAGACTTACCTGCGATCCACACGAAGTGAACATGTGACATCATGCGCAGTGCACAAATTGCGCAACAGATTCTTTAAATCTCAACTGTTTGTTTCATGCGCAGAAATTTATTGCGCAGCATATGCGCAGGCGCATAAAAATTGACCTATTTGAACACTTATCAAGCAAACACAAGATATTAGTAATAACAAATTATATAAACAAGTTAGCTGAGTTCAAGCATACCTATTTCTCCTCTTAAGAAGATAAATCGCTTTTCATCAAGAGCCTTTGTGAGGATATCAGCAATTTGATTATCTGTGCCCACGTGCTCTAAATGAATGTTTCCTTTTTCCACGTGGTCCTTGAGGAAATGATATTTGATGTCGATGTGCTTTGTCTTCGAATGCATGATAGGATTGTTGGAGACTGCTATTGTGGACATATTATCGCAGAAAATTAGGCAATTTCCTTTATGAATTCCATAGTCTACTAGTTGTTGCTTCATCTATAGGATTTGGCAGCAGCAGCTTCCAGCAGCAATGTATTCAGCTTCTATTGTGGAGATGGACACAGCATCTTGTTTCTTGCTTGCCCACGCAACAAGTCGATTTCCAAGAAAATGATAACCTCCACTTGGGCTCTTCCTGTCAATTATGTATGCTGCGTAATCTGCATCGGAATAACCTAGCAAATCGAAATTCGAATCTTTGGTGTACCAAAGTCCAAGGTTAATAGTTCCAGAAAGATAACGAATAATGCGTTTAACAACAGTTAAGTGCGCTTCTCTAGGGTACGCTTGATAGCGCGCGCAGACACAAACACTAAACATAATATCTGGCCAACTTGCAGTAAGATAAAGAAGAGATCCAATCATACCTCGATATAAAGTTTGATCAACTTTCTTACCTTTTAAGTCTTTGTCAAGCTTATTTCCCGTGACCATTGGAGTGTCGTATGCTTTAGCATTTTCAAGTCCAAATTTCCTTATTAAGTCCCTTATGTACTTGGCTTGATTTATGAAGATGCCATCATTCAATTGTTTGATTTGAATCCCGAGGAAGAAAGTGAGTTCTCCCATCATGCTCATCTAAAACTTGCTTTTCATGAGCTTCTCAAAGCGCTTACAAAGTAACTCATTAGTAGAACAAAAAATAATATCATCAACATAAATTTGAACAAGTAAATAATGATCATTATACTTTGCAATAAAAAGAGTTGTATCGATTTTACCGCGCTTGAAGCCTTACTCTAGCAGAAATTTTGATAGAGTATCGTACCATGCTCTTGTAGCTTGCTTAAGTCCATACAAAGCTTTTTGAAGTTTGAAGACGTGATTTGGAAATCTGCTATCTTCAAAATCGGGTGGTTGAGCTACGTAGACCGTCTCATGGAGTTCACCATTGAAAAATGCGCTCTTTACATCCATTTGATAAAGCTTGAATTTCTTGTGAGAGGCATAAGCTAGGAAAATTCTGATAGCTTCGAGTCTTGCTACAGGCGCAAATGTTTCATCAAAGTCGATTCCTTCCTCTTGCCTATAGCCTTGCGCAACCAACCTTGCTTTGTTTCTGGTGATGCTTCCATTCTCATCCATCTTGTTTCTGAAAACCCATTTTGTACCAATAAATCCTTGGTCATGAGGTCTGGGTACTAATGTCCAAACCTTGCAGCGCTCAAACTGGTTGAGCTCTTCTTGCATAGCAACAACCCAACTTGAATCTTGGAGCGCTTCATCAATCTTCTTTGGTTCGATTTGAGAGATAAAAGAATGATACTCATCAAAGTTTGATGCTCTCCTTGTACGAACCCCAACATTGAGATCACCAATGATATTTGTTGTTGGATGATCTTTAACTTCACGAACCTCAGGAGATAAGTTAGGTTGAGTAGTAGGAATACGAAGATTTTCTATGGGTACTTCATTTTCTCCAGCATCGAGATCATTGAAAGTGATTTGCTGAAGCGGAGAAACGTCATGCGCAGGAGGTGGTGTCTGCGCAGCAGGAGTTGTAACTTCTGGCGCAGCATCTGGCGTTGGTGCATGAGATGGACTTGCTTGATTCTGATTGTGATTATCATGATTAGCATTCTGCACAGGTGCGGTTTGAGGCTGCGTACCTGTCTCAACATTCTCAGCAGAATCATCATAATCATTTGGAGCCAAATGTGGCTCAAGGAGAGAATGTTCATCAAAAGTAACATGTACAGATTCTACAATAACTAGAGTAGTTCTATTAAAAACACGAAAAGCTTTAGAATGTTTGGCATACCCAACAAAAATACCTTCATCTGCTTTGGCGTCGAATTTACCTTTATGATCTTTGCCATTGTAGAGGATATAGCACTTGCAGCCAAAAAAATTGAAGAAAGCAATGTTGGGCGCTCTTCCTCTCCATAGCTCATATGGAGTTTTGTTGTAGGCTTTGTTGATGAGGGATCTATTCTGAGTAAAGCAAGCAGTGTTGACAGCTTCTCCCCAGAAATACTTTGGAAGCTTTGCTTCTGCTATCATTGTTTTTCCAGCCTCAATCAACGTGCGATTCTTCCTTTCCACAACACCATTTTGTTGAGGAACTCCAGCAGCAGAGAAATTGTGATCAATTCCATGATCATCACAAAATTGTACGACAGCGTTATTCTTGAATTCAGTACCGTTGTCTGATCTTACGCTCACGATGTAGCGACCCCAAAACCCGTTTCTATTTATTTTATAATTTTGGGGATTTTTATCTGACTTATATGTGCATTTTATGTGTTGCATCATATTTTATGATTTGCATATCATATTTGATTATTTGTGTTATTTACTTAGTTAGTAATAATAATGACTAAAGGAGTTAAATGATTAAGTTGAAACTTTAGGGTCCTAGTTGAAATTATAAGTTAAGGGGCTTAAGTGTTAACTTTGAAAGTTGGGTGACCAAAATGTAAAAAGGGTAAAGATATTTATAAGAAACTTTCCCTTCTTCCTTCTCTGTGTTTACAAATTTCATCAGCAACATTTCTTCCTCGTATCAGTTAGGGTTAGGAGAAAAAGGTAAGTTCGACTCATTTCGATTTAATTCTTTTTATTTACTTACCCGTTTTAAAAGCTAATTATATAAAAATGATCAGGGCGTCGAGTAGGTCATTTCTAGCCGAACAAAACTTATTTCAGCGATACTTTTTTCGGAACTAGGTAAGTTACTAATTCCCCTTTAAATGTTAAATTAGTCATATATGCTATATATGATACTCCTACTTGTTAATTTTGTGATTTGGATAATATTTGCTATACTTGTAATTTTGGGACAAAGGGAGTATATGAATTTGGTTTAGCTGGGTATTGTGAATGTTTATGAACTCAAGTTGTAACTATAATGAGAGTTGCTAAGTTGTGTATTAAATTGTGTAGTATATATGTTATGCTTGTGGGACGGAAGGAGTAAAAATTGAACTAAGGAAGAATCTGGGATTTGGCCCAAAATAGGAGGAGGCGCGCGCACCCTATATAAGGAGGCGCACGCATCCATTGTCACCAACTTAGGCAAAAATTGACTGGAGAAGGGAGGCGTGCGCATCCCTTTGGATGAGGCGCGCGCACCCTTAAGTGAATCAACAATAGTGAAGTTCTGGTCCTAGGAGGCGCGCGCATCCTATGGGATGAGGCGTGCGCAACCCCCCTGTTTCCAAGGTTTGATAGTTTGTGTTATATGGGGTATAAGAGGACAAGTGTTTTGTGATCCTTGGGGTTGTTTATGACTTAAACGTGAATGTGTATGACTTTTATGTCGTTGATGAAAGGATTGGGTTGTGACTAAATGTCCTTATTATGGACTCTTTATGAGAAATCTTTCGTGTGCATCTTGTGATGTTTTGGCCTAATTCCTTCTTGGATTAAATGCCCCGGGTTTTGTTTAGCAAGTATTCATTACTGTGCTTTTTGTGAAAGTCCAGCTGGTCTTGTTGTGGAGTCAGCCAATGGAAGAATTATAGTGGTACAGGTAAGTCCACTATAAGGTTTTCCATTGGAGCTTGTGAGTCAGGCGGTGGGAGAATTATAGTGGCACACAAGCCAATTCACTATAAGGTGTCCACTGTGCCTTCTAGTTTCCCCAGTCCAGATTGGCCTTGGATGGGATGAATTGCTCCCTTTGGTGAGTATTTGGGTTATGACTTTGTGTCATATTTCCCTCTCTGGTTACTTGGTTCTATTGGTTATGGTTTGGTTTTCGGGATCCCAACGGCTTCAGCTATTTATACTGCTCAGATGGTTTTCTCTGATGGGTTTCTCAGATGGTATTCTCATCAGTTATGGTTATTGGGTAAACCTTGGCTTGGTATCCACCGGAGTGTGGGCAATGTGATATATAACTTGATGTTATGTGCTATATGCTATATGATTACTGTTGATATTGTTTCTTTATGATCATCATATCAGCATGTAACGTAGTTGCATTTAGTAGCTTACTGAGATTCATTCTCACCCTTATTTGTTTACTGTTTTAGATAAAGGCGGGTCCAGGGAATAGGACAATTGGCACGGGAGGACGTTCGATTGGTAAGAGATGGGACTTGTTTTGTGAAGGTTACATTATATAAATGTAAACCCATTGGGTAGAGTACCCGTACTTCTTATGGTTCCATCTATTTTGGTAAAGGTTGATGTATGCACATTTGTTTAAAAGTTTGTAAGCCTTCGGGCTAAGTACTTTCGCTGTGAAAGTGTTTGTAAAAGTTTGTTTCAAGTTAAGTGAAGTCTTTGAACTTCAAGTGTGTTTTTGTGCCACTTTCTAAAAGGACATTTCGAAAAATTTTCTAAAAGGTTTCATAACGTCTTCCGTTCGTGTCCCGAGCGTGGGGCCAAGTAGGACCACGGGTACGGGGCGCGACACACGATGTCATCTTCCTTCTGAGTTTGGAGCCTTCGGAATAGAGCAATAAAGATATCATAGCAGTCGTCCTTGGATATCATTATTTCGACCCATGTATATCTTGAATAGTCATCCACCACAACTAAAGTGTATTTGTTTCCTCCAATGCTCGCGGTGGTGACAGGTCTAAATAAATCCATGTGAAGCAGTTATAAACATTTGGAAGTTGAGGAAGCAATCTTACTGGAGAAAGACTGTTTAGGTTGTTTACCAAGCTGGCATGCTGCGCATTTTCTATCATGATGGTCAGCTACTTTGGGAAGTCCTTTGACAAGATTTTCCCTTCCTAACTTTGCCAAATATTTGAAGTTCAAATGACTTAAGCGCTTATGCCATAACCAGCTGCTTTCACTAACGTTCTTTGCTACAAAACAGAGATTAATGATAGAATTTCCAGCAGTAAGATCAATAATGTAAACATTAGTCTTACGAGTCCCTGTGAGAAAAGTTAGTCCAGATATGCCATCTTTAATATGGCAATGTGTTGCAGTGAAGTGGCACTCCAAACCTTTATCGCAGAATTGTGATATGGAGAGCAGGTTGTGCTTCAGGCCTTCTACGAGCGCGACCTTTTCTATGCACACTTTATCTTTTCTGATTCTACCATATCCAACAATGTGCCCTTTATTGTTGTCCCCAAAAGTTACTGAGGGACCTCTTCCTTCATGCACATCTTCAAGAGCGTTAGCATCTCCAGTCATGTGTCTAGAACATCCACTGTCGAGATACCATATATGCGCTTTAGCTTGTGAAGAGTGCGCAGTGAAGCATGAGACCTGAAAGATAAACATTAAAGCGCAGGTCCCCTTTATTCTTGGGTCCTAGAGTTAGCAACTTTTGACAACCCACTCCTGTCTAACCTTAGGATTTTTTACGTCCCTTAGCATTAGGAGCAAATCGCAAAAGGCATTCTGCAGCCTTGTGACCTAAACCATCACACACAACACAATGATGTAACCCACTTATAGATTGGGTTTTTATAAACTCTTTACTTTTCTTTGGCGTAGCATTCTTTACTGGAACAGGAGAACTAGCTTTGACAAACACCATCTTTTGATGTTTGGGTGTGCTTTTCTTAAGAATGCGCAACTTGTGTTGAGGCGCATGGATTTCATGCGCATGGCCCTTGTGCGCAGTTTTGCCATTCAAAGTTGAAGCGCAACCATAGTCAAAACATTTGTTGTCAAGCGCAGGTTCAACTTTAGCCTTACCCTTGGCTTTTCCAGTTTGCTTCTTTGGATAGACATAATGGAAGTTTTGTATCTGGAATTTCTCATATCCTTTACCCATTGAAGTAGGATGCTTTGCTATAGGAATTTTAACAGTTTCCTGGGGTGTGTAGATACCCCAGGGGACCACGACTTGGCTAGAGCGGTGAGTTACCCTAGGATGTCTATTTGTGTTTTAGAGTCGCCACTTATGTTTTAGAGGAACATAAGAAAAACCTAATGTTTATATCCTAAGTTTGATTACGAAAACAGAGATTCTTTGTTATGAGGTTCGGGGGTTAGGTTACGAGATGGGAAGTACTTAAACACCCATATCGCCCAACTAAAATTGGTCTTGCTTGATCAAAATATACATAAATGATGAAATTTTCTTCTTATTCTTGATGATAAAAGGGGGGTTCAAAAAAAGGGTGTTTGGAATGTAGGGAGATGACTCCATGACTAGCTTCAATGAAGTGAAGTAGTCTTTAGTGTCATGTCCCAAAATGTTTGGGTGATTGCACTTTTGATTAAAGCAAAAGAAAGTGAGAAGAGATGAAGTATAAAAGGAGAGAAAAGAGTAGTCTTTTACCTATACTTCAAAGAACTTCAAAGACTCCTTCAAGAGGTTCTTAGGAAAATGCCTTGTAAGTATTTGCGTATAGTTTTTTTTAAAAATCCAAATCTTCCCTTCCACTTCAATGGTGAATTAGAGGGGTTTTATAAGTAAAGAAGGTGTGTTTTTGGTGCCAAAACCAAGTCACAAAGGTCAGTTTTCCGGGCAAATCCTGTTAAAAGGAGCAAGGTAGGGATTTTAGGACAGAAATCTGTAACTGACGCCTAGGTGCGCGCGCCTCCTGCCTTGGTGGCGGGATGCGCGCGCCTCTGGTCCCAAAGGGTGAAAGCGCGCACCTTGGAGATTGAAAAAATGACAGAATGGACTAGAAAGTCAGTACTGTTATTCAGTTTGGTCCCTGGACTTAACGAAGTCAGTCAGGAACTTAACGGAAGTAACAGAAACTAACGAGAAACACTTAAAATAGGGAGAAACACAAAATCAAATGTGCAATCGGGGTGAGCGGTCTAAGGTGGGGTGTCTACAGAGCCCCTCGGCGACGTGGATTGCAAAGCAAAACGCATCGACGAAAGAACAAAACATCCGCCGAGGACATCACCAGGAAAAAAACAAAGACTCGATGAAAACAAGAATCTTGAAATTACAAGAGATAGGAGTGCGCTCCCTGTGTGAGCGGATTTTGCTGATAATAGGGGTGCGGTGATAGAAATCGGCCCACCGTGGCCAAAATTTAGAGTCCGTATAGAGGACTTGGAGGGACTGGAGAGTCTGCCTGCCGATGTAAAGGGACTCGAGAGTCTGCCTGCTGATTTGGAGGGACTGGAAAGTCTGCCTGCTGATGTAGAGGGGCTCAAAAGTCTGCCTGCTAATTTGAAGGGACTGAAGAGTCTGCCTGCCGATGTAGAGGGACTCGAAAGTCAGCCTGCTGATGTAGAGGGACTCAAAAGTCTGCCTGCTGATGTAGAGGGGCTCAAAAGTCTGCCTGCTGGTGTAGAGGGACTTAAAAGTCTGCCTACTGATTTGGAAGGACTGGAGAATCTGCCTGCTGATATAGAGGGACTCAAAAGTCTGCCTGCAGATTTGGAGGGACTTGAGAGTCTTCCTACCAATGTAGAGGGACTCGAAAGCCTACCTGCTGTTTTGGAGGGACGGGAGATTCTGCCTGCCAATGTAGAGGGACTCAAAAGTCTTCCTGCTGATTTGGAGGGACTGGAGAGTCTGCCTGCCGATGTAGAGGGACTCAAAAGTCTGCCTGCTGTTTTAGAGGGACGGGAGAGTCTGCCTGCCAATGTAGAGGGACTCGAAAGTCTGCCTGCTGATTTGGAGGGACTGAAGAGTCTGCCTGCCGATATAAAGGGACTCAAAAGTCTGCCTGCTGATTTGGAGGGACTCAAAAGTCTGCCTGCCGATATAGAGGGACTCGAAAGTCTGCCTGGTGATGAGGAGGTGATTTCGGTGGTTCACCACGGACCAAATTTTGCTATTTTGAAGCTACATTTTGATGTGCGCAGTCTGGAGTAGAGTTTGCAGTTGACTTTTGCGGGGTGCGGGCACAGTTGACCGCGGACCGGGGGAAATGTCGAGATTGACTTTGATTTAAAAGACGCACCCTACTTTTAATTTTAGTGGGAGTTTCTCTCTTATTTCGATTTAGACATACCTTAGGGGCGGACCGAATTAATGTATGCCCAAATGTGTCTCCAAGGGCGGAGTTGCCATGACTTTGATGAAGACTGTAGACCCTGCTGATTTTGGGAGCATCTGGACTCTGTTTCTGCATGATTTCTTCTTCTGATAAGGGCCGGCTGAGGCACTTCTGAAGTGGGAGGCGGGCGCCTCAAATGGTGGATGTGGGACGCGCGCGCTTCCCGAGTGGGTGTCGGGAGGCGCGAACTTCTGGGGAGCGAATTTTGGGGCTTGACATTTGCTGGCCAAAAGATACCTAACAGCTATAATATCAGCCTCTGTTCGAACACCTTCTTCCAACAGCTCTTTTCTACCATTCTTGAACATCTTTTCTTTGCTCAATTTAGCTTGTAATCCACTTTTGCCATGGCCTCCAATTCTTTCAACCTTGATACCAAGGTTATTGGTAAATATTAGAAGGATTTATCAACTTTTGTGTACTCTTTCAAGACCCACCCCAAGAAGGCTTTTGTCAAAGACTTTGGATTCCTCATTCTCTTCACATTACGGACGTTGAAGCCAGACTGGGATTTGTTGAAGGCCGCTGCAGCTTTTTGGGATTGTGACAGTCACACCTTTAATTTTTTGGCAAAAAAAATGGTGCCGACCGTTGATGACTTTGGTGCCATTCTTTGCATGCCGCTGGTGGGTCAAATTTCCGTGCCCAAATATCATCGTGGAGTAATCGACTCTTTGTCTGACTCGTTGAACCTTCCCATCGGAGATGTGAGGAAGATATTGCATGGTACCGTGGTAGATATAACCGAGTTTCCAATGTTCTCCAGTTTGCATTTGGAGGACCTAGCGGTTCAGTCTTTCAAGAGGAGTGCCATGACGGCTTGCCTTTTCAGTGAAGTTCTTTTCGTTACACCCTTCGGGACAGCGAACGCGTAGTTGGCTGAGATTATCTTACAGGCCAAGGAGCAACAATTCAGTATAATCCCTCTTATAGTAGGGGAGACCCTACACGGCCTTGATGAGTTGCATCGAATGGGCGAGATGTGTCAGGGAAGCCCCTTGCTTCTAACCATATGGCTCCGGGAACACTTTAGGGTTTATTCTTCGAAAGGTGATCTGTCCCCCTTTGCTGTTCACAGGAGAAAATTGCTGATTCGAGACTTAACCGAGGATAGTTAGAAGAAGTTCTTTGCCTCTCGGGCATCGGCCGACATCGAGTGGTGCCCTCCCTCTTGGGGTCTTCATCCTTTTGTGGAGTGGACTTTTGATTTTGGGCATGTGGTCCTTCCTGGCCTCAGGGATTCTTTGTTTTATCAGCCGGAGCGGGTTCTGAGGCAGTTCAGTCGTCAGCAGATAATTCCTTTCCCTAGGAGTGGGGTGTTTCGTCCTGTCTCGTATATGGGTCTGGACTTTTCGAGAGAGCTCCAATCAGCTTGGGGAGATGACTGTCATCGGTGGGCTTCCACCCCCATTCACCGGGGTAGGACTATCTGTTTGGTACTCTTTATCGTGGTATCACTTGGGTAGACGTACTTCGCGTTGAGTTGTTAGGAATGGACTTCGAGCCTAGCAGTGCTTTGAGATATAGGGAGGCTGCTGTTGATTCCTGCAACATCTTGGTTGACCCTTTCGGTAGTCATTTGGATGACTTTTATGCTCGGAGGCGTGTTGCTGCTCAGGAGGTTTCGGTCCGCCTCAGTGTTCCTAGGCCTCCTAAGAAGAATAGGATTGAGAGCCATTCGGGTGGCCCTTCAAAGGCTAAGAGAAAATTACATTTTTCCTAGCACCCCAAGATTGCAATTAAGTAGACCATTTGTTTAGGATTTAATGTTTTTTTATGTCTTTTATTGCTCAACATCGTCCGTTGTAATGGTTAAAATAGTTCAATGATTGAATAAAAATTGCATCTTGTTACAACATGATTGGGTAAAAATTATTGTTTTAGACCGCACCCGAAGGTTGCCTACGTTCCTCTCGTAGAGAGGCTCAGGTCTCCGTAGTTCAAACAAATGAAGACCATTTTTTTTTGTGTGCACCCTGTTTTTTGCCTAGACCGCCCTTTCGGGTTTTCAATCTAGCGGGCTTCTTTTTTGCACGTGCTCTAATTTTTGCCTAGACCGCCCTTGCGGGTTTTCAACCTAGAGAGCGTTTTTTTTAATGGTCTTTATTTGTTAAGCGTAGAACTTCTTGAGTTTGTTGAGGTATACCTCCTTTGGCAATTGATCACCGTCCAAGTCTACGAGTCGGACTGCACCATCGCTTAGTATCTTTTTTACTACGTAAGGACCAATCCATCGAGGTCCCCTTTTCCCAAGGGTATTTATGGCATTGGGGGGATGTTGTCTTAGGACCAAGTCTCCACTTTGATATTTCAGGGCTTCACCTTCTTGTTGAAAGCCCTTGCCATTCTTTGTTGATAAGCCCTTGTGCGTTCAAACGCTCTTAACCTCTTTTCGTCGAGTAGGGCTAGTTGCTCATATCGATTTTGCATCCAGTCAACCTCATTGACTTGGTTCTCGAGTAAGAACTGTAGAGAAGGAACCTCGAGTTCGACTGGGAGTACGGCTTTAGAACCATAAACTAATGAGTACGGGGTTTCTCCCGTTGCTGACCGTATTGATGTGCGGTAGCCCCACAATGCTAGTGGTAATTTCTCAGGCCAATCCCTTCATGTTGAAGCCATTTTTCGTATGATGACTTCGATTGTCTTATTTGCTGCTTCGACCGCTCCGTTGGCTTGGGGACGGTACGGGGATGACTTGTGCTTGGTAATTTTGTAGTCAATCAAAAGTGCATCCATTTCTTTCTCAAAGTGAGAACTATTGTTGGAGATGATCTCATGAGGAATACCGTATCGGCACATGATGTTGTTCTTCACGAATTCAGTCACTTTCTTGGCATTGAGAACTCGGTAAGCTTGTGCCTCGACCCATTTTGTGAAATAGTCCACGGCCACAAGGATGAATGACTATCCGTTGCTCCCCGTAGGATGGACTTTGCCAATGATATCTATGCCCCAACAAGAGAATGGCCAAGGTGTGGTCATGTTGTACAGTTGTGAAGGTGGAGCATGTTGCAGATTAGCATGGAACTGGCACTTGGCGTATTTCTTGACTTTCTCTATCCAGTCTTGTTCCATTGTAGTCTAATAGTAACCAATACGGAGTATCTTCTTGGCCAACATAATCCCATTCATGTGGGGTCCACACTCGCCTTCATGGACTTTGTGCATGATTTCTTGAGCTTCGGATTCATTTGCACATACAAGATTGATCCCTTGATGGTGTCTTTTATAGACTCGGTTTCCAATCAGCACATATCTGGTGGCTAGCTTTTGTAAGGCCATTCGAGTTTTCCCATTGCTATTTTCGGGAAAGGTGCCATTGTTGAGAAAGTTCATGATGTTTGTGTACCACGGAGGGTTATCTTGGACTTCATTGATCTCAATACTCATGCAGTATGCCGAACTAGTCCTTCTCGAAATTTTGAAGGGTTTCACCATTTTTGCTTTGGGCATTTCAACCAATGAGGCTATGGTGGATAAAGCATCGGCAAAACGGTTCTTGTCCCTCAGCAAATAACTGAACGTGATGTCTTGAAACTGTTCAACCAACTCTTCGAGGTGTTGACCATACTGTTGGAGAGTCGAGTCTTGGATTCTCCATTTACCCGATGTTTGATTGATAAGGAGCAGTGTAACGCCGGTCCTAATTCTTGTTAAATTATTGACTTGCTTGTTAAATTCTTGACTAGCATATTTATATGCTATTTTTATTTGAGTTAATTATTTAACTACTTTAGAAAATTAAGGTGGTTAAATGTCTAAGTTGAAAGTTTAGGTGCCTTTTTGTCAAAGTTAGAACTTGAGGGGCCAAATTGCAATTCTTGGAATCTTGCAAGTATATCTTGTTGTTGCTTTCACTGAGAAAGAAAATTCTCAAGTTTCTTCTCGTTCTTTCCTCTGTTTCAAAATCTAAGTTTAGGATTCTTCCTATTCTCGACTCCTCAAGCTCAATTAACTCTCTGTTCGTGATTCTGATCCCGGATAAATATTCGTGGCGTTGAATAGAGCGTTTCCGACCGATCAGAAATTAATTTGGGTCAACTTGATTTCAGACTAGGTAAGTTATTGGCTCCCCCTTACTTGTAATAACATGCATATATGTTATTCCCGATACTTGTTCTTGTTAAAATTGTGTTTTGAGCAATTTTCGTGATACTTGTAATTTTGGGACGAAGGGAGTATAAATATACTGCGTATGAAAGAAACTTGAAAAAGTGTTTCAAATTGGTTAACCCTCCTGGGTTTGTTAAAAGATTAGTAGGAAAGTTACTCCTATTCGTGAGACGGTAAAATAGTAACTTGATTTAAATATTATTAGAAAAATTGTATCATTATTTGTGGTACGGGGAAATGAATGGAAGTATCCCTAAATGGGTATATTAGTATATTATAAAATTTTACTTATACTTTTGGGACGGTGAAATATTTAAATGGAATAAAAGAGAATTATTCTATTATTTGTGGGACGGTGATAAATTAATAAAGTGTCCCTATAGAAGTGTTCTGAACATGTTAAAATGCACTCTTGAATATTAGAAAGGGTTAGTGGGTTTATACTCCTACGCTTGGGACGGAGAAGTTTAGGCCTGGAAAGAAATTGGGTGTTTGCTGAAAATTGTACCAGGTGCCCGCCTGGTGGTCCTCCAGGCGCCCGCCCTTTTCAACAGAAGTTTTGGGTTTCAAAAGTGCTTCAATGAGCGCCCACCTGGTCCACTGTAGGCGTCCGCCCAGTCCCCTGTTTCAACTAAAGTGTTTTAAATCTAAATTAAATTGAAAGCTTATCCCTTGTTAAGGCATATAGCCTTAAGATAAGATGTCCTGGCAAGTGTTGTGACACCTTAGGGGTATCAGAAGTGAGTCTTGAACATGATTACTCATTAAATTAAAATGAGAACTTGAGTATAAAAGGAAGTACTCTTTTTATGTCTTGAAAGTGCTATGAACAAGCACTTATGTGTTATGCTTGTCTTGGAACCTATGTTTGTGCACCTTGAGGGCACCAAATTAGTGTCTTGAGCTAGAATATCCTATGTAGGGGATTATGAACTTGTAAGTATGAGTTGTATAGCTCATTTACTTAATTTGAACTCGAAGTATTCTTGGTCTAGGTTTAGGGTACTACCCTAGATGGCCTAGATGAGTGTTGTAGAACACTCTAGTACTGAAAAATAGTCCCTTTGTGAACAAATGAAATGTGGACTTGAATCATAATTAAATGATAACTTGAGTATAAGAGTAGTAACTCTCTTTTATGTGTCTTGAAGTTAAGGTTTGTGTACCTTGGGGGCACCAACTAATGTCTTGAGCTTGAATGTCCTAAGAAAGGATTGGAAAATAATACGTGAAAGATGTATAATTCATCTTCCTAGCTTGAACTTGAAGTATAAGATAATTAACTCTTGTACATGTTTAACCATCCAAAAAAATGGATTGATAACTTGGAGATCAGATGATAAAATCTTGTATATGTCCTGAATGTCTTGAATGTCTTAAGTTGAGACAGTAACTTGAAGTATAAGACAATAAAATCTTGTACATGACTTGAACATCCAAATAATTGGATTAAGACTTGAATATAGGATTATAAAAGCTTGTACGTGCCTTGACACCAATATATGTGTATGGTAATAAACTTGAAAGATCCTTGATGTGTATATGCAAATCTTGCATATAGTTAATTGATAGAATGTGGCTTCTTGATTACTTGATACATGGTATGAATAACCGAAAGAGTTGGGATATAGGATTAGATAGAGAATAATTAACTCTACTACACATTTGAATTTGATACGTGTATATTGGAAGTGCTATGAATAAGCACTAAAGTGCTAGTGATTGGTTTTAATCGTGTATATACTCAATGAAGTATATAAAGAATAAAGAGGATATCTTGTCTTGAAATGGGTTCCTAAAGAAAATAGGGACTAGTGCAATATGAAGATAATTCATATAATCATGAATACTACGATTTAAGTTAATAAGAATAATTATTGAACACAATATGTGTTGGAAAATGTATTCAATTATTAACGATACATATACGTAAGGTAGGACTGTGACTAGGTTTGATGTGACCTATTCTACTGCGTAGTTAGAGTCTAAGGTATTGGGCTCTATTTGATAGTAAGGGTATCGTGATAGACACTCTAATGTGTTAAACGTGATATGAATATGTACGTACAAACTTGGCATGTGACAAAGTGATATAGAATGATATACCCTACTACTTGTTTGAGGTCTGTTATTAATAGACTCTAACTTGGATTGACCGTGTTATATGGACACTCTACGTGCCATTGTTAGATTGATTTGTCTTCGCAATGATTGCGTACGTGTACTTGTATTCTCGTGAGCACATGATACATGATTACATGGTGTATATTCTCGTGAGCACATGATACATGATTACATGGTGCATAAAGACTGGTCCACTAATATGGGACTTAGTTCTATTCTCGTAGTTCAAGTAAACATCTACTTGTGCATTCTCGTGTGAGTCCAGCTGGCTTATTTGGTGCAGAGGGGTGTATAGGTTCACGCTTATTGTGAGGGCTGGGGCATAAGTAATAATCGTGGGTCTATACATTCGGTCTGTTTTTCCCTTACTACCGGCCATAGTAAGGGCTTAGCTTCCTGTATTAGAGCAATACGACTGATATAAGTGAATGCTAACTCGTGAACACCTCATGAATCTTGTTCTTGTGAATGACACTGGTTACCGGGTCTTCTTATATACTGCATAGCAGTCTCTTGATCTTGATTGTGGTTGTCCTCAGCTAGACAAGCATCGACAACAATGGTATTCTTGGGAGGAATAAGTAAGGATTCAGGTAATGATACGTGATAGGCCTATGTGCATCTTGGTGAGTTGGTCTAGCCTCTCACACTACTTGACTACTTGTTACCTGATCATATCTTGAGCTTGATTACTTGTTGAGTTGGCTTAGCCTCTCCTATACTTGTTACTTGATGATACTTGATATATGATTACTTGAGTATCTACTTGAATTGCATGATAACATGTCATGTAGTTGCATGTTAATAGCTTACTGAGATTTATCTCACCCTTTATTTGTTTCCCCCCCCCCCCAGGAAGCAGGGGATAGTACGCAGTGAGGCTCGACATAGCTGGGAACGTACTCCGCAGGATATTCTTGTTTGAGACTAGTGTCCTTTTTAATTTTGGTAAGGACGATGTTATATGGGTTGTTAAACTCAGGGCTTGTTTGGGGTAGACTTGTGTAGTACTTGTTGTCTCTAGGCATCTCTTGATGCCAGATTATGTGCTAGGCATGTCTTCCGCTGTATGTAACCATGTTTGGTTTTAATTTTCTTGGTCTAGAACTCGTTGTGAGCTATCTTAGCTCCTTACTCTTGAGTATATATATCATGTCAGTTTGTTTCTAACAGGTATTGTTCCTATTTCCCGTTAGTTTCTTGTTCCTTGTTAGTTATGCGCACCAGGTTCGAGGTTCTATTAGGGGATCCCGGGACTTGGGGCGTGTCAAGCAGGGAGTCACCGAATACTTCTAGATCCGTGACATTTCTTTCTAGGGCCGCTTCTAGCCCCGCTATGCATGCCTCATATTCGGCAATGTTGTTGGTAGCTTCGAATTCAAGACTGATTGCAATTGGAGTGTAGATGTAGATGTTCTTTGGATCGACAATCAACATTCCTATCCCATAACCATGCTTATTGGCGGTGCCATCGAAAAAGAGTTGCCACTTATTTTCCTCGGTTGTAGTGCAAACCAAGTGCTCGTCGGGAAACTGTAAGTCCTCCCCCTTCACTTCGTCACACGGAAATTTAGCAAGCTGATCACTGAACACTTTCTCCCTGATGGATTTGAGTGTGACGTAAGTGATATCATAGCCGGAGAGCATGAAGTACCATTTGGCTATCCTTGTTGACATGAAAGGCTTCTCAAAGATATAGCAGAGCGGGTCCACTTTTGCTACTAGCTTGATTGGAAAGGCTTCCATGTAATGTTTGAGCTTTTGAGTAACCCAAACCAGTGCTGCATATAACTTCTCCAAGAAGGAGTAGTTCTTTTCGCCCCCTTGAAATCGGCGACTGACAAAATAAATGGCGTTCTCTTTTGTGGAGTCTCATTGCTCTTATGCTAGCGTAGCCCCAAGGACTTCATCGTTCACAGTAAGATAGAGTAAAAGAGGCTTCTCCTTGTGAGGTGGAACCAAGACTGGGGGGCATGTCAAGTAATGCTTCACTTGGTCGAAAGCTTCTTGGCAAGCGTCGGTCCATTCTAGAGCCACATTCTTCTTGAGTAGCTAGAAGATTGGCTCACACATGGAAGTAAGCTGGTGCACAAACCGACTGATGTACTGAAGTCTGTACATGAAACCTTTGATCTCTTTCTGTGTCTTGGGGGGATGCATGTCAATGATTGCCTTGATTTTTGAGGGATCTTCTTCAATACCCCTTTCTATGACCATGTAACCAAGAACCTTGCCTCGGATAACCCCAAAAGTGCACTTTGCGGGATTGAGCCTCATCTTGTGTTGTAGAAGCCTTTCAAAGAACTTGCGGAGGTCGATCAAATGTTGACCGTCGGTCCCCTTCGAGTAGATGATCATGTTGTCCACGTAGACCTCGATCTCTTTGTGAATCATGTCATGGAACAAGTCTGTCACGGCCCTTTGGTAAGTAGCCGCAGCGTTCCTTAACCCAAATGGCATCACTGTGTAGCAAAAGGTTCCCCACGGTGTTGTGAAGGCAGTCTTGTGTTGATACTCCTCGGCCATGAGAATCTGATTGTACCCAGCAAAACCATCCACAAATGAGCGGACCTCGTAGGCAGCAGTGGAGTCGACTAGCATGTCAATGTTGGGTAGTGGAAAGTCATCTTTGGAGAAGCTTTGTTCAAATCCCGGAAGTCCACACAAACACGAACGTCGCCATTAGCCTTTCGGACTGTGACCACATTGGCTAGCCATGTTGGATACTCAATAACTTTGATGAAGCCTACACTGAGAAGCTTCTCTATCTCTTATTTGACTTGTAGAGACCATTCTGGCTTGATCTTTCTGAGTTTCTGCTTTGTCGGCTTAGCATCGTCTCTGATCGGAATTCTGTGCTCCGCGACCTTTCTGTCTAAACCCGGCATGTCTTTGTATGACCATGCAAATACATCCACGAACTCTCTGAGCAGTGCAGTCAATCTGTCTTTCTCTTCCCCCTTGAAGAAGCTTCCGATCTTGGTTTCTTTCGGCTCTTCGTCGGTACCCAGATTAACAACATCCAATTCTTCATCTGTAATACCCCGACCCAAAAATGTGTGTGCCTGATATGTTTGATATGATTTGATTGGTACTACTTATACCACCAAGATGCATCTTCTTTTCGGAAGCTCATCTCATAAGAACTTCAAAGTTAAGCGTGCTTGACTTGGAGCAATTCTGGGATGGGTGACCCACTGGGAAGTTTCTCAGTGAGCACGTGAGTGAGGACAAAAACGTGCTGGAAAGACTCGTGGTGGTTTGTGAGGACAGTCCATCAAATTGATAGCGTTCCGACCCGGTTTTCGGGCTCGGGGCGTTACAAATGGTATCAGAGCGGGTCCCGGTCAGAAGTGTGGAGCAAAGTGTTGGGCGGAACAAAGTGCTACACCGCGGAGTCGGTGAGAGCCACCACTTGAATCCGTACGAGCCCCTCTTGAATCCACACTGCCCGGGGTTCCGATCCAAGTGGGTCTTGCCGGGGACGGCAAGGATCCAAGGTGGGGAGATTGTAATACCCCGACCCAAAAATGTGTGTGCCTGATATGTTTGATATGATTTGATTGGTACTACTTATACCACCAAGATGCATCTTCTTTTCGGAAGCTCATCTCATAAGAACTTCAAAGTTAAGCGTGCTTGACTTGGAGCAATTCTGGGATGGGTGACCCACTGGGAAGTTTCTCAGTGAGCACGTGAGTGAGGACAAAAACGTGCTGGAAAGACTCGTGGTGGTTTGTGAGGACAGTCCATCAAATTGATAGCGTTCCGACCCGGTTTTCGAGCTCGGGGCGTTATATCGTCAACCCCTAGACCATTTTCACCACGACTACGGACCTGTTTATCAAGTTCATTTAAGTATGTTGTGTTTTCGTGGTCTATTTCATCATTATTTGAATCGTTATTAACTAGTTCATTAAATTTATTATTAGTTAATTCATTATTCATGATGTTTGCAATCTCGGGGTACTCAGAAAGATCAAATTTTTCATTAACAAAGAAAGGGAACACACGCTCGGCTATAGCTTCCATATCCTCTTGGGTGAGGGTATCGAAAACACTCTCGAACTCGAAAGTGAATGTGAACAAGTCTTCCTTTGTGACCTTACGTGGAATGCAACCCATCTTCTCGACCAAGAATTCCTCGGATACCACTGGTCCCTTCGTAGAATACCAGTTGTTGATCGGCTTGGAGCTTGGCTGGATCTCGCTGATAGTTTCCTTTTTCGTGTCGGTATCATAGATGGCATTTACTTGGCACTCGTCTATGATGGCCAATTCTTAGAACTTGGAGGCTAGATCCGTCGATTCCTCCCCCACGGTAATCTCTATTTCGGACTCTATGGTCACTTTCTTCCGCCACCATTCTCGGGGAGACATGGGAGTTGGTTCCTTTTTGGATTTCTGAATCTCGCAGTCGGCAAAGATTTCAAGACCGGGCTTTCTGATGCCCTTGCTGTTAACCCATGGCTCGGGAAAGATTATGTACGGAACCTCTTCCCCTTGACGGACAAAGTAGCCATTCAGTGTCTTGCGGTAAGGCCTTAAATTGGGAATCTCATAGTGACGGCCTTCGCTTCGAGCTCGGGCCTTTTCATTCTTGATGGCTTGCTCGTGTTTCAACTCATCTCTGGAAGGCTCGTATCCCAAACCGAACGTGTTCTTAACAAAAGGAACCTCAATAGGTTGCATCCTTCCATGTTGATATTCCCCTAGGCCTAAACCAGGGAAGTAATTCATATTCCTCATCATGCAGAGGACTTTCCGATTGCCAAGGGTCCATGATTCGTTTCCCCCTTCTTTGTCAATGGCGTTGATTGAGACGCCGGAGAGGGTAGAGTCTGCTAAACCATGCTGAATTTGGTGAATGGGTTCCCCCTTTCTGTGGATAGTGACGTTTTCTGCCATAACGGTCACTATTTCATCCCCATTTCTGAACTTCAAACACTGATGGAGAGTTTAAGGGACGGAATTAGAACTGTGTATCCATGGGCGGCCCAAGAGTAAGTTAAATGAAGAAGGCACATCTAGCACTTGAAACGGGACGGATATGACATTGCTCCCAAATTCGATGTCTATTTCCACCATACCCATGACTGTGCAGGCAGTGCTATCGTAACCTCAGATCACTTGAGTAGAAGGCTTTAAGTCTAAATTTTTATGCCCCAGTATGCCCATGATTTGGCCAGGCATCAAATTGAGTGCAGAACCACCGTCAACCAAGACTCTTGAAATACGTCTCCGCCTTGCTCTCACCTTGAGATAAATGGCCTCATTGTGGTCGGAACCAAATGGTGGAAGGTCCATGTCGGCAAAGGTGATGACATTGCCAAAATGAATGTGACCTATCATTGCCGTAAGGTCTTCGGGAGTTGTATCGGGAAACATCGACGTGTCGTCAAGATTACTGAAGATAAGATCTCTGTGATACTTTGAGGATGCAATGAGGTCCCAAATGGAGATGTTGGCTTGAGTTTTTTTTAGTTGAACCAATAAAGGGTCTTCGGGAGTGTCGCGAGCTTGCGGTTTTTGAGAAGAGGTGCTTGGTGAAGAAGTAGCGGGGTTGCTTTCTATGACTCGTCCGGATCAAGTTAGCATGTTGACGTTCCCATCTTGCTTCTTTTTCCTATTCTTTAGTACTTCCCTCATTACCTCATCATAAGTCACAACGTAACAAGAATTTTCAAATTTATTTATCACATTGGAGCCCTCATTCACAGTTGGGATTGAATGAGTGGTCTCCTCAAATTCTCCTAGCTCTATTACATTGACATCCTTGCCATTAGGCACTATGAATTCTTTCTTGTCTATGAGATCTTGGATGACATTGCGGAGGACAAAGCATTCCTCGGTGGTGTGGCCACTATGTTGGTGGTAGTCACAATACTTGTGGTAGGCATGGTTGGGACGCATTGTCTTGGGTTTTTACCCTTGGAGAGGAGTAACTTGCCCTTTGGCCTTGAGAGCTTCGAAGGCCTCGGTGATAATCATGCCATGGAGAGGATTGTAGACACGATTATCTTGAATGTTCTTGCCTTGTGGAGGAGGAACCCTTTTGTAATTCCCCTTGTCAGTAGTAACGGCATTAACCGAAGCCTCTTTTGAGGAGTTAGAGGCGGCCTTGTAACGGAAGCTAGGAGCACTTTTCTTGATTTCCTTGAGCAACTCATCCATTTGGATTCCCGCCTCATACATTTGTGAGAAATCGGCATAGCAAGCCTCACTTAGGTGGGTGCAGAGATCAATCTTTAGACACTTAAGAAAGATGTCCATTTGCTCCTTGGTGTTAGGCCTCTCGACAATCTCAGCAAGCTTGTCATTCCACCTTCTCGTGAAGTCAATGAAGGACTCATTGTCCCTTTGAGTAGTGTTCTCGAGCTCTTTCTTGGTTGGCCGGTGGGTGGTGTTGCCTTGGTATTGACTCTTGAAGGCAAGTATGGCGGCATGCCAATCAAGACGGACTGTGAGCGGGAGAGTTGCATACCAATCCTTTGCCGCCCCCTCGAGAGTAAGAGGGAAGCATTATGCCATAACCTTGGGAGAGACCTTCTTCGGTACCATAGCCCAAATGTAAGTCTCGATGTGTGCCATGGGACAAGAGTTGCCCTTGAACTTGCTGATGTCGGGCATTTTGAACTTGTCGGGGAGAGCGACCATTGTGCTCATGAGAATGGAGGACTGATAAAGGCTCGTGTCGGGACTTTTCCCCACGTTGAGGCCGTTGAAGCGTTGATCTATGTAAGCCATAATTGAATCAACCATCTTGTGGTCATTGTTCTCGGTGCTTGGTTCCCCCATATTCTTGGTGCGGGCATAGGGGCTCTCAAACAAACCCTCGGTCCATTCGGAATCGTCATTGTCTTTCTTGTTTTTACCCTTGGCAAGCTTAGTGAGCTTTTCTTTCATTTGCTCCATTTCGGCCTCATGGGCCTCCCTTTGATTGTCGAGATAGGATTACCAAAGATCATCTTTATTTTGGGCCTCCTTATTAAGAGTGGAGACTTGATCTTGGAGCACTTGGACCATAGCTGAAAGCTGCTCGAGAGACATGGTGTTGCTGCTGCCGGTCATGGTTGCTGTTGGAGCTGTTGGAGTAATCATTTCACGAACTAACCGATTCGCTGAATCCCGGTAGACTCTGTAAGTACCAATTGAACCTATATTGCAGAAGAGGCCCTTGTCAGTCTTGAGTAACACTTTCGGTCCATGAAGAGGAACACACATTGGGCACACGACTCAAACCACATAAAAAAGACTCTTTTTTTTATATAAGTCGGAGGGACGGGGTCCCTTTTGAGTTTCTAAGAAAATAATGGAATCGTCACATTAGTATATAGACCATCTCGCGGTTCCATACACTCATCGAATTCCATCACGCTTGTGAATCCTACACATGTCGGGATTAAACTAAATTAATGTAGTAAAGCATACATGCGGGGACGGATTTTTATTTTCGTCCATAATAACCACTTGGGGATGGAGTTTTATTTCATCCATGATAACCACTTAGCATGTATGTTTTGAAGACATTAGTTTAGTGAAATCTCGGCACATGATAACTGACTTCAGTCACGGAGTGTTAGACCTGTAGATACCCCGGGTGGAAAAACCGCGTCTTTAGGCTCGAGCGCGCGGGTCGTCCTAGGATGTCTAACTTGTTTTTAGAGTCGCCACCTATGTTTTGAGGAACATAAGAAAAACCTATTGATTGTAGCCTAAGTTTGATTACGAAAACAGAGATTCTTTGTTTTGAGGTTCAGGGGTTAGGTTACGAGATGGGAAGTACCGAAACACCCATCTCGCCCAACTTAAGTTGGTCTTGCTTGATCAAAATCTACATGAATGAAAATGTTCTTCTTCTTCTTCTTTAAGTCATAAAAAGGGGGTTTAAAATAGGATTTGGAATGTAGGAGATAACTCCTTAACCAACCTCAATGAGATGAGGTGATTATTAGAGTCATGTCCCAAAATGATTTGGGTGATTGCACATTTGATTAAAGTAAAAGAGAGAGGGGATGAAGTAGAAAAGAAAGGGAAAGATGGACTTTTACCTACAATTTGAAGAACTTCAAATGTTGCTTGATGAGATCCTTGGAGAACCTTTAGAAAGTGATTCTTTGTCTAGTTTTCGATCCTTGAAAATGGAGGTAAAGAGAGGTTTTTATAGGTGAAAGAGGGGTGTTTTTGGTGCCAAAACTCAGTCACCAAGAAATCCTTCCCGGGCAAAATCTTGTAAATTGAGCAAGGGAGGGAATCCTGGCCAGAAATCTGTAACTGACGCCCAGAGGCGCGCGCTTCCTGCTTTGGGGGCGGGAGGCGCGCGCGCCTGGCTCCTCCTGTCGGAGGCGCGCGACTCAGAGAAGGCAATTTTGACAGAATGGACTGGAAAGTCAGCCCTGTCATTCAGTTTAGTCCCTGGACTTAACGAAGTCAGTCAGGAACTTAACGGAAGTGACAGAAACTAACGAGAAACACTTAAAATGGGGAGAAACACAAAATCAAATGTGCAATCGGGGTGAGCGGTCCAAGGCGGGGTGTCTACAAGACCCTAACTAGAATTGTATTGACTTGTGCTCGGCTAATGAGAGGCTTAGGTCACCCCAGCATGTAGTCATGAACTACGCCACAGGTTGAGGTTACCGCTTCGAAAGAGTCAAGGTCAGGTGGAGCTTGAAACTCTCTAGGACGGGCCTCGACGGGTTTGGGGTTATAAACTTGTGCGACTCGATAGTGAGCAATTTATAGGAGATTGTGCACGTAGTGTGATGTCCAACATGTGACAAAACATTTTTTTACTTTTTTTTTATGAAAGAAAAGCAAATAAGCACATAATTAAAACTCTCGAATCACTCGTGTGACCGATAAAACAAAACACAAAATGAAACAGTTAAGAGGTCCAAATCAGTCCATGATGCAGGCAACTGTGCCCATACCCCAATCATTCTGCTCTGTTCTGAAACCGTCCCTGTTCTGGAAAACCACCCAGAAGCGCGCGCCTCTGGCCTGTGTTGTGGGATGCGCGCGCCTGGCGCAGAGTCTATGGGAGGCGCACGCTTATGGGCAAACCTGTCAGATTGTCAGAATTTGGACTCAGGGGATTGCCATGGTCCTGAATGTATAATGTAACCCCTGCAGAAATGATTAGTGTAGAAAAAAGAAGAAGAACAGGAAGAACATCAGGAAGCGGGCGACTCTGGTCCTTGATGTGGGCCGCGCGCGCCTTAGGCTAAGAAGGCCAGAGGTGCACGCTTCCCCCATCAGGAATTAGAATGCCCAGAAAAGATGTAGATTTTGATCAGAAACACAAGTTTAACCCTCAAACGTCCCTAGCGGAGTCGCCACTGTAGATACCCCGGTGGACCACGGCTTGGCTGTTGGGTTTCGGAGACACATGCGCAGCGGAATATAGCATTTAAAATTTATGAAACCCAAAAGCCCATAGATCCGTTCATATGATTAAATCAAATACAACAATATGAATAGAGGAAAAACTAACCCTTGATGACTTTGAATTCTATCTTTGATCTTGGTGGAGATTTGAAGCTTGATCACAATGAAAGTAAGAACACGAACTTTGAAGATGATGAGCTTCACCCTCTAGCGGTATCCATACCACGAACGAATATCAAGGAGCTTCTTGATCTTGGTTGCTAGACCAAAATTATGAAACACACTTTCACAATTTAATATGACTATATGGAATTTTATTTATGTGTTATTTTGTTCTTCAATCAAAAGATGTCTTGGAACAAAATAATCTCTCTCAAACTCTTTGGAGACTCACACAAACATTGGTTGAGAGTGCTGGCCGAATTTTGTCTTTTATACACAAGTAGGACCTATTCCAAATAGGAAACTTGTGTCAAAAATCGTCCAAAATTCGTTTCCTAATCAAATTAGGAATCTGCCACCCGACAGTACTGTGCGGCCGCCCAAAATCCACTGTGCGGTCGCACAACTATCTGAAACAAACTGGTACAAAAATGAGCTAAGTGTGCGGCCGCCCAGTCCATACTGTGCGGTCGCCCACTTCCCCAGATTTCCAGAATTTCCAAAATTCCAATATAGTCATTTTAAAGATTCGTTCTCTTGTGTGTGACCCTCTATGATTATACTAAGTTGGCAATGGGTTCAAACATGAAACCATAAGATATGATTAGGTTCTAGCAAACCGTCATACCTACCCAAATAGTATAACAAGATACAAGTTCGCATTCCTTTAGAACATGTCATAATCCTTTTGTCCACGATGTCATTGAACACAAGTCATGGTCAAACAGTCAACTTGTTTTGTTCAATACTTTCTCGATTCCGAATATGTTGATAATCCAAATGACATTGATCCAATCAATTCATATGAGTCCGGCCGAACATTTCATCAACATCATTCATACGAGAGGCCCAAGCTTGACATCTCTCCGAAGAGGGACAAATCCATTTAGCTTATTACTCTTCCCTACGTGAGTCCGAATATGCCAATCATACCCTTTATAACTTCCCGGTTAAAGGTAGCGTTCGAATATGTCAAACATAATATTCATCAAGTGGAAGACTATAATAAATTCATGTCTAAGGATTCGAATGACATAACTAATATGAGATATATGTTCGACATAGACCATGACATAAATCTCATACAGCGGGTCATGTCCAGTAACTTGTTCCAAACAAGTACTCATAAATCTAACATGATCATCCCATGATCATTTAGCCTTTATACTAGTGCTTAACAAGTACTAGGGACGAAGATTATTATAAGTAAACATGAACAACAATAATAATCAAAACATTTCTTTATTGATATGAAATAAATGATAACAATTACATCGTTTATTAAACGTGCCTAGGGCACCACTACCAACAATCTCCCACTTGCCCTAGGCCCAATCTCTCATGTATCTAATACCCATGGACCTAACATGACCATCATGTTTAGCTTGTGGAAGTCCCTTTGTTAGCGGGTTCGCAACATTGTCATCAGTAGGTACTCTGCATATATTTACATCTCCCTTATCAACGATTTCTCGAATGATATGAAAACGCCAAAGTATGTGTTTGGATTTCTGATGTGCTCTTGGTTCCTTTTCTTGAGCAATAGCACCATTATTATCGCAATAAAGGTCTATTGGATTAGCAATACTAGGAACCACTTCACGTTCAGTGATGAACTTCTTAATCCAAACAGCTTCCTTTGCAGCATCTGATGCAGCAATATACTCAGCTTCCGTTGTAGAATCAGCGGTTGTACTTTGCTTGGAACTCTTCCATCTTACAGCTCCACCATTTAACATAAACACAAAACCCGATTGCGATCGGCTATCATCTTTGTCGGTTTGGAAGCTTGCATCCGTGTAAGCATTTACAACGAGATCATCTTCCATTCCTCCATAGACCAAAAACGAGTCCTTAGTTCTTCTCAAGTACTTAAGAATCTCTTTTACCGCTACCCAGTGATTTTCGCCAGGGTCGGATTGGTATCTACTTGTCATGCTCAAAGCATAAGACACATCCGGCCTAGTACAAATCATGGCATACATGATGGACCCAATTGCCGAATCATATGGAACATCATTCATTTTCTCACGCTCATCGTTTGTCTTAGGACATTGAGTCTTGCTTAGAGAAACTCCATGTAACACCGGCAAGGTGCCTCTCTTAAAATTTTCCATACGGAATCTTCTAATGACCTTTTCAATGTATGTACTTTGGCTTAAACCAAGTAGCCTCCTTGATCTATCTCTATAGATTTTAATGCCAAGTATATATGCGGCTTCACCCATATCTTTCATTGCGAAGCACTTTCCTAACCAAGTCTTTACGGACTGAAGTGTAGGAATGTTGTTTCCAATGAGTAATATGTCATCCACGTATAAAACAAGGAATAGCACTATGCTCCCACTAATCTTCTTGTATACACAAGGTTCATCTTCGTTCTTGATGAAACCAAACTCTTTGACCGATTCATCAAAACGGAGATTCCAACTCCTAGAAGCTTGCTTTAATCCATAAATGGATCTTTGCAATTTGCATACTTTAGAATTCTGTTCAAAACCTTTTGGTTGTGTCATATACACATCCTCTTGAAGTTTTCCATTTAGGAAAGCGGTTTTGACATCCATTTGCCATATTTCATAGTCATGATATGCGGCAATGGCAAGCAGAATTCTTATAGATTTGATCATTGCTACGGGTGAAGAGGTCTCATCATAGTCAATACCATGAACTTGCCTATAACCTTTCGCTACAAGTCTAGCTTTATAAGTATGCACCTTCCCATCCATGTCAGTCTTCTTCTTGAAGACCCATTTGCATCCTATGGTTTTTACACCTTCGGGCGCATCAATCAAATTCCAAACTTGATTATCTTGCATGGATTGCAATTCGGATTCCATGGCTCCAAGCCACTTGTCCGAATCAGGAGAAGACATCGCCTCTTGGTAGGTTGACGGTTCATCATACTCAATGATTTCTACCTCATTACTATCCGTTACGAGAAATCCATATCTCTCGGGCTCGAATCGTAACCTACTAGATCTGCGAGTTACTTGTGTATTTTGAACAGGTTCCACAACTCCTTGTGGTTCTTGTTCTTGTTCTTGTTCCACTATTGGTTCAATGTTATTTTCTGGGTCTCGAATTTCTTCAAGATTTATTTTACTCCCACTGATTTCTTTGGAGAGAAACTCTTTCTCTAGAAAGACACCAGTTCGGGCAACAAAAACTTTGTTGTCCGTTTGGTTGTAAAAGTAATATCCTTTAGTTTCCTTAGGATATCCGATGAAAATACATTTATCAGATTTGTGTGCAAGTTTGTCTGAGACAAGTCTTTTGACAAAAGCTTCACAACCCCAAATCTTCATGAAAGACAGGAAGGGCTTCTTTCCGCTCCACATCTCATATGGAGTCTTTTGAACCGATTTAGTTGGAACACGATTTAGTGTGAAAGCAGCGGTTTCTAGAGCGTAACCCCAAAAGAATATTGGAAGATCAACTTGACTCATCATTGATCGAACCATGTCTAACAAAGTCTGATTTCTCCTCTCGGACACACCATTCCATTGTGGTGTTCCGGGTGGAGTCAATTGTGAAACTATTCCACAATTCTTTAGATGATCATCAAATTCTTGACTCAAGTATTCTCCACCTCGATCTGATCGAAGTGCCTTAATACTTTTGCCAAGTTGTTTTTCTACTTCATTTTGAAATATTCTAATATCTCAAATGCTTCACTCTTATGTTTCATTAGGTAAACATACCCAAATCTACTATAATCATCAGTGAAGGTTATGAAGTATTGAAATCCTCCCCTAGCATTGCTACTTAATGGTCCGCATACATCGGAATGTATCAGTCACAATAAGTCGCTTGCCCTTTCACCTAACTTGGTAAAAGGTGTCTTAGTCATTTTTCCAAGAAGACACGACTCACAAGTATCATATGACTCGAGGTCACATGAACCCAAAAGTCCGTCCCCATGGAGTTTTGAGATACGCTTCTCATTAATATGACCAAGAAGGCAATGCCACAAATAAGTATGATTTACATCATTAGGTTTAGATTTCTTATTTACATGATAGCCATTGTCATTATTTTCATTCTTAACATCCAAGATATAAAGGCCATTAAATGAATTAGCAATACCATAAAGCACATCATTTAAATAAATAGAAAATTTCTTATTCTCAATAAGAAACTTAAAACCTTCATTATCCAAACAAGAAATTGAAATAATATTTCTATTTAAATCCGGAACATAATAACAATTGTTCAAAACAAGAATTAATCCGGAAGGTAAAGTGACTTCATAAGTCCCTAGGGCTAATGCAGCAACTCTTGCTCCATTCCCCACGCGTAGGTCTACTTCACCCTCTTTAAGTAGTCTCCTATTCTTTAGTCCCTGCACATTTAAACAAATGTGAGAACTACATCCGGTATCCAATACCCAGGAATCAGTGGTAGAAAGGAGAATATCTATCATATAGATACCTGAAGTCGAAGCAGCCTTGCTGCTCTTCTTCTTCTTTTTCTCTTCCAAGAAAGCCTTGCAATTACGTTTCCAATGACCAATCTCTTGACAATGGAAACAGATTGCATCCTTTTGTGAATCGGATTTTGCCTCAGAAGCCTTGGCAACACTTGCCTTGCTTATCTTGGGTTTGACAACTTTCTTACCCTTTCCTTTTGCATTAGCCTTCTTCCCTTTATGAACTAAGAGCACGGGAGAACCTTTCTCCGCAATCTTCATCTCCGCAGTTTTAAGCATCCCATGCAACTCGGAGAGATTCTTATCCATTCCATGCATGTTATAATTCATCACAAATTGATTATAACTTTTAGGCAATGAATTAAGAATGAGATCCGTGGCTAGCTCCAATGGGATTGGATAGCCAAGTTTCTCAAGGTGCTCTACATAACTTTTCATTTTCAGCATGTGAGGACTCACTTGTTGCCCTTCATTCATTTTGCAAGTAGTGAATGCAACAATGGTCTTGTACCTCTCTTGCCTAGCTTGCTCTTGAAACATGGCTCTTAACTCCACGCCTATCTCATAGGCTTCCAAATGTTCCAAACTTTGTTGGAGTTTTGAGCACATAGTAGCAAGCATGAGACAGTTTACATCTCTAGAATCATTACGATGTTTCTTGTAACTGTCTCTTTCTGCCCTAGGGGCAGTAGGTTCTGGTTCAGCAGGAAGAGGCCCATCGAGAATGTACAACTTATCTTCTTGCCTAAGAACAATTCTTAGGCTACGGATCCAATCCATAAAGTTCGTACCATTCTCTTGGAGCTTATCCTTCTCAAGGATCGATCGCAACGAAATTGATTGAGTGTTAGTAGTCATTATCTACAAATATGCAAAATTTCCAAAATTTAATAAGTACCGGTTTTCATTAAAGAAATAAATAATGTATTTTTCAAACAAAATACTCCCACTAAATTATACAACCTTCTTTATACATCTAATGTATAGTATAATTTAAATGGGTTGAGATCCCGCTTTAATATAATTTTGAGTACGCTTTGGCGCACCGCTCAAAATCATATTAATTAGGTAGACAACTCTTGTCAATCATATCTCATAAGACTCTCAGTTCTTTTCATGAGATTCTTTAAGAAATCCAATTTCAAAAAGCATGTTAAATCTCATCTTTGCCTTAAGCCCAAAACTGTTTTGACGCTTAATTAAGTCCAACCATTTTAAACGCATAGGAAACTCTTATTCACTCATCTTGCTCATACATGAACAAAATCAATGCACCTCGCTTTGGCGAGCCCACATAAAATTACTCATGTATAAACAAGTGTTTTAATCATGGCATGGCAAAAAGAACTTAAAACTTTCTTTGAAGGTTCATCACATATAGCATACAACACATTTATGAGCACATAATATAAACATGTTACGTATCAAGTTTAGCCACTAAATTAATCTCCATTAATTTAAGCATAATATTTATGTGTCATTAGTTTCTCTATAATTATGAGGATGAGACTATTTCAACTTTGGTCATTATCTCCAAATCAAGACAACAAGAAGTGCGGCCGAAACTAAGCCATGAGGCATCCACAATTCCGCACTAATTCAAGATACCAAGAAAGTAGTCCATGTGGCCGAAACTAAGCAATAGATGGTCTCGATGAACGTAGGCCAATTTCATTCACAATTCCACATGGATCTCCAATCATTTAATGAAGAACTTTGTTTCTCAGTTTTAGCAATTATGAACTCTTCATAATTCTAACTTCGTTTTATCTTTGAAACTTGGATTGCGATCAAGTTTGGGAAACACAATCTCGATGAACGCAGATTAGCCATCCAAACCTTGAACTAGTCTAAGATTCACAAGACTAAAACAAATAGGAAAATCAAACCCCAAGATCCACACCTAAACCAACTACCCAAAACCCATTCCAGATCAGCAGGTCTGGTCTAGTTCTGCCAATGGTTCGGTTGGACCTCTCGAAAATTCCAAATTCTGATTTTAACAAAAATCAGAGAATCTGATCATCATGTGCGGCCGCCCAAAAATTAATGTGCGGTCGCCCAGGTAATTTTGTGCGGTCGCACAGTGAGATCAGAAGGTATTTTTCAGTTCGAAAATTTGTCTCAAAATTGTTTTTCCCCGATTATTAAAACCATGATCCAATCAGAATTAATAATCAAACAATTCAGAACCCATCATAATATTTATTGCGATTGAATCGTGCGATTAAAGTTGCAAAACAATAAACCACATAAAATCACATAACACATAAACATCATATATTCCAATATTCATGTCATGTAAGGCACATAAACAATTTATATACACACAACATGATCTAGGTATTGAAATAATCAACATGAACGGGGCTCTGATACCACTGTTGGGTTTCAGAGACACATGCGCAGCGGAATATAGCATTTAAAATTTATGAAACCCAAAAGCCCATAGATCCGTTCATATGATTAAATCAAATACAACAATATGAATAGAGGAAAAACTAACCCTTGATGACTTTGAATTCTATCTTTGATCTTGGTGGAGATTTGAAGCTTGATCACAATGAAAGTAAGAACACGAACTTTGAAGATGATGAGCTTCACCCTCTAGCGGTATCCACACCACGAACGAATATCAAGGAGCTTCTTGATCTTGGTTGCTAGACCAAAATTATGAAACACACTTTCACAATTTAATATGACTATATGGAATTTTATTTATGTGTTATTTTGTTCTTCAATCAAAAGATGTCTTGGAACAAAATAATCCCTCTCAAACTCTTTGGAGACTCACACAAACATTGGTTGAGAGTGCTGGCCGAATTTTGTCTTTTATACACTAGTAGGACCTATTCCAAATAGGAAACTTGTGTCAAAAATCGTCAAAAATTCGTTTCCTAATCAAATTAGGAATCTACCACCCGACAGTACTGTGCGGCCGCCCAGAATCCACTGTGCGGTCGCACAACTATCTGAAACAAACTGGTACAAAAATGAGCTAAGTGTGCGGCCGCCCAGTCCATACTGTGCGGTCACCCACTTCCCCAGATTTCCAGAATTTCCAAAATTCCAATATAGTCCTTTTAAAGATTCGTTCTCTTGTGTGTGACCCTCTAGGATTATACTAAGTTGGCAATGGGTTCAAACATGAAACCATAAGATATGATTAGGTTCTAGCAAACCGTCATACCTACCCAAATAGTATAACAAGATACAAGTTCGCATTCCTTTAGAACGTGTCATAATCCTTTTGTCCACGATGTCATTGAACACAAGTCATGGTCAAACAGTCAACTTGTTTTGTTCAATACTTTCTCGATTCCGAATATGTTGATAATCCAAATGACATTGATCCAATCAATTCATTTGAGACCGGCCGAACATTTCATCAACATCATTCCTACGAGAGGCCCAAGCTTGACATCTCTCCGAAGAGGGACAAATCCATTTAGATTATTACTCTTCCCTACGTGAGTCCGAATATGCCAATCATACCCTTTATAACTTCCCGGTTAAAGGTAGCGTTTGAATATGTCAAACATAATGTTCATCAAGTGGAATACTATAATAACTTCATGTCTAAGGATTCGAATGACATAACTAATATGAGATATATGTTCGACATATACCATGACATAAATCTCATACAGCGGGTCATGTCCAGTACCTTGTTCCAAACAAGTACCCATAAATCTAACATGATCATCCCATGATCATTTAGCCTTTATACTAGTGCTTAACAAGTACTAGGGACGGAGATTATTATAAGTAAACATGAACAACAATAATAATCAAAACATTTCTTTATTGATATGAAATAAATGATAACAATTACAACGTTTATTAAACGTGCCTAGGGCACCACTACCAACATTGGCTAGAACAGTGAGTTACCCTAGGATGTCTATTTGTGTTTTAGAGTTGCCACTTATGTTTTAGAGGAACATAAGAAAAACCTAATGTTTATAGCCTAAGTTTGATTACGAAAATAGAGATTCTTTGTTATGAGGTTCGGGGGTTAGGTTACGAGATGGGAAGTACTTAAACACCCATCTTGCCCAACTAAAATTGGTCTTGCTTGATCAAAATCTACATAAATGATGAAATGTTCTTCTTATTCTTGATGATAAAAGGGTGTTTGCGCGCGAGGTTTTTGCTTTGATGGCATGCTTTCGACCTTCGATTCACCTTCTTGTTGATTTGAGAGTCGCCACCATGTTATTGTCGGAACATGGACCGAGATGTCTAGATTCGGGGGTTAAGTTATGAATTGGGAAGGTCAAGGAGCACCCAATTCACCCAATCTAGGATTAGTCTTGCTAAGAAATCATCATCATAATTTCAAAATCATGCATTCGTGTACCAAAAGATAAAAACAAACAAATAAATAATGACTTATTTATTTGGAATGTCGGATCATGTGCTTCGAGACCATTTTCATGGGTTGGAGAGGCTCTAGGCTGATCCTTTAATGGAATCACACTACTTCAAACACAAAGAAGGAGATGAGAAGATAGAAAAGCAAAGATTTACCTAAGCGTTTTCTTCAAGAATCCTATGGATGGCCTTGACTAAAGGCCTTGATCCTCTAAATTTCGTGGGTATCAGAGTGGGGATGATTAGAAGAACTTCTTTGGTCAGATTTTGAGTGGTTGTTTGGTGAATATAGAGTCTACCCTTTTTCTGGTTCAAGAACCTTATATTTATAAGATATTTTGACCTAGGGTTTTGGCCAAGAAGGTAAGTTGAAGTGGGAATCAATGAGTTGATCTCCACAGAGGTATTTTTGGACTCTAGGATCGGCCATTAGGTTTTCCCGGATTGCATGAGTGTTTGCCAAGAAAAGGGGTTAAGATCAACAAGGAAACTGACCAAAAACCTGACTGTCGAGGGGGATACCTCGTACGAGACATCGATGTCTCGTACGAGGCCTCGAAGTGCTGGAACTTATTTGCCCTATGCGATAGTTTTAATGTTCAGTTTGGCCCCTAACTAACGGAGTCAGTCGGAAACTTAATGAAACATGTCCAACTTAACGAGTTTTGACCCAAATCAAAGGCGAGACACAGAACTAGTGTGATTATAAATGAATGTCCAAAATGGGGTGTCTACAGAGCCCCTCGGCGACGATGCTTATGGATGAAGTACCGTCGTCGATAGAAAAGACACCATTTTGAACTAGGGGTATGGTCGTGCTAAAAAGCTGCCTACGTATTCCTTGGAAGGAAATCAGACCAAACGTAGTTCGACTCCAAAAATACGCAAAAACTGAGGTTTAAGGTATTTTGAAAATCATTTTTTGAAAGCAAAACTTGTGATAAGTAAAGCTTAGAGTTTAGAGAGTGCCCATACTTAGGAATCAATAGCCTTGACCCAATTCTGAATATACTCCCTTTTTGCCGATGACGAGCCATCTCCAGTTGCAATCCATACTGAGGAAATCAATCTCTTTGACTCCAATTCTGAACATGCCCTGTTATTGATGACGAATCGCCTTCGATTTTGGAGACGCCAGTTGCCTGGACCTTGCTTCTCCTTCCCAACGAGTTTGTCCCTTACGTTGGAAAATGTGAATACTATGTTACTAATGTACGTCTTGATAACAATTATCGGACTCTGGGTTTGGAGACGCCAACTACTCGGACCTCGCTTCTCCTTTCAATGCGACTGCCTTTCCGTTGAAAATGTGAATCCTATGCCATTAACTTACATCTTGATGACAATTATGGGACTCTAAATGGTGGGATCCTGTATTGTTAACTTACGTCTTGACAACAGTCGTGAGATACCCGGATGTGGAGATGCCAATTACTCGGACCTTGCTTCTCCTTCTGACGCGACTGCCTTTCCGCCAAAAAAGTGAATCCTATGCCATTAACTTACGTCTTGATGACAATTATGGGACTCCAAATGGTGGGATCCTGTGTTGTTAACTTACGTCTTGACAACAGTTGTGGGATACCCGGTTCTAAATCCTGTGCCATTAGCTTACACCTTGATGACAGTCGTGGGATAACTAATTGCAAATCCTGTGCCATTAGCTTACACCTTGATGACAGTCGTGGGATTCAGAGTTTGCTGATGCAGATTCTTGTTGCTCACCCATGATCTTGGATGCGCGGTGAGGATAAATTCGTACTGAGAAACAACTTTGCTTGTTCCAATTTTGAAAATATCCATTTTGTTGACGACTCAATGTTCCATCTTGAACCGGGTTCAGATTCGACTTCTTGGTCTAAAGCAGGGCTTTTTCTGACCTTTCTGTTAAAAGCAGGGCTTTTCTGGAATTTCTCAAGAAAACATGGTTTTCTGAGACTTTTCTGAAGATCTCTCATACGAGGGAATGATGTCTCGTAGGAGACTTTTCCGTTTTTGCGAAGAACAGAGGCATTTCAGGCGCTGGAAGTGATTTTCAAATCACTTTTCCTATTCCCTTCTCGGGAGGTACAATACTCATCTTCTTCTGTATTCCTCCTTTATTTCAGCCCCAGTTTATTTTGATAGCATTCCTCATTTGAGCTATTGTGTATTGACCTCTTTTATGTTTCTCCCATTTTCCAGGCTTGGGCATACGCCATGTTTGGTCTCTTTACTTTCAATCTTCGAGACAATACTGTTATGTTCCCCGATACTCTGAGGTGGCGCGGGATAACAGGGATACTCGTGATGAGCAGGCCGAGGGGGCTGATATGACGGTAGTGCGCATGAGGCTATATTTTGACAGGTGGGAGGCCGTCCCAGATTCCGCTGTTGCCTTCTTCCCATGGCGGAGCTTGGGCATTGACCATGTTTATGGGTTTGCCGGTATGAGGCTGTTGATGATTGGCCTTGGTGGTGGATGCTTCTATGTAAGAGAGAGAGTCTCTCGCCAGCAGGATGGTGGCAGACTCGACGTCATCGTCCCTTTGAATCCGCCGGCCCATATGCTTAATTCTTATGCCATTGCGGAGGACGAGAGAGAGGACCTCATTATTGGTCAGGATGCCTTTGACCCTATGTCTTTGGAGGCTGATTACCAGGACTTCCTTGCTCGTCTCATACCCCGACTGATTATAGAGGGTGATCAGGCTCAGGCCCAGGGAGTTGTCCACGTCCCTTTTCGTCCACAGCTTGGACCAGCTTCTTTTACCTACAGCGTGGCTGAGGGAGTAGAGAGTACCGAGGATCTTCCCGCGCAGTATGATATGCCAGAGGAACTTGTACCTCCTGCCGACGCGACCATGGTATGATTTTTATGACCCTCCTTCTGTCATTTCCATCATTTTACCAATTCATATCTCTGTTTACCATTTATCTGCGGATTTTGATACCTTCATTTGTTTCTTGTCAACAGGTGCCCATTGCTGAGTATAGAGAGGTCGCGGGACGGCTTGCCCAGTTCATGGCCTATGCCAAGAGGATGAAGAGAGAGACAGCAGGGCTGCTCGGACGGTTGGCTCAGCAGACAGCGGAGCTAGCTTCTTGCGGGAAGAGGCCTTGGACTGACGGATGAGAGTGCGGCGCTGGCGACACGTCTTAGATGGGATTCCCCCATTCTCCCCCCCCCCCTTTTTTTTGTTGATGATGTACTTATTTCCTCGGCGTAGGCGAATACAATCTTTCTTTTCTTTGGTTTGTACCTATGCAACAATTATTTCCTAACTCTAGCACACAATACATTAGTTAATTTTAGTTTTATTTCTGACTGCGTAAATGTATTGACTCACATCCGGTTGGTCAACCGAGGGATAATTTTATGAGGTGGATTTGCGTTGGGCTATTTGTATATGGTGAATGAACTGTTTTGGATGGATTTCAGGGGTGATTGAGACATGTTTTGACTTGTCGAGCAACCTGAAATCTGAGCAGAGTCTCTATTGTTCTGACTTGGGAGATGCCTCGTACGAGACATCGATGTCTCGTACGTGCCATCCTTTTAATCTGCGGTTGTTTCTCATTTTTCCTCGAGGATTTGGTGTCCAAACTTGTATATAAACACCTCTAGTCCGTCTTAGAATACCATGCAGCCTTGAATCAGCTCTGGGAACCTTTCTTTTTTAGTAGAATTCTCAACCTTTTGCTCTCAATGGCCCCAAGCAAGTCCGTCCCTTCATCAATAATCGTTGACGAGTTCTCCTTGGACTTAGAGTTAGTGGAACGCTACAAGAATGATTTAGCAACGTTCTTTCGCTCGTTTAATAAACCTCGTCAAGAGAGATTCGTGGAGATGTTTGGTTTCAAGATTCTTTTCACCTTGAAGAACCTAAAGCCGGAATGGGACCTCTTAAAGGGAGTTACACGCTTCTGGGATCCATCAACTCACCTCTTCAACTTTTCACTTAATGAGATGGTCCCTACTGTGGAGGAGATGGCGGCTATCTTGGATGTGCCTTTGACTGGGGTGATTGCCGTTCCTAATTGCGATAAGGTACCAGCGGAGTCTCTTAGGGACTTATTGAGCATTGGCCTTCCTGAGGCTCAGAGTTATGTTCATAACTGCTATATTGATCTCCATGCTTTGCCTAGGAGATTTAAAGGTCGGGTGACTCGCGGTCACGGTGTGGATTCCAAGTGTTGCCTCTTGGCATTGTGCTTATTTCGGAGCGTGCTTTTCATGAGCAAGTGTGGCATGGCGAACACGGAGCTCGTGGACATTGTTCTGCAAGCTAGAGGACGGGCCTTCAACATAATCCCTCTTATCTTGGGGGAGACCCTTCATGGTTTTGATGAGTTACACCGAACCGGCTCTATGACTCGGGGAAGTCCATTGTTTTTGACTATTTGGCTCAGAGAACATTTTAAACTGTTGGACTCTCTGGTCGAGAATTCTCCTTATACTTTCCATACGCGGAGACTGTTAGTGAAGGGTCTCAGCATTGAGGAGTGGGCTCATCTTTTTACTAAAGCGGAGACTAATGATATCGCTTGGTGCCCATCCTTTTGGAGGGTGAGGAGGTTTGTAGCTAATACCCTCGGGTACGATAGGGTCGTTCTTTTGGGCTTGAGGGATTCTTCTTTCTACTTTGCTCGGAGGGTAATGCGACAATTCGGTCAACAGCATGACACTTTCTTGTCAGGGGGACGGCCTCGAGATGTTTCTTTCATGGACTCGGAGTTCTCTACGAGCTTGGCTCGCGCTTGGGGGCAAGGCACCACTATGGTGTTGGTGTAGGTGCCCTAGGCACGTTTAATAAACATTGTAATTGTTATCATTTATTTCATATCAATAAAGAGATGTTTTGATTATTATTGTTGTTCATGTTTACTTATAATAATCTCCGTCCCTAGTACTTGTTAAGCACTAGTATAAAGGCTAAATGATCATGGGATGATCATGTTAGATTTATGGGTACTTGTTTGGAACAAGGTACTGGACATGACCCGCTGTATGAGATTTATGTCATGGTCTATGTCGTTCATATATCTCATATTAGTTATGTCATTTGAATCCTTAAACATGAAGTTATTATAGTCTTCCACTTGATGAACATTATGTTTGACATATTCAAACGCTACCTTAACCCGGTAGTTATAAAGGGTATGATTGGCATAATCGGATTCATGTAGGGAAGAATAATAAGCTAAATGGATTTGTCCCTCTTCAGAGAGATGTCAAGCTTGGGCCTCTCGTAGGAATGATGTTGATGAAAATGTTCAGCCGGACTCAAATGAATTGATTAGATCAATGTCATTTGGATTATCAACATATTCGGAATCCAGAAAGTATTGAACAAAACAAGTTGACCGTTAGACCATGACTTGTATTCAATGACATCGTGGACAAAGGGATTGTGACATATTCTAAAGGAATGCGAACTTGTATATAGTTATACTATTTGGGTAGGTATGACGGTTTGTTAGAACCTAATCATATCTTATGGTTTCATGTTTGAACCCATTGCCAACTTATTATAATCCTAGAGGGTCACACACAATAGAACGAATCTTAAAAGGACTAAATTAGAAATTAAGGTTGTCTGGTGCTGGTGTGCGACCGCACAAACCAGGCTGGGCGGCCGCACATGTTTGGGAGACCGCACACCTGGTTTTGGGCGGCCGTACAGTATGTCGGGACAGATTTCCTGATTAAATTAGGAAAAGGATTTTGGACGGGTTTAGACACAAGTTTCCAATTTGAATAGGTCTAAATATAAACAGCCAAATTCGGTCAGAACTAAGTCCTAGCTTTTGTGCAAGCCTCCAAAGAGTTTGAGAGAGTTTTATTTTGTTCTAAGACATCCTAGATTAAAGAACAAAATAATACACAAATAAAATTCCATATAGCTCAAATTAATTGTGAAAACGTGTTTCACAATTTTGGTCTAGCAACCAAGATCAAGTGTTCTTGATATTCGTTCAAAGTGTGGATACCGCTAGAGGGTGAAGCTCATCATCTTCAAAGTTCGTGTTCTTACTTTTGTGATTAAAGCTTCAATTTCTCCACCAAGATAAAAGACCAAATTCAAAGTCATCAAGGGTTAGTTTTTCTAGTATTCATATTGTTGTATTTGATCTAATCATATGAACGAATCTATGGCTTTGGGTTTCTATTCAAATTTAAATACTATTTTCCCCTGCGCATGTTACTCTGAAACCCAACAGTGGTATCAGAGCCCCGTTCATGTTGATTATTTCAATACTTAGATCATGATATGTGTATATAAATTGTTTGTATGCCTAGAATGATATGAATATTGGATTGTATGATGTTTATGTGTTATATGATTTTATGTGGTTTATTGTTTTATAACTTTAATCGCACTATTGAATCGCACAAAAAATTATGTTGGATTGGATCAAAGTTTAATAATCGGGGAAAACAATTTTGAGACAAATTTTCGAACTCTAAAAATCATTTTGATGCTACTGTGCGACCGCACAGAAAAACGTCGGCGGCCGCACATGTTTGGGCGACTGCACAGTCTTTCTTGGGCGGCCGCACAGTGATGGTCATAAGCTGGAATTTTTAGGTAGGTCCGACCGGACCAAAGTAAGGACCCGGCCGGACCTTCTGGTCTGGGCTGGGGTTCTTTTTCGGTCGCGGGGTGGATTTAGTTGGTTTGAATTCCTATTTGTTTTAGTCGTTTGATTCTGAGATTGATTCAAGGTTTGGATGGCTAATCTACGTTCATCGAGATTGTGTTTCCCAAACTTGATTGCAATCAAAGTTTTAAAGATAAAACGAAGTTAGAATTATGAAGAGTTCATAATTGCTAAAATTGAGAAACAAAGTTCTTGATTCAATGATTGGAGATCCGTGTGGAATTGTGGATGTAATTGGTCTGCGTTCATCGAAACCATCTATTGCTTAGTTTCGGCCACATGGACTACTTTCTTGGTTTTTTGAATTAGTGAGGAATTGTGGATGCCTTATGGCTTAGTTTCGGCCGCACTTATTATTGTCTTGATTTGGAGATGATAACCAAAGTTCAAATAGTCTCATCCTCATAATTATAGAGAAACTAATGACACATAAATATTATGCTTAAATTAATGAAGATTAATTTAGTGGCTAAACTTGATGCGCAACATGTTTATATTATGTGCTCATAAATGTGTTGTATGCTATATGTGATGAACCTTCAAGAAAATTTTAAGTCTTTTATTGACATGCCATGATTGAAACACTTGTTAGTACATGAGTGATTTTAATGCAGATTCGCCCTAGCGAGGTGCATTAATTTTATTTGTGTATGAGCAAGATAGATAATGTGGGCACGCCCTAGCGAGGCACATTAACTATACGTTTAAAAGGAAAGGGTAAGGCAAAAGTTGTCAAACCCAAGATAAGCAAGGAAAAGGTTGCCAAAGCTTCTGAGGCAAAACCCGATACACAAAAGGCTGCAATTTGTTTCCATTGTCAAGAAATTGGTCATTGGAAACGTAATTGCATGGCTTTCTTGGAAGAGCAAAAGAAGAAGAAGGGCAGCAAGGCTGCGTCGACTTCAGGTATCTATATGATAGATATTCTCCTTTCTACCACTGATTCTTGGATATTGGATACCGGATGTGGTTCTCACATTTGTTTAAATGTGCAGGGACAAAAGAATAGGAGACTGCTTAAAGAGGGTGAAGTAGACCTACGCGTGGGGAATGGAGCAAGAGTTGCTGCATTAGCCGTAGGGACTTATGAAGTCACTTTACCTTCCGGATTAATTCTTGTTTTGAACAATTGTTATTATGCTCCGGATTTAAGTAGAAATATTATTTCAACTTCTTGTTTGGATAATGAAGGTTTTAAGTTTCTTATTGAGAATAAGAAATTTTCTATTTATTTAAATGATGTGCTTTACGGTATTGCAAATTCATTTAATGGCCTTTATATCTTGGATGACAAGAATGAAAATAATGAAAATGTCTATCATATAAATAAGAAAACTAAACCTAATGATGTAAATCATTCTTATTTGTGGCATTGCCGTCTTGGTCATATTAATGAGAAGCGTATCTCAAAACTCCATGGGGACGGCCTTTTGGGTTCATGTGACCTCGATTCATATGATACTTGCGAGTCGTGTCTTCTTGGAAAAATTACTAAGACACCTTTTACCAAGCTAGGTGAAAGGGCAAGCGACTTATTGGGGTTGATACATTCCGATGTATGCGGACCATTAACTAGCAATGCTAGGGGAGGATTTTAATACTTCATAACCTTCACTGATGTTTATAGTAGATTTGGGTATGTTTACCTAATGAAACATAAAAGTGAAGCATTAGAGATATTTAGAATATTTCAAAATAAAGTAGAAAAACAACTTGGCAAAAGTATTAAGTCACTTCGATCGGATCGAGGTGGAGAATACTTGAGTCATGAATTTGATGATCATCTAAAGAATTGTGGAATAATTTCACAATTGACTCCACCCGGAACACCACAATGGAATGGTGTGTCCGAGATGAGGAATCGGACCTTGTTAGACATTCTTCGATCAATGATGAGTCAAGTTGATCTTCCAATATTCTTTTGGGGTTACGCCCTAGAAACCGCTGCTTTCACACTAAATCAAGTTCCAACCAAATCGGTTCCAAAGACTCCATATGTGTGGAGCGGAAAGAAACCTGGTTTGTTTTTCATAAGGATTTGGGGTTGCGAAGCTTATGTCAAGAGACTTGTCTCCGACAAACTAGCACACAAATCTGATAAATGTATTTTTGTGGGATATCCTAAGGAAACTAAAGGATATTACTTTTACAACCGAGAGGACAACAAAGTGTTTGTTGCCCGAACTAGTGTCTTTTTAGAGAAACGGTTTCTCTCCAAAGAAATCAGTGGGATTAAAATAAATCTTGAAGAAATTCGAGACCCAGAAAATAACATTGAACCAATATTGGAACGGGAACAAGAACCACAAGGAGTTATGGAACCTGTTCAAAATACACAAGTAACTCGCAGATCTAGTAGGTTACGATCCGAGCCCGAGAGATATGGATTTCTCGTAACGGATATTAATGAGGTGGAAATCATTGAGAATGATGAACCAAGAACCTACCAAGAGGCGATGTCTTCTCCTGATTCGGATAAGTGGCTTGGAGCCATGGAATCCGAATTGCAATCCATGCAAGACAATCAAGTTTGGAACTTGATTGATGCACCTGAAGGTGTGAAAACCATAGGATGCAAATGGGTCTTCAAGAAGAAGACTGACATGGATGGGAAGGTGCATACTTACAAAGCTAGACTTGTAGCGAAAGGTTATAGGCAAGTTCATGGTATTGACTATGATGAAACCTTTTCACCCATAGCAATGATCAAGTCTATAAGAATTCTGCTTGCTATTGCCGCATATCATGACTATGAAATATGGCAAATGGATGTCAAAACCGCTTTCCTAAATGGAAAACTAACAGAGGATGTGTATATGACACAACCAGAAGGTTTTGAACAGAATTCTAAGGTATGTAAATTGCAGAAATCCATTTATGGATTGAAGCAAGCTTCTAGGAGTTAGAATCTCCGTTTTGATGAATCGGTCAAAGAGTTTGGTTTCATCAAGAACGAAGATGAGCCTTGTGTATACAAGAAGATTAGTGGGAGCATAGTGCTATTCCTGATTCTATATGTGGATGACATATTACTCATTGGAAACGACATTCCTACACTTCAGTCCGTAAAGACTTGGTTGGGAAAGTGTTTCGCAATGAAAGATATGGGAGAAGCCGCATATGTTCTTGGCATTAAGATCTACAGATATAGATCAAGAAAGCTACTTGGTTTAAGCCAAAGTACATACATTGACAAGGTTATTAGAAGATTCCGCATGGAAAATTCTAAAAGAGGAACCTTGCCAGTGCTACATGGAGTTTCTCTAAGCAAGACTCAATGTCCTAAGACAAAATATGAGCGTGAGAAAATGAATGATGTTCCATATGCTTCGGTAATTGGGTCCATCATGTATGCCATGATTTATACTAGGCCGGATGTAGCTTATGCTTTGAGCATGACAATCAGATACCAATCCGACCCCGGTAAAAATCACTGGGTGGCTGTAAAAGCAATTCTTAAGTACTTGAGAAGGACTAAAGACTCGTTTTTGGTCTATGGAGGAATGTAATATGATCTCGTTATAAATGCTTACACAGATGCAAGCTTCCAAACCGACAAAGATGACAGTCGATCGTAATCGAGTTTTGTGTTCATGTTAAATGGTGGAGCTGTAAGCTGGAAGAGTTCCAAGCAAAGTACAACCGCTGATTCTACAACGGAAGTTGAGTATATTGCTGCATCGGATGCTGCAAAGGAAGCTGTTTGGATTAAGAAGTTCATCACTGAACTTGAAGTGGTTCCTAGTATTGCTAATCCAATAGACCTTTATTGTGATAATAATGGTGCCATTGCTCAAGCAAGGGAACCAAGGGCACATCAGAAATCCAAACACATACTTAGGCGTTACCATGTCATTCGAAAAATCATTGACAGAGGTGACGTAAATATATGCAAAGTACCTACTGATGACAATGTCGCGGACCCGCTAACAAAGGGACTTCCTCAAGCTAAACATGATGGTTATGTTAGGTCCATGGGTATTAGATACATGGGAGATTGGGCCTAGGCCAAGTGGGAGATTGTTAGTGTAGGTGCCCTAGGCACGTTTAATAAACGTTGTAATTGTTATCATTTATTTCATATAAATAAAGAGATGTTTTGATTATTATTGTTGTTCATGTTTACTTATAATAATCTCCGTCCCTAGTACTTGTTAAGCAATAGTATAAAGGCTAAATGATCATGGGATGATCATGTTATATTTATGGGTACTTGTTTGGAACAAGGTACTGGACATGACCCGCTTATGAGATTTATGTCATGGTCTATGTCGTTCATATATCTCATATTAGTTATGTCATTTGAATCCTTAAACATGAAGTTATTATAGTCTTCCACTTGATGAAGATTATGTTTGATATATTCAAACGCTACCTTAACCCAGTAGTTATAAAGGGTATGATTGGCATAATCGGATTCATGTAGGGAAGAATAATAAGCTAAATGGATTTGTCTTTCTTCAGAGAGATATCAAGCTTGGGCCTCTCGTAGGAATAATGTTGATGAAAATGTTCGGCCGGACTCAAATGAATTGATTAGATCAATGTCATTTGGATTATCAACATATTCGGAATCGAGAAAGTATTGAACAAAACAAGTTGGCCATTAGACCATGACTTGTGTTCAATGACATCGTGGACAAAGGGATTGTGACATATTCTAAAGGAATGCGAACTTGTATCTAGTTATACTATTTGGGTAGGTATGACGGTTCGCTAGAACCTAATCATATCTTATGGTTTCATGTTTGAACCCATTGCCAACTTAGTATAATCCTAGAGGGTCACACACAATAGAACGAATCTTAAAAGGACTATATTGGAAATTAAGGCTATCTGGAGCTGGTGTGCGACCGCACAAACCAGGCTGGGTTGCCGCACATGTTTGGGCGACCGTACACCTGGTTTTGGGCGGCCGCACAGTATGTCGGGACAGATTTCCTGATTAAATTAGGAAAAGGATTTTAGACGGGTTTAGACACAAGTTTCCTATTTGAAATAGGTCTAACTTGTATATAAACAGCCAAATTCGGCCAGAACTAAGTCCTAGCTTTTGTGCAAGCCTCCAAAGAGTTTGAGAGAGTTTTATTTTGTTCTAATACATCCTAGGTTGAAGAACAAAATAATACACAAATAAAATTCCATATAGCTCAAATTAATTGTGAAAACATGTTTCACAATTTTGGTCTAGCAACCAAGATCAAGTGTTCTTGATATTCGTTCAAAGTGTGGATACCTCTAGAGGGTGAAGCTCATCATCTTAAAAGTTCGTGTTCTTACTTTTGTGATTAAAGCTTCAAGTTCTCCACCAAGATAAAAGACCAAATTCAAAGTCATCAAGGGTTAGTTTTTCTAGTATTCATATTGCTGTATTTGATCTAATCATATGAACGGATCTATGGCTTTGGGTTTCTATTAAAATTTTAAATGCTATTTTCCGCTGTGCATGTTACTCCGAAACCCAACATATGGATCGTTGGACCAATCTTCGTCATGATGGAGGATGTATCTATTTGTCAGACAAATACTTAGATTGGTTTCTCTCGGAACTCCGTCCCAATGTCGAGGGTATTGATGAGATCCGTCGCTTTCTGTTGGGGGACCAATTTGAGCCTAGTTTGAATTTGAGGAAGAAGGAAGCTAAGAAGGATCCTTCTAATGTTAGAGAAGATGCCACTCAAGACTTTCTGGAGAGTGACTTTTACGAGAAGAGAGCAAACGGACTTCCCGGTAAACTCCAAGCTCTAGATAGGCCTCATGTGTTCGCGAGACTGACTCCCTCGGTGTTCAGTCATTTGATATTCCTCCCGGTTTCGAGATACCTTGGTTCAAGAGGAAGAGGGATGACAAGGCGGATCGTGGTCAAGCCCCTACTAAGTTAAGGAAGAAATAGATCCTTAGGAGTATCGAGAGATTGCCAATAGATAGACCAATGTTTAGACTTTTAGTATTTAATTTATTTTCTTTTGCAATTTGGTATTCATGTTAGAAACTTTCTTATTGTTTTCTTGAAATACATTCAATTAATATGAACACAAGACTTTTATTGAATAGACCGGACCAAAAGGCTGCCTACGTTCTCCTTTTACATCAATTAAATAAGGAACTCAGGTCATCGTAGTTCTTGTGTAAGAAAGAGAAAAATATATTTGCTGACTGACATGTCTCGCATGAGACATAGGTGTCTCGCACGAAACTGTCCCCTATTATATATATATATATATATATATATATATATATATATTTATTTATTTATTTATTTTTTAATGCACACCCTGATTTTTGCCTAGACCGCCATTTCAGGTTTTCAATCTAGCGGGCTTCTTTTCTAGTGCTTTCTGCTCTAGTTATTGCCTAGGCCACCCTAGCGGGTTTTCTACCTAGCGAGCTTTCCTCTTTTCTTTGGAATAGGGGACGGACTTATGAGTAGTACTTCTTCAGCTTGTCCATGTTGAAGGGCTTCGGCAGTTGATCTCCATCTAGGTCTGCGAGTTGTACCGCTCCTCCGGAGAATATTTTCTTGACTATGTAGGGGCCTATCCATCTTGGTCCCCATTTTCCCATAGGATTGAATGGTCCAGGACGATGTTCACGTAGGACAAGGTCCCCTTCTTTGATGTTTCTGGACTTGACTTTCTTATTGAATGCTCGGGTCATTCTCCATTGATACGCTTGGATATGCTCGGCGGCTTGAAGTCGTCGTTCATCTAGCAGGGCTAGTTGTTCATAAAGGCTGTCTAACCATGCGACTTCGCTCACTTGGTTTTCTAGGAGAACCCTTAGTGATGGTACTTCTAATTCAATTGGTAGCACTGCTTCCATCCCATAGGCTAGGGCGTATGGAGTTTCACCGGTAGCGGTACGAATTGAAGTTCGGTAGCCCCAGAGTATAAAGTGTAGCTTGTCGGGCCAATATCTGCCAGTCTTAGCCATTTTCCTAATGATGGTCTCAATGGTCTTGTTAGCAGCTTCGACTGCTCCATTGATCTGTGGTCGGTATGGTGATGACTGATGTCTCTCTATTTTGTACTCTGTAAGTAGTTGGTCATATTCTTTCTTAAAGTGCGTTCTGTTGTCAGATATCATCTCATGAGGTACCCCATATCGGCATATGATATTGGTCTTAATGAACTCAGCCACCTTTCTGGCATTCAAGACTTCGTAGGATTGAGCCTCGATCCATTTGGTGAAGTAATAAATGGCGACTAACACGAATGAATGCCCATTATGACCTGTCGGCGAAACTTTACCAATGATGTCTATTCCCCATGTAGAAAATGGCCAAGGGGATGTCATGGGGTATAACACGGACGGTGGTGCGTGTTGTAAGTTGGCATGTATCTGGCACTTGTGGCATTTCTTAACCATATTGGTGCAGTCCGCTTCCATTGTAGCCCAATAGTATCCTAGTCGGATGATTTTCTTTGCTAGCATATTGCCATTCATGTGGGTTCCACAGACTCCTTGATGGACTTGGTCCATGATTTCTATGGCTTCGTGCTCATCAGCACAGAATAGACACTGCTCGTGGTGCTTCTTATAGAGGCGATCACCTATGATAACAAATTGGGCGGCAAGCCGTTTGAGGGTTATCCTCGCTTTAGGTGACGCGTCTGATGGGAATGTTCCATCTAGGAGGAAACGCCATACATCATAATACCAAGGTTTGTTTACCAAGGTATTCACAGAGTTACACTCTTCTTTGCAGTCTATGATTGAGTAATAAGCAGGAGTCGTTCGCCTCGCGACTCTGAAGGTTTTAACCTCAGTCCATTCGGGAATTTCAACAAGCCGCTAGCATGGCTAGCGATTCTGCTAAGTGGTTATTATCTCTAGGAATATAGTAAAAAGTGACCTCTCTGAACTGTTTGACCAAGTCTTGGAGATGGTCGTTATATTTCTGGAGTGTAGGATCTTGTACCTTCCACTTCTTGAGTGACTGATAGATTATAAGTTGTGAATCTCCGTACACCTCTAGTTCGGTCACATTTCTTTCTAAGGCTGCTTCAAGCCCCGCTATGCAAGCTTCGTACTCGGCAATATTGTTAGTGGACTCAAAGTAAAGGCGGATTGCAAGTAGAGTGTAGAAATCTGAGGGATCTACTAGTAACATGCCAATGCCATATCCCCGTTTATTGGCAGCGCCATCGAAAAATAATTGCCACTTATTTTCTGCTATTGACATGATGTCCTCATCAGGGAATCGCGGGTCTTCCCCCTTCGCTTCATCACATGGAAATTCGGCTAAGTGATCCGTGCAGACTCTCCCTCGATCATGAAGTACCATTTGGCTATCCTAGAGGAGACATGCGACTTCTCGAAGATATATTTCATTGGGTCCATTCTGGCGATTAGTTGTACAGGAAACGCCTCCATGTACGGATTTAGTCTCTCATCTACCCATACTAGTGCAGCACACGACTTCTCTAATGCAGAGTAATTCAGTTCATCCCCTTGGAAGCGACGGCTGACAAAGTACATGGCGTTCTCTTTCTTCGAATCGGGTCGCTCTTATGCTAGCATAGCCCCTAATGCAGTGTCATTGACTTTGAGGTACAAGGTCAATGGTTTCTCCCTATGTGGTGGAACCAATACGGGCGGATTCACTAAGTACTCCTTGACCTTATCAAAAGCTTCTTGGCATTCTTCTGTCCACTATAGGGATGCATTCTTCTTGAGGAGCTTAAAAATGGGCTCGCACATCCTCGTGAGTTGATTAACAAAAAGACTAATGTACTGAAGGTGACCCATAAATCCCTTGACTTCTTTTTGCGTCTTAGATGGAGGCATGTCAATGATGGCTTTGATCTTAGCGGGATCTTCTTCTATACCACGCTCAGTGACCATGTACCCAAGGACCTTTCCTTTCACTACCCCAAATGTGCACTTGGCCGGATTAAGTCTCATCTTATGGTGTCTCAACCTCTCAAAGAACTTTCTGAGGTCGACAAAGTATTGCCTATCGGAGCCTTTGGACTGTATGATCATATCGTCAACGTACACCTCCATTTCTTTATGTATCATGTCATGGAATAATGTAGTTACGGCTCTCTGATAAGTGGCTCCGGCATTCTTGAGTCCGAATGGCATGACCGTATAACAGAACGTCCCCCAAGGTGTGGTAAACGCTGTTTTGTGTTGTCCTCCTCAGCCATGAGGATCTGATTGTAACCGGTGAATCCGTCTACGAATGAACGAACTTCGTACTTCGCAGTATTGTCGACGAGCATGTCTATGTTTGGAAGAGGAAAATCATCTTTCGGAGATGCTCTGTTGAGATCACGGAAATCAATACAGACTCGGACTTTTCCATTTGCTTTGGAAACTTGTACAGTATTAGCCAACCAGGTTGGATACTCTATTACTTTGATGAACCCAACACTCAGGAGTTTTTCTATCTCTTATTTGACTTGTACTGACCACTCTGGCTTAATTCTGCGGAGTTTCTGCTTGACTGGCCTCGAATCAGGAAGCAGTGGTATCTTGTGCTCAACGATCGAATTGGCTAGCCCCGGCATATCTTTGTAGGACCAAGCGAACACATCCACAAATTCTCGGAGAAGCGCTATGAGGGCTCGGTCTTCCCCTTTTAAGAAACTGCCAATCATGGTCTCTTTCGGATCATCGTCCGTCCCTAGATTAACTGTTTGCATTTCTTTGGCATCAATAGGACCATTTCCGCCACGAAGACCTACTTGCTTATTAATTTCTTTTAAGATTTGTTCGTTTTCTTGATCTATCTCGTCATATGACTCATTATTATCTAATTCGTTAGAGTTATTAGTTAATTCATCATTTAGGATGCTAGTAATCTCGGGATACTCAGAAAGATCTATTTTTTCATTAAGAATGTAGGGGAATACACGTTCCGCGATGGCATCCAAGTCCTCTTGGGTGACCTCATCGGTAGCAGTATCTGACTCTAAGGTAAGAGTTACAAATTTTCTTGCCCTATGGGGATGGGGAGTACATCCTAATTCCTTGATCAGGAAGTCTTTGCTTGCTATGGGTCCCCCAGTTGTGTACCAATTCTGAATAGGCTCATCACTCTTCTCGATGAGCTTGGTGTAGTCTTGGTTCGAAGCGTCCCCCTTGTCTATTGTATTAATCTGAGTGTCCTCTAGCTTGCAAAGGTTGAGAAATTGGTGCTGTAGGTCTTCTCCCAACACAAAGTCCCACTCACTGAATGCCTCAGCCTTAATACCCCCTAATTCTCGAGGTAGCCATGAGAATTGCATCGGTTCTGTTTCGAGTGAGTACGGATCACTCACTGAATATTTCAAAGCCTGGTTGGCGCTTCCCCCTATGGTCAATCCATGGTTCAGGGAACATGAAGTATGGCAAGTTTTTCCCCTCGCGTACAAAGTACCCGTTTAGAGTCTTTCGATAGGGCGGTGCTAGTGGTACAATGTACGAAGTCCAATCCCTTTCTTCTTTGGGGATGCCTTTTAATAGTGACACATACCCTAGACCATATTCTGAGGGGTATAGAACGACAGGTGGTGGTTCTTTTATCCTTTGTAAATGCTTGCCAAGTCCAAGACCGGGGAAGTATCCCTCTTTTAGCATCATGTTAAGTACTGGACGCGTTCCGGAGAATGGAATCGCCTTGGAATAGTCATTTTCATTGTGCACCTCTACCATCTCTACACTACTTTTCTTTCGAAAAAGGTGAGAAATTTAAAAGAAGCTATCTACTACTAAAAATTGAAATTGATAGGAGGGCATGCTCTCACCCACAATGATTCTTAGGTGAGTAGGATCTCTTAAGGAATAGAAAAAGAAACAACTAGTTTAAAAGGAAGAAACGTCTAAGCTATGAAAATGAGGTAAAAACTACTCTACTAAACTACTAACTAATGTAGTGGAAGAGGAGCTTGAGGTTTGGACCCCTCATTCTTGATCACGAGGCCGATCCCATCGCCTATTATATCTAGAGTGCCTTGGTCGATAAGATCTTGGATCTTATCTCTTAAGTTATTGCATTTGTCGGTGTGGTGACCGCGGCACTGATGGTAGTAGCAAAACAGGTGCAAGGCCCTTCTAGCTCCCTCATATTTGGGTTTGTACCCCCTCATAGGTGCTAACTTGCCTTCCCTCTCAAGCTCTTGGAATACCCTACCAAGTCGTATTTGGCTCAAATCGGTGTAGACCCTTGGTGGCTTAGGTTGGAGGTTTTGCATGATGCTCTCATAGTGGTCCCTCATGACATTGAGGTGATGATTATGTTCCTCTTCCATTTGGTTCTTTAGGTCTTGATAAAGCAGGCTGATGCAGTTACCTACCTCATCGTTGATGACCTTCTCTTGGTTCTCCTCTAAATCTTGGGCTCTCTGGACAGCGGCATTGTACCACTTACTCATTTCATTGTATTCAGTTTGCAACATTTCGAGCTTACTGTCGTCGATCATTCTCTCGATTTCGGCCCAATCCTTTTCGCTTTGTTCGTTACGCTCTTTGAATTGGTCATGAGTATGATAGGAGGTATAGTCGAGCCCTCTGAAGCGAAATTCTTGCAAGATGTTGATCTCCGGGGCCTCTCCGTTGGGTAGGCCTTCCTTCCAACCTCCGGTGGCTTCCATCTTGAAGCGCAGACTTTGTGAGATTTCTCTGAGAGACATTTCTTTACGGGCGGACATTGTGTTAGGAGCGTGGAGCTACTTTGGTGATCGGACGGACCTAGAGTGCAGAAGTGTCAAATCCAGGCTGGGGTCCCAACAAGTCAGCTTTTATGAAACAGGGGTTGACCAACACGGCAGATTCACAGAAAAGGGAGGATGTCTCGTACGAGACAATGGATGTCTCGTACGAGGCATCCAGCCTAACATTCAGATTGTAGATTTTAATCCTATTGGTCGGATGGAATTCAATCCATTTTAAGAGGTTACTACTCTAGTTCATCCTGGAACAGTGGATTCTGTCACCCTAGAATATGAGCCCCTTGTTTTTCACCTGTATTGCACTCTCCCAAACGGACAATTCGGGCAAAGGTCCCATATTCTCATCAAAATCCACCATTCGATTAACCAAACCTATGTGACCCGTAGTTTTTTTGCACTTTGTTAAACAACGCATTAATGCAATCAAACCTTGTGAATTTTAAGAGACAACCGAAAGGGACATGTTGAACGGTGCTGTCGAAACTAACCCAAAATGGCATCCACAATCCCACACAAAATAGTAAAAGTAGGAAAACACAAACTCGGATTTCCGTAGAGAGGCTCTCCATTCTTTCAAAATCCTTTGTTCAATATTTTACCAAAGGGACATTCGTCATATTCACAAGGGAGGATTATAGATTGTAAAGATGCGTTATCTTGGGCAAAGATTAAAACCCTAAGAATCGAACCGACCGGTCTCGAGGAGTGTCTTATTAACTAGTATGTATGCATGAGGTTGATGCAAGGCTTACGGCTAAGGCTCCCCATGAACACAGTCTAGGAGCGTGTCACGGAGTGGGTACACCATCTTTGGAGAGACCGGCAAGGGCCATTCGTTAGAATGGGGGTGCTGACCGACATCCGTCCTCCGATTGGGACCCGGGTTTATAGGGTATGTAGTGCAATTAATCTACATGTGTTCACGTGTGTGAGAGTCAAGATCTAGGTGTCAAGTTTAAAATAGAAAGTTTTTTTTGAAATTAAAAACAAAAACATGCAATGGTCGGGCCAAATGGCTGCCTACGTTTCCTTCTTGTGGAGGAACTCAGGCCGTCGTAGTTCACACATAAGGTAAACGCATGTAAAACAGGGGATAAAACATTTAGCAAGTACTCCTGCAAAACAAAGGTTAGCCTTATAATATATGGGGAGTTTCTTCGTCGTTAGGAAGGTCCCAAGACTCAGAAACAGGGGGAGGGCAGATCTGGAACTCTGTGTGCGTGTTTGAACAGAATAAAATTCCCTTTTTAAACCAGAGAGTCAGATCTGCCAGGCAGAACTGAGATGTCTCGTACGAGACAAGTGATACCTCGTATGAGGCATCCCAGTCTGGGAACAGACTAACGTACAAAATGCAGAATTTTGAAACAATGATGATTTCTTTCGACGCAAGTCTAACCCACTTACTGTGATTCTTCCCCAGCAGAGTCGCCACTATTTGCGCGCGAGGTTTTTGTTTTGATGGCACGCTTTTGACCTTCGATTCACCTTCTTGTTGATTTGAGAGTCGCCATCATGTTATTGTCGGAACACGGACCGAGATGTCTGGATTCGGGGGTTAAGTTATGAATTGGGAAGGTCAAGGAGCACCCAATTCACCCAATCTAGGATTGGTCTTGCTAATAAATCATCATCATCGTTTCAAAATCATGCATTCGTGTACCAAAAGATAAAAACAAACAAATAAATAATGACTTATTTATTTGGGATGTCGGATCATGTGCTTCGAGACCATCTCCATGGGTTGGAGAGGCTCTAGGCTGATCCTTTAATGGAATCACACTACTTCAAACACAAAGAAGGAGATGAGAAGATAGAAAAGCAAAGATTTACCTAAGCGTTTTCTTTAAGAATCCAATGGATAGCCTTTACTAAAGGCCTTGATCCTCCAAATTTCGTGGGTATCAGAGAGGGGCTGATTAGAAGAACTTCTTTGGTCAGATTTTGAGTGGTTGTTTGGTGAATATAGAGTCTACCCATTTCTGGTTCAAGAACCTTATATTTATAGGAGATTTTGACCTAGGGTTTTGGCCAAGAAGGTAAGTTGAAGTGGGAATCAATGAGTTGATCTCCACAGAGGTATTTTTGGACTCTAGGATCGGCCATTAGGTTTTCCCGGATTGCATGCGTGTTTGCCAAGAAAAGGGGTTAAGATCAACAAGGAAACTGACCAAAAACCCGACTGTCGAGGGGGATACCTCGTACGAGACATCAATGTCTCGTACGAGGCATCTAAGTGCTGGAATCACTTATTTGCCCTCTGCGATAGTTTTAATGTTCAGTTTGGCCCCTAACTAACGGAGTCAGTCAGAAACTTAACGAAACATGTCCAACTTAACAAGTTTTGACCTAAATCAAAGGCGAGACACAGAAGTAGTGTGATTATAAATGAATGTCCAAAATGGGGTGTCTACAAAGGGGGGTTCAAAAAAAAGGGTGTTTAGAATGTAGGGAGATGACTCCGTGACTAGCTTCAATGAAGTGAAGTAGTCTTTGGTGTCATGTCCCAAAATGTTTGGTTGATTGCACTTTTGATTAAAGAAAAAGAAAGAGAGAAGAGATGAAGTAGAAAAGGAGAGAAAAGAGTAGTCTTTTACATATACTTCAAAGAACTTCAAAGACTCCTTCAAGAGGTTCTTAGGAAAATGCCTTGTAAGTATTTGTGTATAGTTTTTGGTAAAAATCCAAATCTTCCCTTCCTCTTCAATGGTGAATTGGAGGGGTTTTTATAGGTAAAGAAGGTGTGTTTTTTGTGCCAAAACCAAGTCACACAGGTCAGTTTCCCGGGCAAATCCTGTTAAAAGGAGCAAGGGGGGATTTTTGGATAAAAATCTGTAACTGACGCCCAGGTGCGCGCGCCTCCTGCCTTGGTGGCGGGATGCGCGCGCCTCTAGCCCCAAAGGGTGAAAGCGCGCGCCTTGGAGATGGCAAAAATAACAGAATGGACTAGAAAGTCAGCACTGTTATTTAGTTTGGTCCCTGGACTTAACGAAATCAGTTAGGAACTTAACAGAAGTAACAGAAACTAACGAGAAACACTTAAAATAGGGAGAAACACAAAATCAAATGTGCAATCGGGGTGAGCGGTCCAAGGAGGGGTGTCTACAGGGTGTAAATTCCTTTTCTCTTTCAGAGCAAACAGCGCATTTAAAGTCGTCACTAGTTGAGAACCCTAAGCCTTCCTTATCTCCACTGGCTTTTTGGGATTCTAAAATTTGATCCATAGTGACACAAGATTTGGTCCACACATCAGTGATCTTTGTGAGATCAGCTACTTGTGCAGCCAGTTCATCGTTTCTTACTTTAAATAGCCATTTTGATCTGTTAAGAAACGGTTCTTTTCAGTAAGAGGAGTCATGCTTTTAATCTGCTCCTTGAGGAGGGTGATTTCAGATTTTAAAAGAGTTTTCTCCGTCTTAAGCTGTGAAATTTCTCTAATTGATAAGTCCACTGCTTCTTTCATATAATTAAATTTCTTGATTACCTTTTCAGCTTGTTAAAAAATAGTCTCACGCTCAACAGCAGAGACATCCTTTTCTATTACAATTTCAGCAGGAATTTCAAGAGATTGATTACGCGATGGCATAGCTGCAACTTTATTTGATAAGTCTGCTCTGGCAAATAGGTACTTGCCATTCTGTCTTCTTGGAGTTAGATGTCCCATTTCTACCAGTTCATGGATTGTAGGACCTTTCTTCATCTTGATTGTCCTTGGCACATTTGTTGAGTTTATATCTGGAACGTCATTTTCTGAATCGCTATCATCAGCATTTGCCACTAAGCAGAGCAGTCCGTCTTCAGAGTCATCATCATCACTGTCCCCTGTGTCAGTCTCTATCCAGGTCTTGAGCTCATTTTCTGCGCAGTCTTCTTCAGCAACCATTCCACACTGCTTAAATGATCTTTGCGCATTGTTCCTATTCATGTACTCAAATTTTGGAGTAGGGCATTTTGATGCAAAATGACCAGGCTTTCTACAGTTGTAGCAAACTAAGTCATCATCTTTCTTTGAGTCCCTGCCTCGAGAGAACTTAGCAGGAGCTTTACTTGAGGATCCTGGCTTTGAGAATTTCCTGAACTTTTGAAATTGCTTTACAAACATAGCGAAGTCATCGTCATCCATTTCTAGTAAAGAGGAAGTAGAGACATTATCTGAGGTTTGAGCAGGCGCAGGTTCTTTTTGTGCAACCATAGAAACTAATTTTCCTTTTCCTTCCGTTTCATCAATTCGATCAAGTTTGAGCTCGTACACCTTTAAATTTGCATACAAGCTGCGCAGAGGTCAAGTATCCAGAAATCCTGAATCTTCTAGATGACTTTCCTTGTGAACATATCTAGAACCAAGCGCATCTAAGAATTGCGAATTAATTTCTTTGTTGGTGAAGACTTTACCAAGAGATTTACATGAGTTTACAATAGCACAATAGCGATCATAAGTTTGTTTCAAGGTTTCTCCGTCAAGTCTCATGAAGCAGTTGAATTTTCTTAGTACAACAAATTTTTCATTTTCCTTGCTAACTTTGTCACCATTCACATATCCTTCAATAGCATCCCACAGCTCCTTAGCAGTTCCGCAGCTCACAATTTGATTGTGCGTGGAGAGGTCCAGGGTGCTTAGAATGATGTTCCTTGCTCTTCCCTCATAGCCAACCCATTTCTTTTCTTCATCAGTCTATTCCTCCTTGTCCTTCATGATGGTAGGATTGTCCTTGTTGGTATCAGCATCAGGATTTGCCTTCATAGGAATGTAGGGACCTTCAAGAACGATGTCGTGGAGGATCTCGTCGATTAACGAAAAATGAGTGTGCATGATGTGCTTCCAGATGTCGAAGTAATCTTCGTTGAGCACAGGAACATGTGAATAGTTAGCCATTGCCAAAGATTTTGTAGCCATCTTGAATCGGCACCCAAGCTGTTAAGCTTGAAAACAAAACAAGTTTTATGAAGGTGTTTGCTCTGATACCACTTGTTGGTCCCAAAGGGGCAACAAGGGTATCAAAAATGCTAGAGGGGGGTGAATATCGTTTTAAAATTCTTTTCAAACCCTTTTGCAAATCAATGGCTTATGCGCACAGTTCTCAAATAAGCTAAGTATAGCATGCAGAGAGAGTGTGAAATGCACAGCGGAAATTTAAAGCAGCACTGCGCAGGGTATACTGCGCAGGTACTAAAACGCACGCGCTAAGTTTTGGCTAAAGAGTTGGTTAAAAATGTTCTAAGGCAATAAGCAATAACAAAAACACAGCAGAAAATATCAATCTGGTAAGATCAAACAAAGCAGTTATTAAGAAATAATGTAAGCAGGAAATAAGCAGTAAGAATAATGAACAAGCTATTTGGAGAGGTTCGATCAATGAAAGATCTACGTCTTCTACCAAGATGGTTAGTCTTGGATTTTCTAATGAGATTTATATTGATGTGAGGAGCTTTTACAAGATTACAAAGAATCAAAACGCAAATCAAAATCTAATCTATGAAGATCAAATCCTAGACTAAACCGGTGTTTCTCAAGAAGTAAGATCTATATGATCGAAGCTTCAAGAGGTGTGTGTGTTTCAGAAATTCTGAGCTCTATGAATCTATGAGATTAAGAGCACGAAGAATTCTGGTGATATAAGGCTTAGGATCAGGGCAGGAGTTTGAAGGTATGAAGGTTGTTCTTGATATAAGGCTTAGGATCAGGTGCTCTGAGCAAGGACGATGAGCTGGGACAATATGATTGGTGCGCAAAATTTGGTAGGCTTAATCGCACACCTACAAATGAAACCTGGACTAGGTTCTAAAAATATAGCTAGGGAAAGTCCAGAGTCGATCCACGAAGAACGGTTACTTGTTTACGTAATTGTCACTTGACAAGATTGGGGGTTTAATTGAGATTTTAATTAATTCCTAAGACGGGAAAATAAACTAAGATGATAAAAACAATGATTAAAAGAACTTCAGGTTGATCACTATCCCCGTCCTCTAATTCAATTTCATCGGTACCTCTTTTTCTCCGTTAATCCTATTCACTTGATCACGAGATATATTGCAATCTCTGTCTCTTCTTACAGATTAGTTACTAGCAGTGACACACTCACTAGCAACCCTAATTAATAAATTAATCTAACTGGCACAGTCTAGATCGCAGAATTAATTGATTCAATTTAAGAGACTAAGATCAAAAACGCTTTCTACAATTATTTCATATAGATAATCGTCTAATTTTGCCTACTTCTCGAAATGCTATGGCACATACACAATTCGTGAAGATGCTACGGTGAAAACCCTAATTCTGGCACAGAACAGAGAATTCTAGCATAGATCAACAAATAGAACTAATGGATTGGCCAAATCCACAAACCCTAAATATTAATCTAGATCAATACAAGCAAAATTATGAATAGATTACACAAGAGAATAAGAAAAATTACCTCAATTGAATCAAAGTAGGTTCAAGATCTCCACCCAAAGCAATGGAGTTTAGTTCTCCATTAATGGTTTACAAAAACTCTAGAGAGAAAAAGAAAGAACGTAGTATATTTTTCTCCCAAAAGTCGATCCCCCCTAAAACCTCCTTTTTTTCAACTAATAATGACTCCAAAAATAATTAAAACTTCCTATTGGATAATGCAAAAGAATAATAATAAAAATAAAATAAAAATCCCAAACAAAACAATTCATCCAGCCGGGCTTTCTGTTTGCGGAAAACCCAAATCAAAAGGCTGACTTCCACAATTGCAATTCAGCCCCTGGAGTATTTTCCGATCCGATTGACTTTAACTTTGCCTTGACTTTGACAACTTGACCTTCGAGACAGACGTTGAAGCTCACCAAAAATTACATCCGGAAAATAATTAAATTAAACAACTATTCTACCCCGGATTACAATAAAAACCCAAATTATAAATAATGCCCCAATTACATCAAATCTAGTCTAAAGTACATCAAAATGAACCAAAATATATGGGAAAACAAGGGAAATAATGTATACAAAATCCACCACATCAGCAGGTGTTCTTTATAGCCGTTTGGAGCTCTTATCAAGGATGAAGAGCTGGCACAATATGATTGGTACGCAGGAGTCCTTGAGCCGTTGGAGTCAAAGCATGAAGACCAAATTCAAAAGCTCCTTCTAGAAGGTTGACAGCTGTCTTCATTTGAATTATTTCATCTGAGTGCATCTCCATCGTTGGATATACTGAGTGTGCATATTTGTCGTTTCTGCACACCTCATCACTTTAAGAAGCGTACATCTTTTAAGCGCTTTCCAAGTTAGGTAATCTGAAGATATTGAAAACTGAGCAAGGTTGAGAGCTGCGCAGTAAAGACGTGCGCAGTAATGTTCTACGCAGAGAAGTCTTGCGCAAAAACTGAAGTCTTGCTTAGTTCTTCATTCCTTTTCGCTCCAAGTCTTATATTCTAAGCCTATACTATAAAATGGACTAAGCTAAAAATTGAAGTTATTAAACTTCTTACATAGGGTCCTAAAGTCCATAAAATACTCATAGGTGATGGTATCAATCAATTCTAACATACTTAGGAGGGTTAAGAGATAAGCATACCCAACACATATAACTTCAAAATAAATGATTAACCCATTATTTGGACAAATTAGGAACTTCTTTCCAAGGTTTAAATCCATCCATGAGGTCTATTTCCTTATTGTTAGTACATATCGACACGATATATTGAAAGAGATAAAAGAGAGCTTCCGGAAGGATGAAAGGAGATTGTTGCTTTTGGAGAGAAAGGAGACTTGGGTATTTATTGTGTGGAAGTCGGGTTTCAGGAAAAGTGAGGTTGTTGGCGTATTAATGGAGGAAGAGTGAGGTTATTGGCGTTGCAAGGAAGAAGTAGATGGAACAGCCCTCCATTCACACACAACAGGCACGTGAATTGCACACATGTGTACGTAATGACAAATATACCCTTAAAAAGTATGTGAATGCTAATGATTTTTCTTGTCAAAAACTAACTCTTTGCTAGTTTTTTTTACACCAATTTGCAACAAAATGCCAACCAAAGGAATCAGATTGCAAAATTTACAAACATGGAAATCGAATTACAAAACTGATAAAAACGTAGGTAACCAAATTTAAAATTTCCTTATACACTAATATCCATATATCACTTCACTACACCATCAAGAAAACTTAATTTCGATAATGATTGTCAAGCCATGCTAGAGAAACATCTTTGATAAAATATGTGGGGAGAGAGAGAGGGGGAGAGAGAGAAAGAGAGAGAGAGAGAGAGAGAGAGAGAGAGAGAGAGAGAGAGAGAGAGAGAAAGAAAGAAAGAGAGATAAAGAGAGAGAATAATATGTGTATTATTCAAACTCTCAATCTCAAAGTTTACATATGTATAGAAACACATATTTATACACAACTCTAGCAATCCAAATACATGAGAAATACTCTTACTAATATAAATATATTCATACCTAATTTATAAGTAATATTAAAAGAGATATGCACAATCAATCTCCTAATTCTATCATATGTTCTAATATGTATCCATATTTACATAGCATAATATGGTCGTGCTAGATCTCGATCTCACTTTATCAACGATTTTTATCTCGGTCTACCATTTCAGGACACCAAACTAAACATCCTCCCTAAAGCTGCAGGATCTACATGGTAGATACTAGATACCCAACATGCAAAATAAAAATTAAAACATGCATATTTTGTTACCATTAATACTGCACAATTGTTTTTCCTCAGTGCCTTGGAAAAAGAAAGTTCACACAACATACATTCATAGCTCAAAATTAGTAGGTAATCCTTCCTAACCTTTGTGGTGAGTTCATGTGGCTGGCCCACAAAAACTCCATAAACTAAACTCCAATTAGCCTTCTGTGTGAATAGTTTGTATTCCATCTTTTTTTCTTTGACATGCTCCATTACGCAGTAACAAATTTTTTTTATTTTTAACTTTGACATGATGCTCATTATGAAATGCCGAGTTGTTTTTTTCTTGATATCCTATAAGTGTACAGTGTCGTTTGTTTTCATTCTCGTCAACAACGATAGGTCCCTTACCTCAACACTTTTGTCCCACACATTTTGTGTCGCAAAGAAATATCCATTGGCTACACCCATCTTATCTTTGTTTTATGACATGTTTCACAATCATGGCAAAGCCAGTCTATTGTTCCTTGTCAACATGAGCAGTCCATTACCTCAACGCATTTCCCATGTTGCGAACAAGCATCTATGGATTACTCCCAAAATATATTTATTCTCCGACATGCTGCATATTCTAGCAATGTCGGTTTTAGTGTTAGTTCTTGCATCAACGCGCTTGTCATCCACATTCTGTGCCTCAAAGAAACATCCATTGTCATCTATCACCATATCACTTTTCCCTACCTAAAAAATATTCCATCAGTCCTGCTTGATCTCGATTTCGCTTCATCAACAGTCTTGATCTCGATCCACCATCTCGGCACACATATCTCAACAATGTTTCTAATTATTTCTCATAATAGTGGTCTTCTACTAGGGCTATTAAATGAATTGAGCCGGCTTGATCTTGAATCGAGCTCAGCTCGTAAAATCTTGAGTTTGAGTAAAATTGAGGTGAACTCCAGCTTGAACAATCAAACTGGGCTCGAGCTCGAGAAAAGCTTGAGCTTGATATGTTGGAGATTATGCCATAGGACTTTGAGAAAGGTCTTTATGTTATGTCATGCTTTCATTTGTTATAGAGATAACAACCTTGATTATTATATGTTTTGCATAATTATTATAACAATCTCTGTCCCTAATACTTATGAAGAACTAGTATAAGTTTAATGGATAATTATATGATGATTATGTGTATGTGATACAATCAAACTTATGGGTAATTATTGGTGAACAATGTACTCGACATGACCCGTTATGAGATTTATGTCGTGGTCAAATGTCCTAATTAAATCTTATATAGTTATATCATTGGAATCATTAGACCTGACATTATCATAGTCTTCCACATGATGAACGTTATGTTTGAAATAGTCAAACATTACCTTTAACCGGATAGTTATAAAGACTATGATTGGCATAATCAGATTCTTGTAGGAAAAAATGATAAGTCAAGATGAGATTTTTCCCTCTTCGAAGAGACATCTGCTTAGGCCACTCGATGAGTAAGATTGATGAAATGTGTGGCTACACTCAAATTAATTGATTAGATCAATATCATTTGTTCATATCAATTTACTCGGGATCGAGAAATAATTGGACAACATAATCTCATGCGGCCATGACTTATATCCAATATGATATTGCGTGAAAAAAGGTTTGTGATATATTATATGAGGATAAACGAACTTTGATGAGTTATCTTATTTGGGTAGTCATGATGGCTTGCTAAAGCCCGCTCATGATTGTGAGAATGACTTTGGTCAAACTCATTGCCAACATAATATAATCCTACAGTGTCACACGCAAAAGAATGAATCATTTTATAAGGCTAAAACTGAGTATCAAGATAAGGCTAAAACTGAGTATCAAGGGTTGCACGGCCACGTATCAAGTGTTGCACGCCCGTGAACCCATGGACAGAAAGGGGTCAAAATCTGGTGCTAGTGCACGACTGTGCACCTCAAAGGACTCGGCCGTTAAGTATGGCCGTGAACCCTAAAGGAGATGGCCGTGCACCTGCTAGATTGGGCCTGATTTCTTGATTACGAGAGAATACAGAATTTAGGTTATTTCTCCTTAAAGGTTAAGGTTTAATAAGTATAAATACCCCTCTATTCAACCCTAACTAGTGTCGTAACATCTTATTATATTTGAGAAACATAATACTTGATTAAGATCTAGAATCAAAGATCAAGAACTCTAAAATTCATGTAGCCTTAAATATTAGGAATTTGATTTCTAATTTTGGATCTATCAATCTGGTTCAAGAAGGTGTTCTTGAAATTGGTTCGCGTGATACTTGTAGAGGGTGCTTCCCTTTAGCATCTTCAAGTTCGTATTCCTAAGATCGCGAAGAAGAAGATGAAGTCTCAAGCTTAAAGATTTAAAGATTCGAAGTTTTAAAGCATCCAACGGCTAATATTCTAAATTCATATTGTATTTAATTATCATGAACAGATCTAGACTCTAGGGTTTTGATTATTGTTGTGGTTTCCACTACACATGTTGCCCCAAAACCCAACACGGTAATTCCTAAACGAGATTGAACTTGAAAATGTAAAGCTCGACTCGGTTATAGCCCTATCTTCTACTTCTTTTCTACAAGGCAAATGCTAAATTGTAATTTGGTTACCCATGTTTTACTAAAAGTTGTAATGTGGTTGCTAACATTGATTTTTTTGCAACCCCCTTCCTCACGTTGACTTTTTATTGCAATCCAATGAAATTTTTCTTGAAATTAACTTTTGTGGAAAATCAGGTTATGTGCTTCATACGTGATTTTCAAAGGGAAAATATAACAATGAACATGAAAAGATAAATTTCGTTACAAAACTTGTCCCTTAAACCAAATAAGAAACTGACTTTTGTTATAAACCTTAGTTAAAACGATACTTTTTATTTACCTTTAGTTTTTATTAAAAAAACCCACCACCATCCCACAATCAACCACCGTCTCGCCACCGCTATCCCCCTATCACGACCATTTTGTACCACCGCCACCAACCTGACCACCATTAACCTCTGTAAACATCACTATCGGCACCCCATACCATCATGTTCACCACCACACTTCATCACTATATACACTGTGTAATCAACATAATTTCCATTGTCAAAACCACAACTATCAACAAAATGAAAACCAACACAATAGAAAAAATAAAGGGCGAATTGCATTTTGGGCCCCAACGTTTAGGGGGCGTTCCTGTGGCAGACCCCATTCAATCACTATTTACTTTTAGGCCCTAAAGTTGTCATTCTGTTAGCATTTTAAGTCTTTTAACCAGTTTTGTTAAAAATATCGTTAAATAATCAAGTGCGAGTCACATGTCACTTAACGGACGATGTTTTTGAGCAATAATTCATTCATTGTTATTTTAAAGCAAATTGAATGAAAATAAATAGTAAAAATGGAAAATTTTCGATTTAAGGGCGTTAAATGAAATTTTTGAAAGTAATAAGATAGAAAATAAAATTTATTTAAAAATATTAAATTGTCGATAAATAATTATAAATTTCATTTAAAAAACAAGGCATTAAATGTTTTTCTAAAGTATAATTTAATTTTGACTATTCTAATTGAAAAGCCAGGAAAAAAATATTTTTTGAACCATGATTAATAATTTTTAATTTGAGGGAAGGGGTTAAGGGCGGCGGTTGGTGGCCAGGGTGGTGGTCGGAGACGGAGAAGATGACGAAGACAAGAACGGGGTTTGAAAAAAACTATTAAATTCAAATTCTTTATTTGTAGTGGTTTCATTTTATTATTTTTAGCATTTATTTTAAGTAAATATAAATAATAATTATTGTTCTTTCAAAATATATTTAATTAAAATAGTCAAAATATAAAATTATACTTGAGAAAACATTTAATGCCTTGTTTTTAAAATTAGTTTTATAATTATTTATCGACAATTTAATATTTTAAAATAAATTTTATTTTCTATCTTATTACTTTCGAAAATTTCATTTAAAGCCCATAAATGAAAAAAAGTCCCAATTTTACTATTCATTTTCATTCAATTTGCTTTAAAATAACGAGGAATGAATTATTGTTCAAAAACATCCTCCGTTAAGTGACATGTGGCTCGCACGTGATTATTTAACGATTTTTCTAACAAAACTGGTTAAAAGACTTAAAATGCTAACAGAATGACAACTTTGGGGCCTAAAATGTAAATAGTGATTGAATGGGGTCTGCCACAGGAACACCACCTAAACTTTAGGGCCCAAAATGCAATTCGCCCAAAAATAAAATAAAATCTGATTAGGATGAAAATGAAGAAAATCCATATTAGAAAGAAGAAAGCCCAAATTACAAAATAGAAGAAAAACAAAACATCACTCCCACCCTCTACACCCTTCGTTGACCCCAAATCCTAAGAAGAATAAGGAAAAATCACTTTTTGACCATGGATTTAAAGAATATTGAAACGATTAACTCAGATCCTTTTTGTCCCATTCTCGGATGTTGATGCAGTCGCCAATCAAGAGCAATGAGTCGATGGTTAAGAGGAAGGTGGGTAGTGCAGTCAGCACTTGAGAGGAAGGTGGTTAAGGGCGGCACTACTGAATAGTAGGGGTAGAGAAGGGTTGCCGGTGGTGGGGTTGATGATGGGTGTGGGGTGGGCTAAAAAATATGGTAAAAGAAATAAATTTTGTTGTTCGTTTAGAACCGTGTGTAGAAGCGATAGGTACTTTTAATCACTTATCAGCTAACATAAGGAAATGTCAATTTTGCTCCTCAAAAATCACATGCCACGCATTTGATGTATTTTTTTAACGCAAGTTATGTTTTTAACGAAAATTGTATTTGATTGCAATAAAAAGTCAAGAAGGGGAAGGTGGTTACAAAATATTCTACATTAACAACCACATTACAATTTCTAATAAAACATGGGTAATCAAATTGCAATTTTCCCTAATGCAAATACGTTAGAATTTTACCCATATATACTGTTAAGAGTGTTTGTGATAAGGATATTTTGATAAGCTCGTAAAATTTGGCATGCGTTGAGAATTAACGGGCTACAATCAACAAGAATGTTGTCACAAATAGTGCTCAAAATTAGTGGTCACACTTTTATGTTGTAGGTGCTAATATAGGGTCTCCCTCCTTCCCTATAGCTAGCACACTCCATTTTAGGTTTTCTTTTAACTTTACATCGTTTTCCTTGAAGAAGACAAAGCTGCCAAACTTTGGTACGTGCACAATTTTCCCTCAAAACAATATGTCGCTTCCCCGACAAAGATTTGTTGTACAATTTCAACATACTCCCTCCGTCCCAGCTCACCTGACACTTATTTTTATTTTGGGATGTCCCAGCTCACTTGACACTTCCAAAAATAGCATACTTTTTATAATTTTATATTCACTCTACCCCATCGCTCATTCTCTCTCCATTTTCCACCACTCAATTTATTCAACCAACACTACAGTTTACCCCACTCATTCTCTCTCTTTATTTTCTACCATACATTTTTCTTATTTTATTCATTCTCCTTAATTATTGTGCCCACCTCATTAGTGTCAAGTGAGGTGGGACGGAGGGAGTATATTCCTTTCATATTACCTGTTTTTAATAACGATAAATAAATTTGAGACAGATCAACTATGCCTTACGGAGTTAGGTATAGAAGTTAACACTTAAATATGATATGGATAAGGAAAAGGAAACCAATATCAATTCCTAATTTATGTGTATATAGTTACCTTATTAACTTAGGTTTCCTTTGTGTATAGTTTTCCTAATTAGAATAGAATTCTATAGTGTGCTCTTCAAGCAATCTCTTGTATATAATCTCTATTGTGAATACAAATCAAAGCAAGGCTTTTATGCACCAAATTACTTTCTCTCATATCACTCACATGGTATCGAGCATAAGTTCCTAGGACTCTTACCCTACCCGCCTCCCTTCCTTCAAACTGCTCAAACCTTACCCACTGATCAAGCCGCCTATGACTTCCTCATCCGAATTTTCCCTTATTCCCAACAACGATGAACCCACCAAACCACTCATCATGGTATCCCTCACCCACATTCTTAAACTTACATCCAATTTTATTGCTTGAAAAACACAACTTGAAGTAACCCTTCTAGGGCTTGATCTTTACCAATACCTTGATGGCACTTTACCCGCACCAGATGAAACTCTTACCATCACCACACCCGTTGTCGCTTCAACTGCTGATACTCCGGCCAAACCGGCCACCACCATCACCACACCAAACCCGGCCTACAAATCCTGGTTCAAACAAGACAAACTCCTTCTTGGTGCACTCTCAGGTACTCTTTCACCCTCTCTAGTACCCTTAATCTCCTTGTGTAAAACAACCAACGCAGCTTGGCTTAGTCTCAACAAAACCTATGCCAACCCCTCCAAAGGCCATCTTAAACAACTTAAAGATCGCCTTCGCTCCATCACCAAGGGTACTAGAACTATTACCGACTTCATGAATGACATCAAAACTTGTGCCGATCAACTAGCATCTTTAGGCCGCCCTCTAGATCCCGATGACATCCTTGATCGCATTCTTGACCAAATTAATGACCCTGCATATGACAATGTCATATCCGCGGTTCAGAACAGAGAATCACCCATTAGGTTCGATGAGCTACATGAGAAACTCATTAACCGTGAGCTCACCATCTCACTCAAAAACCGTGTGGCCCCATCCTTCCCTGTCGCGGTCAACCTTGCCGCCAAACCGACCCCATCCAACAACAATCGCCCAACCGCCAACTACACCAATAACCGCAACACTAACCCTCCCAACCGCACCAACAACACCAACACCAATCAGTCCCGCAACACCTATCAAGGACGATGTCAATGGTGCAAAGAATATGGACATTCTCTTAACTACTGTTCCACCTTCAAAAGTCAGTTTCCCAATGCCAACATCCCACCCCCACCACCACCCTCAAACAACCGCAATAATCCACCTTTCCGCCAAACAAACAACCCTGCCCTCTATGCCGCTACCACCTCCTCCTCAACCCCTCACCCTAATTGGCTTCTCGACAGTGGTGCTACTCATCATGCCACCAACAATCTCAATAACCTCTCCTTACACTGCCCGTATGATGGTACTGATGAACTCTTCATTGGTGACGGCTCTGGTCTTCCCATCACCAACATAGGTTCTACTTCTCTCCTTACTCCTTCCTCCATATTCAAACTTAATCATGTTCTTCATGTTCCTACTTTATCCCGTAACATTATTTCTATATCTAAATTGTGTCAAGATAACAATGCCTCCATCACCTTCTTATCTAATTCCTTTGTTGTGAAGGACAATCAAACCGGGGCAATCCTTCTCCAAGGTCATCCTAAATCTGGCGTCTATGAATGGCATCCATCTCACTCAGCTGTTCATTCTGCATCGGTCTCCACCACCTCTCATTGGCATCACCGCTTGGGTCATCCGTCTGTTTCAATTTTAAGTCATATTAATAATAATTTTCAATTAGGAATTTCTTGTTCTAGTGATTTTCATTGCAACTCTTGTGATTGTAATAAAAGTCACAAATTACCTTTTTATAATAATACCATTCGTTCTTTTGGTCCACTTGATGTAATTTATAGTGATGTTTGGACTTCTCCTCTTCTCTCTCATGATGGCTACAAATACTACATTATCTTTGTTGATCACCACTCTAAATACATTTGGTTTTACCCCCTCAAACACAAAAACGATGCACTCACTGTGTTCACCACCTTCAAACCCATGGTGGAGAAACACTTCAGCCGCCCCATTAAAACCATCTATAGTGATAATGGTGGCGAATATCTCGGACTTCGTCCTCTTCTTGCCTCTCATGGCATACAACACCTTACCTCTCCCCCTCATACACCTGAACACAATGGTTATTCTGAAAGACGTCATAGACATATTGTCGAAACCGGTCTCTCGCTTCTCACTCATGCTTCTATGCCGCCCACTTACTGGACACATGCCCTATCCACGGCTTGCTATCTCATAAATCGCATGCCTACACCCACTCTCAAACTCCAATCTCCCTTCTCTGTTCTTCACAAACAACATCCTAACTATCTTAAACTCCAAAGCTTTGGATGTCTATGCTACCCTTGGCTCCGTCCCTACACCTCACATAAACTTGATCCTCGGTCTGCCCCATGTGTTTTTGTTGGCTACTCTGCCACTCAAAGTGCGTACTATTGCCTTGATCCTATCTCCAACAAAATTTACACCTCTCGTCATGTCAAGTTTGTTGAGGCTGTCTTTCCCTTTGCCACTCGCCTCACTTCCTCCCCTTCTAATCCCACTATCAACAAGTGGTGTCACAACTTGCTTCCGCTCATCTTATCTACTCCACCTCCACAAACCGCACCCTCTCAAACCACCCCCCTCAAACTAAACCTCCTCAAACCGACACCTCTCAAACCGCCCCCCCCCCCCCTCAAACTGTACCTCCTCAAACCGAACCCTCTCAAACCGCCCATCCTCAAACAGCACCTCCTCAAACCGCACCTCCTCAAACTGCACCCCCTCAAACCACACCCCCTCAAACCGAATCCCCTCAAACTGCACCCCCTCAAACCGCACTCCCTCCAACCGCTCCTTCTCAAACCGCGCATACTCCAACCGCACCACCAGCTGCCCCGCATGGTCCCGTCACCCGCTCAAAGCACAATATTCACAAACCTATTCAGAAATTAAATCTGCAGGACTCCCTTCAGTCCACTGAACCTACTACAATCACTCAAGCTCTCAAGAACCCCCTTTGGCGCACTGCCATGCAAACTGAGTTTGATTCCCTTCTCCGCAATCAAACATGGGACCTTGTTCCAGCCGCCTCTGCTCACAACCTTGTTGGCTGCAAATGGATTTTCCGTACTAAGTACAATCCTGATGGTACAATTGAGAGACATAAAGCACGCCTTGTTGCTAAACCTGCTACTGTCCGCACCATTCTTACCATTGCTACCGTTCGCGGTTGGTCTCTTCGGCAGGTTGATATCAATAATGCATTCCTTCAAGGCACTCTCACTGAGGATGTGTTTATGAGTCAACCACCGGGCTTCATTGATCAATCCAACCCATCTCATGTCTGCAAACTGCGCAAGGCTATCTATGGGATAAAACAAGCACCGAGGGCATGGTACAATGAGCTTCGCACCTATCTCCTCCACCTCGGCTTCAAGAACTGTGTTTCAGATTCGTCACTCTTTACTCTTCATCAGCAGCAGGGCACTATCTATCTACTAGTCTATGTGGATGCCATTATTATTACTGGCTCCAATAATGATTTGTTATTCTCATTTATTGCCAAGTTCTCATCCAGGTTTTCTCTCAAGGATCTTGGAGCCCTGTCATACTTTCTTGGCGTAGAAGTTTTGCCACACTCTCACGGTATTCTTCTCAGTCAACAGAAATACATCACAGATTTATTGACTCGCACCCACATGACTGAAGCAAAACCGGTTCCTACACCTATGGCTCCTCAACCCGCCTTGTCGGCTCATCGTGGCACGCCCTTAGCTGACCCATCCGAATATAGGGCAATTGTGGGAAGTCTGCAGTATCTCTCTCTCACGCGTCTTGACATCTCTTTTGCCATTAATCGCCTTTCTCAATTCATGCAACAACCCACAGAGGATCATTGGTTTGCACTTAAACGTGTGCTTCGTTATCTAGTCGGTACTGCCTCTCATGGACTTCTTATTCAGAAAGATTCACCGCTCACACTTCATGCCTTTACCGATGCTGACTGGGCAGGTGATACTGACACGTTTACATCTACTACTGGGTACATTGTGTATTTGGGTAAAAATGCTATTTCTTGGAGCTCTCGCAAACAGCGTACTCTTGCTCGGTCCTCTACAGAAGCTGAATATAGGGCAGTTGCGGCTACTACTGCTGAGATTCTATGGGTTCAGAATCTCCTTCTCGAGCTAGCCTGTCCGCAAGCTTCAGTGCCGGACATTTTTTGTGATAATTTAGGTGCTACGTATGTTGCTGCGAATCCCCGGTTTCACTCTCGTATGAAACATTTGGGACTGGACTATCATTTTGTGCGGGAACTGGTTCAGAACAACAAATTAAGAGTTTCCTTTATCTCGAGCAATGATCAACTAGCTGATATTTTGACTAAACCACTTCTCCGGGCACGGTTTCAAACATTAATGATCAAGATTGGACTTACTCAACGGTCGTCCATCTTGCGGGGGCATGTTAAGGATAAGGAAAAGGAAACCAATATCAATTCCTAATTTATGTGTATATAGTTACCTTATTAACTTAGGTTTCCTTTGTGTATAGTTTTCCTAATTAGAATAGAATTCTATAGTGTGCTCTTCAAGCAATCTCTTGTATATAATCTCTATTGTGAATACAAATCAAAGCAAGGCTTTTATGCACCAAATTACTTTCTCTCTTATCACTCACAAAATATGCCCCTAACTTGTGTTACCTGTTTTTTGGGGTTCAATTTTCCGTTTCCAAATTCTAGAAGAAAATGAACTATATAGTATGGCTTAGAGGGGAGAAGAATCGTCTTAGTTAACGGTAAAACTTTAATGAACTGTATTTTAAGAGCCTAAATCCGAAATTAATACTCCTTCTGTTCCTAAATAAGTGTCCATTTTAAAAAAATCATTGTCCCAAAATAAGGGTCTTTTTTTAGCATAACTTTATCCCTAAATGTTTTTTTTTTTTGAAAATTTTTTCACTGATCTCTTTATACGTGCAAAACTAAATGTTTTGAAAGAAGATTACTAGATTATATATAAATATTTGCCACCAAAGTGTACAAAAAATTGACATTTTCAAATGTCTATTAAAATGATATTTGGACACTTACTTAAGAACAGAGGTAGGTAGAGGTAGTACTAATAAACTAAGCCTAAACATTGTTTGACTAACAAGTCTATTTATCTTGCCACGACTCCTATAAATAGTAGTAGCACTCAATCCCCACATGATACACATTTTCATGTCTTACGTCGTAATCCACTCCTATAAATAGCAGTAGCACTCAATCCCCACATGATACACATATATAAAGTGAACTTTTTATTTTACTTACGGCGGAGAAACTAGTTTCTTCCAAAACCTACTCCAGTTATTTTGTATCTTACAGTTTGATCAAATTGGTCTGAACCACTAGTATCTAATTATTATTTGAAGTGTTGATTAATCGGGATTGTGTCGTGTATAATTATAAATGCAAATTAATGACTTTTTCATTTATTCTTGAACTCACCCATTTTTTAACTCTTAAAATGAGACGTTGGGGGTATCTAGTTACTTAGAATGACCCTCAACTCGTGCTCAATAGTAGAAGTAGCCGACTTTTGTGTGGCCAGGTTGAGAGCCATAAAAAAGTAGTGCAGCAATATAATGAAAGCCTAATGTGCCCTGCCTTTCTAGGTAACGTACCCGTTTTGAGAAGGACAACTTTTAGTGATTCCTATTTTCATTTGGAAAATGACCCTAGTGGATCAACATAATTTAACAACTCCGTACACTTGCACTAATTTTATATTCCCATTGCTCCTAGAACATAATATTACTTTAATTTAACGATCAGTTTATTTAAATATTGACTCAAAATTTGTAAAATATCAATTGACCTCTTAAAAATTGTTAACTAATCACCAATACAAATACAAAACATACGGAGTATATTTTTTCAAAATTAAGAGGATGGTAAATTTTAATTATTTATTTTATTAAAATTATATCAAGTTGACTGTTAGAATTAAAGCTGAACTACACCGTAAAGACAAAGTCTTGCGTGCGGCTGCCGCACATGGTGCGGCAAGACTTACTTGTTCCGCTGCTTCTCGCAGCCACTTGCTCCGCTACAGCCGACCGTCGGATCCAGCCCTCCCTCTTCCCAGATCGTGACACGTGTCTTCTTTAAAAAAAAAAAAAAAAAACCCCAATAACTTTAAAATGCTATATCTTGAGATTTATATCTCCGATTTTTTTAAAAAAATACCGTTGTGTTCTTCTCGACGAGACGAATAAAACTAAATAGGTCATGATATGGTTTGATATTTTTTTTAAAAAATAACATATTTTTTTACACACAAAAAGTTTGAACTGCTCATCAGCTGAGATATAACACTCTGTTCTGATAAAAGTAACAGTTTCATCTTCAAAAAGTAACACTTTCTACTGTTAAATGTAACAGCAGTTTTTTTTACAAAAATTGGTTTTGCATTTCAATTGTTACTTTCTCGATAAAAAATTGTTACATTTCAGATATAATGTTACATTTAAGAATATAAACTGTTACAATTGAGAAAAAAATGTTACATTCATTTTTTATAAAATGAAACATTAGTTTAGTTTATCAAACTTGTGTTAATTTTGAAAAGAAAAAAAGTGTTACATTTGAAAAAAAAGAGTGTTACATTCATTTATAAAAAGTGTGAAATTAGTTTAGTTGTCAATCTTTATATTATATTTAATCTATTGCAGCAAAATTGTGGTACATTTTGAAGAAAAAAAATGTTACATTTCGTTATAATAAGTCTTACTTTTGTTGAGAGGAAAAAAATTGGGGTAAAAAAAAAAAAAAAAAAAAAAAGCTCGGCTCGCCTGATGCCGTCGCACGTCGTGCGACGGTTGCACAGAGACCCGGCTCCACCGTAAAATATGCTTTACGCTCATTGTTGGCTACCGAAAAGATTGCCACCTACGACTCCCTATAGCCGATCGGTCAATCAATTTCTTCTTGATGTTACAATTCCACTCATTTTTGATCGATCATTTAGTCCGGATTGAATGAACTTGGGGTTTTGAGAAGCTATGATATTTGCAATTTGTGTTGTTAATAATTGATCATGTCTCATCCCTAGGGCTTCCTTTTCTTTTTCTTTGTTTCTTTATTCTCGAACATACATGAATTGACTACATCCATATGTTTTTAATCAACTTATTCAATGTACATTATTCTGTGGTAGAGAAGAGTTATAATACATTCTGACAATATTAGAGCAACTTGTCATTAAAAAAAAAAAAAAAAAAAAAAAAAAAAAAATTAGGGAAACTAGTTACTTCGTAAGTTATAAAAAGTCTACTTTTTAATATTAGTATTACCCTTAAAACCTAAACCTTAAACCCTATTAATAAAAAAAAAAAAACTTTTTATAACTTATGGAAAAACTAGTTTCCCCCAAATTTTTTTTATTTATTTTTACATAAAATAACCTCTTCATTTTGCTGCTGCAAACTAGTCAATTGTTCGTTGGTTATTGCTCCTTCCGTCCCAAAATGATCTTCCTGTTTGCCATTTCTCATTGTCCCATAAAGTTCTTACCATTTCTACAATTTGGGCTTAAAAAGGAATAAACAAAATATGGCTAGTGAAGGAAATATCCATATCCGTAAAAAGTTTGAATAGTCAAAGGCGAATATCATTTTGGGACGGAGGGAGTATAACTCAATAATTATTTTAGTACTCCCAACTAAATGAAGGTAAACCTCAATTCTCGTCTGTTGAGATATTGACGGGATATCGGCAATATCCTTCCTATTGTGTATATCTTATTTCCTTGTAAATAGGAGTTTTAAGTTAGGAAGGATATCATTTTGTTAGCTAACTTTTAGGGCTAATTGACTCCTTCTCCAAGAAGGCTATTGTGTATATAACGTGTTGTATTTGGCTGAGATAATTAAGGGAAAATCATTCTAAGTTTTCCTCTCATATACACGGTTCTAACTTGGTTTCCAAAGCTTGCAAATATTTCAGGAGAAGAAGCCAGTGGAGAGAAGGCGGTGGCCATCGATGAGCGCTGATCTCCATACTTCCTGGTGGCAAGTGATAACCCGGGCATGATTCTCACCCATGTCCAATTAAAGGGGGAGAATTATGAAGAGTGGGCTAGGGTTTTCAGGGGCTCGTTGAGGGATAAAACGAAAACTTCTTTCATTGATGGGACAATTGAACGGCCTACAAAGCATCTGACCTTGAGTTTTGGCAGACCGTCAATTCAATGGTGGTTTCTTAAATTTTCAACACCATCGATCCAGGTCTTCGTTCCACAATATCTTATGTGGAAGTCGCAAAGATGGTATGGGACGATTTAAAGGAGAGATTTTCGGTTGGTAATGGACCAATGGTTCAACAATTGAAGGCCGATCTCGCCAACTGTAAACAGCAGAAGGGTGAGAGTGTGGTAGCTTATTATGGACGGGTGAAGAAACTCTGGGCGAACTGAATGACTTTGATGCGCTTCCGGCCTGTTCATGTGAGGGTTGTAAGTGTAATGTTACTACGAAGTTGGTTCAACGGCGTGAAGAAGAGAAGATTCATCAGTTTGTTATGGGGTTAGAAACTTCACGATTTGAGAACGTGAAATCAACCATACTGAACACAGAGCCTTTGTCTAGTGTTAATAAGGAATTGTCTATGGTTGTGAGGGAAGAAAGGGTTCGTGGCAGTGTGCACGAAGAATACATGGAACCTGTCAGCTTTGCTGTCAAGACAGGTGGCTCAACAGGTGGTTCCTCAAAAAGAAAGGATGGGGGCAATGTTTGTTTGCTCTCACTGTAAGAAGAAGGGACATGATGTGACTATGTGCTATAGGCTAGTGGGGTAGCCAGAATGGTGGTCAGATCAGCGGGTGAAGAATGCGAAAGGGAAAGGCGGAATCCAACTTTCAGGGGCAGGAAAAGATTAAGGCAAAATGAGCACCAAAACCAACTCGGTGCAGACTGATGAAGAAGGAAGGACTGGAATGACCGATGCACAACAGGCTGATATGTTGGGTTTTACAGCAGAGCAGTGGAGCCAGTTCAAGAACTATGTCCAGACACATGTGCAGTCATCTGACTACACTACTAGTCGTACAACTGATCGCATGACTGATAAGATAAATAATGCACCTTGACTTGTCGATAGCGGCGCTAATCGACACGTAACAGGCAATCTCTTTCTGCTCCAACGTGTTCTTATTATTAAGGCCAACCGCTTAGGTTTACCAAATGGAAACTATACGGTTGCCAACAAGGAAGGCGATGTCGATATCAGACCGAATTTAATTTAAAAAAATGTGTTATATGCTTCGGGTTTCAACTTCAATTTACTATCTGTATCTCAGTTGCTTCGTGATTCCAATGCTTTAGTGCAATTTTCTGACAAACTTTTGTCATACAGGACCGGGACTCGAAGATATTGATTGGAGCGGGTGAACAAAACGAGGGGATGTACTATCTGAGAAGATCAGCAGGACCGCGTATTTGCAGTGTTAAGAACTCTGGGGATTATCAGTTGTGGCATCAACGGCTGGGACATCCATCAAGTAAAGTAGTTATTCATGCGCAATATTTAAAATACACATTCAGTAGGTAAGTAAAATTCAAGTGTATTTTGACAAATTCATTGTTATTCAATATTTTTTTTAACCCTATCTTTATGGATGTAGTTCGATTCTCCTCGTCGAGATGAAAAAACAGTGTTCTCAATTTTTTTTATTTATAGATATTAAGATATTTAGTTTTGAAATTTGTGAAGAAATTTGAATGATGACGTGTCCTATTGGAGGGGGTCTCCTGTGCGGCCGCCGCATGGTGCGACAGCGCACGGAGCCAACCTTCCTCTTTTCTTTTCTTTTCTTTTCTTTTCCCTTTTTTTTTCTTCTGCTGAGATTTTCTTTTCTTTTTCTTTTCTTTTTTTTTTTGCCACCCCCAACTTTTTTTCCTCCCAACCAAAGTAACACTTTTTATAACGAAATGTAACAATTTTTTCTTTTCAAATGTAACACTTTTTTTTTCAAAATGTACCACAATTTTGCTGCAATAGATTAAAGATAACATAAAGATTGACAACTAACCTAATGTCACACTTTTTATAAAGGAATGTAACACTCTTTTTCAAATGTAACACTTTTTTGTTTCAAAATTAACATAAGATTGACAAACTAAACTAATGTTAAATTTTATTAAAAATGAATGTAACATTTTTTTTCTCAATTGTAACAGTTTATATTCTTAAATGTAACATTATATCTGAAATGTAACAATTTTTTATTGAGAAAGTAACAATTGAAATGCAACTTGATTATATATATGATTTTTTACTCTTTTTTTAAAGAAGAAAAGTAACATTTACCAAATAAAAATGTTACATTCATCTATATAGAAAATTATAATTATATACTCCCTCCGTCTTTTTAGTCTGTTCACTTTTGGTCAACGGGAGTAAACTTTGACCAAACATTTAATGTCAATCTAATCATCCTAATGAAATTCTAAAAATTGTAATTGATAAATAATCATTTAAGTTATCAATAATAATTTTTAAAATTTTATTACGATTGTTAGATTGACATTAAATATTTGGTCAAAGTTTACTCTCGTTGACCGTAAGTGAACAGACAAAAAAGACAGAGGGAGTATTCACTTTGTTACACTTCAAAAATTATTTTTTCTAACCACAAAAACTATCAAACAATTTAAATTTTCTTGAAAAATTGCTGTTACATTTGACTGTGATAAGTGTTACTTTTTGAAAATGAAACTGTTACTTTTATCAGAACAGAGTGTTACATCTTACCTGATGAGCACCTCAAAACTTTTTGTGTGTAAAAAATATGTTTTTTTTTAAAAAAAAATCAAACCATATCATGACCTATGTAGTTTTATTCATCTTGTCGAGACGAACACAACGGTTTTTTTTTTTTTTTTTTTTTTTTTTCTGAGTTATAAATCTCAAGATATATATAGCATTTTAAAGTTATTGGGAGTTTTTTTTAGGGAAGACATGTGTCGCGATCTAGGAAGTGGGAGGGCTGGATCCAATGGTCGGATGTAGCGGAGCAGGAGTGCACGAGAAGCAGTGGAACAGAACACTCCCACCTTTCCGCACGTTGTGCGGCCGTTGTACGCAAGAATTTGTCTAAAAAGTGACAGTCAAATAACATTACCACCTACCAATTTTCACAAAAATATTAAAAATCCCACCGTAGATTTTTAAAATGATATTTAATATAAGACATTACTTAATCCAATGGTTGTCGTTGGTTATCATGGTTCTAATTTTAATTGGTTCTCATTTGAGTTCGAACTTATGAGAAAATCTGGGGAAAAACGTGTTTTTCCTTAAGGATGCGTAAAACGTGTTTTTGAGTTGGCGCGGTGGCATTTTTGTAATTAACGGGAAGTTGTTTAAGCGCTGATCGGAAGTAGGGATGGCAACGGGTCGGGTTCGGATCGGATCATGGCCGATCCGAACTCGATCCGAATCTCAAATATACTGACCCGAACCCGATCCGATCCGAAAATTTAAGAAACCGTGACCGATCCGATCTGAATCTTATTAAAAGTCTATTTTTTTTAGTTCAAAATTAATTAATTAAAATATATTTTTAAGCACAATGTTGAATGTTGTATGGAAAATAGTCTAAAATCAATCAAATCTCATTAACAAAGACAAAATAGAAAAAATAAAATTTAAGATAATATTAAAAATATTTAAAATTCACCTTTTATTAAGGGTTCGGGTCGGGTTCGGATCGGATCATTATGGTTCGGATCGGGCCGGGGTCGGGTCGGATCATCATCATGATCCGAATCCGTTCCGAACCCGCTCGGGTTTTAAAAATTGCAAACCGAACCCTATTTTTTCGGATCGGATCGCCTTCGGTTCGGATCGGATTCGGTCAAATTGCCATCCCTAATCGGAAGTGCCAGTCGTAATGTAAAAAAGTGCCAGCACATGTACACTGACACTTATTGACACTACCACTGGCAGTTTTTAATAAGTGGTAGTATCAATGTTAAAAAGTGCCAGTGTAATGGTTGGCACTTATTGACACTACCACTGGCACTTTTAATAAGTGCTAGTATCAATGTAAAAAAATGTCAGTGTACTTACTGGCAACTTTTAACATTACTGCTGACACTTAAGAAAAGTACCAGTTTCATGTTTATAAAACGCGAGTATGAAATCACTGGCTTTTTGTAATATTAACACAGGGCATTTACTATGGTTCCAGTATTTACGAAAATGCCACCCCTTGTTTCTAATAATAATGCCCAGCGTCTTTGAAAAACACGTTTTTCCTTTGCTTAAGGAAAAACACGTTTTTCACAAGACTCACTCCGAATTTATATATATACACATATATATATATATACATATATAGGTAGGTGCTCAAATGAGAACCTAAATATCGTGAGAACCGTGAGAACCAATTATAACCATTAGATTAGAAAAAATCAAGGGTCCATATGTTAGATACAATTGATACACTTAGATACATTACAAAAAATTCGATATATCAATCTGATACAATAGTACCAGTTTCATGTTTATAAAACGCCAGTATGAAATCACTGGCTTTTTGTAATATTAACATAGGGAATTTACTATGGTTTCAGTATTTACGAAAATGCCACCCCTTGTTTCTAATAATAATTCCCAGCGTCTTTGAAAAACACGTTTTTCCTTTGCTTAAGGAAAAACACGTTTTTCACAAGACTCACTCCGAATTTATATATATATATATATATATATATATATATATATATATATAGGTAGGTGCTCAAATGAGAACCTAAATATCGTGAGAACCATGAGAACCAATCATAACCATTAGATTAGAAAAAAATCAAGGGTCCATATGTTATATACAATTGATACACTTAGATATATTACATACATATATATATAGGGTCGCGCTCCTGTGAGAACCATTTTATATGAGAACCGTGAGAACCAATCATAACCATTAGATTAGAAAAAAAAATCAAGGGTCCAGATGTTAGATACATTGGATAAACTTGGATACATTAGTTAATTTTCGAAAAACAATTGGATACATTAGTTTTTAACATAGTGTATCCAAGTGCAACACTTAGATACAATACTTATTAACCTATTGTATCCAAGTGTAATATCGAATTTTTTGTAATGTATCTAAGTGTATCAATTGTATCTAACATATGGACCCTTAATTTTTTTTTTAATCTAATGATTATGATTGGTTCTCACGATTCTCACGATATTTAGGTTTTCATTTGAGCACCTACCTACCTATATATATATATATATATATATATATATATATATATATATATATATATATATATATATACTCTCTCCGTCCCGTCCGAAATAGGATTTTGGTAAACTTGACTTTACTTTGACCAAGTCTTCTAAAGAAAATATAATAATCCAAATAAAAATTTAAAAATTGTTATTGTAACACAATTAATAATACTCTCAATAAAAAAATTTAAATTTATATTAAGATAATTATTTCTTATTTAAATTACATGGTCAAAGTATCAAAAAAGCTACCAAAATCCTATTTCGGGCGGGACAGAGGGAGTATATATATATATATATATATAAGTAGGTGCTCAAATGATAACATTAAGAACCAATCAAAACCATTAGATTAGACACAAACACAAGGGTCTAGATTATAGATACAGTAGATACACTTAAATAAATTAGCTAATGATTTATAGATACAGTAGTTATTTAACTACTGAATCTAAGTGCAATATTCAAAATGTAGGTGTTATTTCCAAGTGTATCTACTGTATCTATAAATCAGTAGCAACTGTATGTTACTGTATCTAAAATATGGACCATTGATTTTGTGTATCCAATGGTTCGGCTTGATTCTCACGGTTCTCATTTTAAATGGTTCTTATTGGAGTAAGACCCTATATGTGTGTGTGTGTGTGTGTGTGTGTCTATATTATATATATATATATATATATATATATATATATATATATATATATATATAGTCGTGCTCCTGTGAGAACCTAAATATCGTGAGAACTTGGATGCATTAGGTTTTTACTTAATGTATCCAATGGTTCACTTGGATACATTAGGTTCTTACCTAATGTGTTCAAGTTCTCACGGTTCTCACGATATTTAGTTGGATACATTACTTGGATACATTTGGTTTTTACCTAATGTATCCAATGGTTCACTTGGATACATTAGGTTCTTACCTAATGTATCTACGTTCTCACAGTTCTCACGATATTTAAGTTTTCATTTTTGAGCACCTACCTATATATATATATGTGTGTGTTTTATCATCTATTCTCTCTCTCACTCTCAACAAACGGGCTGGAGGATATAACTCGAAACCGTTTAGTAGAAAGACAGAAGTCTATGCCGTTTGTGCTATATCACTCGTTGGTCTTTTTCTTTTTCTTAAAAATCACATTGGTATTTAATTTTCGATTAAGCGGAATCTGTTAAAAAAAAAAAAACATATTTTAACAAAAAGAATGCGAATGAAAATAAAGTGTTATGAACTTCCACCTAAAATGTATACAAGAAACAAATGATTTGCTCTTGATCACAAGGAAGTAATATGTAAAAGATTAATGACAAAAAAGAGTTCATGATGTTTCTCACATTACAAATTATATACGATTATATGTTTTACCCGTTGAGTCAGTATTATGAAAAATCTGTTTTTACACTAAGATATGGAAAGACGAATTTTCCGTAATTGCCAGGTCTATCATTATCATGCGCCTGTTTTTATATTAGAAAGTGCATGTTCTAATATATTACTTATAAAACATTTAAACCGGCACTTATAAACATTCAAACTGACACTTTTAGTGGTAATGCTAAGGATTGCCGGTTGTAGTGTTAAGAATTACCGGTTGCAGTGTTAAAAATTGTCGGCTATAGCGTTAAATTATGCCGGTGGTAATGTTGAAACAAGTAGCCGTCATAGTATTAAAAAATGCATGTTATAGTTTTGAAAAATGCATGTTACAGTGTCAAAAAGAGTCGTGTGAGTTTTTATAAGTTACTCCCTCCATTTCAAAATACATGATTTAAGAGTTAAATTTTGTTTCAAATAATTGACGTTTTACTATTTTCAAGACATCTTTGCTCTTGTTTTCCAATTATACCCTCATTTATTAATTGCAAACTATCTCTTGTTTAAACATTCAATTATCCAAGTAGTTTGATTTTTTTAAGAGTACATAAGTCTTTTTTATATGTATTACTTGCATTTCTTAATATGTGTGAAGAAGTCTAAAACGACATGTATTTTGAAGCAGGAAGAGTACCAGTGTTCTAAAAGACCCGCGTCTAGGCCGCCTAGGCGCTAGACGTTCATGAAACGCCTAGGTCCCGTCTAGGATATTATAGTTATTTCTGAATTCTCGGCCCCGCCTAGATCCCGCCTAGGCTCCGCCTAGGCGCTAGGCGGCCCTGCGGCGCCTAGCGACCGCCTAGCGTTTTTTAGAACCTTGGAGAGTACAAAAAAATGCATGTCCTAGTGTTAATAAGTGATGTAGTAGAATACAACCTAGATCAACCACGACCGAAGATCTAGAACAAACGAAGGAATGAAACCTTCAAAGAAGCCAACAATGGTTCTAGGGTTAAAACCCACAAAGTTGCCAAAGCAAACAATGAAATTAATTAATCAAAAACCTGTTCAATACAAAGTAGGAAAAGAGTATTTATACCCTAGCAACTAATAAAAACATAACCCTAAAATTGTTTTAACAAAATACCAAAAATACCCAAGCAATTAATATAAAAAGAAACAGTTCTGCGCATAAAAAAATCCTGGTTCGGCGCCGGGCACGGTCGTGCTTTCCTCCTAGCACGGTCGTGCCATCTTGTTCGCATTCTCCGTCCTCTTCACCCATTTTATGCACAGACGTGTCTTGTTTCTTGCACGGCCGTGCAACACTGGTCCGGGCGGGTCGCGTCGAGGGTCCGGTCGGATCTCATCCGGAATAGCACGATCTCTTCTTCGTTCTACATCAATAAGTGTCTGTTGTATCTTTCTAAACTAACCGTTTTCTCTCCTAACTTTCATCTTCTTCCTTGAGAAAAAAACCGTTTGTCTTCTTTTATTCCCAATTATTCAACAACACAGTTTTTTCTTCATTTCTTTGGTGCTCATTCTCATTATACGCATTCAACAACACAGTTTTTTGTAACTCAACTCGTTGAGATTACAAACAATTGTGTTGTTGATTTTTTTTTTTCCAGATTTTCCCTTTTGATGCATAATAAATTTCACTTCTATGTGAGAGCCGTTGTTTTTTCTCCATAGTGAGAGCCGTTGTTTTCTCTCTTTTGTGAGAGCCTGTGTTTCTTTGTTTTCTGTTGGTTGTTTTTTCGTCTTAAAATGATGACGATTGCATTTTCGCACAATGAAGTGGATGCCATTGGTCTTACTGCACAACGATGGTTCGCGGATTTTGAGATATGTGATGGACATTTCCTCGTCAACCCGAATTTTGTATATCAAGTGCTAATCGCAAAATATTACCAGAGATGAGACTCTCAAGATTTGGATCGAAAATATTGTTGTTGTAGGTTAAGCAATGCAACTGCTATTGTTATTTGGGGTGAGCTTCTAGCCTATGTGGTGTGCCATCTCTTTTTAACTTGTGAATGGAATTGCTTTCTCGTTCTAAAAAAAAGTGTCTGTTGTATTATTGAAAAAGACATATTACAATGTCAAAAAGTGTCAAGTTAGTTCTTATATATTTATAAAAATACCACCGCACGTTGTAAAACAATTCTACGTATTTACAAAATGTCACTTCGCATTCTAAAAATACGTTATACACTAAGTCCAGGATTTTTATAAAATTTTATTTTGTGTTATGCATATATGGGAGACTCATATCATACGTATCTACCTACGGAAACAATAGCTATAAATATAAAATAGACAGGATCATTTGACGAAATATTGGTAAAATTGGGCATCACACGTTGGGTGTTTCTAATAGGGGTGATCATGGTCCGGCCTGGTCCATTTTTTGACAAAAAAATCATAGAATTAGAACCGGAACTAATACTCTAGTTCTCTAAAAATTTAGAACAGGAATCAAACCAATACTTGTGAGAACCTACACACTGGTTCTGGTTCTACTGGCTTGGTCTGGTCCGGTTCTATAATTTATTAATCATTTGAAGTTTATTTATTTTCAAACTTTCTTAACTCACGACATTGACACGATCAAACCCAAACATAAACTTAATATTGATTATAAATTGAGATAAAACCCCAAAAAACCGAAGTACCGTCAAATTATACGACGAAATTAAGGTCTCAATTCAGAAAATATAATCACTATAGTATTAAATATTACGACTATTGATTAACAAACAAAAAGAAACATATACTCCCTCTGTCCCACCTCACTTGAGACATATTTCCATTTCGGTCCGTCTCACTTCACTTGAGACTCCCCAAAATGGTAATATTTTTATAATTTTATATTCAATCTACCCCACCCACTCCTTCTCTCTCTCTTCATTTTCCACCACAAAATTCATTCAACCAACCTACTATTAACCCCAATCATTCTCTCTCTTCATTTTCTACCACACATTTTCCTTAGTTATTGTGCCCACCTCTTAGGTCTCAAGTGAGGTGGGACGGAGGGAGTATATTGATCATTTTACAAATAGTTACATGAGTCTTTTTAAAAAAAAAAAAAACAATTTAAATGGGCTATTGAAAAATTATAATATAAAAGTAAGTATATAATTTATTTACTATAAGATAATACATACTCCGTATAAAATAAATATGTAGTATATGTGCTCAACTGGTCCGATCCGGTTCTAACCAGAATTAATTTTACCAAGAACCATGACCGAACCAATATTGGCTCTATAATCTTTTGGAACTAGAACCAAATCATATGTATTGGTCTGGTCCAATTTTTATTGATTCGGTCCGGTTCTTTTAGTCCGGTCCAGTTCCAAGAAAATTTTGCTCACCCCTAGTTTCTAACTTATTTCCACCAATTAATACAATAAGCCAAATATAAATGGTATGAACTCATTCTTATACGTACCAACCCACTTGGGATTAAACAGAAACCACACGTGGATATAAATAATTACTAATCTTAACAAAGCAAAGTTATTTTAGAAGCATTGTGGCATGTTCAAAAGAGGATATCATGCGTGGCTGAGCTGTGCCTTTAGCATCCCCTAACAAACTACTCCCTCGGTTCCTATTTATAAGTCGTTTTAGACTCTTAATTCTGTCCCTTTTTAATTGTCGTTTTAGCTTTTATTTGGTATTTTAGACCAAAAATGCCCATCTTTAATGTCAAGTCTAAAGAAGAGTTATTGCTTCCTTGGTTTGTGTAAATTAGTTGAAGAGAGAAAGGAGTCTTTATTTGCATTAAATTAATTAAGAGATAGAAAGGGTAATTTGGGAAGTTTAAAGAAAGAATTATTGATTCCTTTGTTTGTGTAATTTTTGCTAAAACGACTTATAATAAGGAACGGAGAGAGTATTTACAACAAAAGATAGATCTAAAGCTTCATTATCTGCAGCCGCCTTAGCAAGGATATCCGCCACCATGTTTGCCTCCCTATAGACGAAGGAGAGCCATAACCGGTCAAAAGATTGAAACAGCTCCCTTGTTTAGATTTTCAATAAGAAAGGACAGAGGAATTTTTTCGTACTCAGTGTGATAAGATAGTGACAGGAAAAAAAGTTTCTTAAATAATCAAATACTTAAAAAAAATTCAATCATAAATTAAGAATATGCCACAGTGGTACAAGCTAATTCCAAACCGTAGTGGTGTTGGTGTTGGTGTTGGTGTTGCCACATTATAATGGGATTTAGAACCATTTATTTGTCTAGATGTATTTTCATCTCTTTAATTAATAGTTTAGATAATGTCACGACCTTCTTTAAAGTGGGGATTAAATTGTGTGTATATAAAATTTAATTTTTTGATTAATCACAATATTATATTTATTAGGGGTGATCATGGTCCGGTCTAGTCCATTTTTTTTTTGACAAAAAATCACATAACCAGAATTAAAATAATTCAATATTAAAACAATTATATTGGCAGTTTTTTGTTTATTTAGTAGGATATGAATTATGAAAAATAAAGTTGAAAAGTAAAAATAACTAAATAAGAATTAGGAAGGGGTGGACTCTTGTGAGACCGTCTCACAACCGAGCCAGCCAAGCCGAGACAAGCCAAGCCATTTTTATTTTATTTTTTTTAAAAAAAATTTCCCTGCCATTTTTTGCTTGCCAGCAAAAGTAACACTTTTTATAAGGAAATGTAACACTTTTTTCTCATACGTAACACCTTTTTTTTTCAAAAAAAAAAAACTATTTATATTATTTTGCGAAAATTGATGTTACATCTTACAATAAAGTGTTACTTTTTTTAAGACCAAACTGTTACTTTCTTCATAATAAAGTGTTACATTTTCTAATCACAAAAATTATTTATATTATTTGCGAAACTGTCGTTACATCTTACAATAAAAAGTGTTACTTTTTTAAGACCAAACTGTTACTTTCTTCATAAGAAAGTGTTACATTTTATTATGACGAGCAGCTCACTTGTTTTGTATGTTAAAAAATATATTTAAAAAAAAACATATCATGACCTATGTAGTTTTATTCGTCTAGTCGAGACGAACACAACGGTATTTTTTTTAAAAAAAAATCGACTTCAAAATCTCAAGATATAGCATTTTAAAATTATTGGGGGTTTTTTTTTTTTTTTTTTAACAAACACGTGGATTTTGGGAAGGGGGGGCGGCTGTCTCACGGCGTGAGACGGTCCCATATAAGTCTTTATCAATTAGGAATCTAGGACTTGAGTTTAGCGATTTGGGACCTTGGGGCTATGGTTGGATACAACACTGTATTTCAGCTGCATCAGTTCTATACCACTGAAATATGTGTCGTGATCATAAAACATGAATTAAGGAAAAAAAATTAAAAAAATTCAATATTAAAAAAAATTATATTGGCAGTTTTTTGTTTATTTAGTAGAATAACTAGTTTAAGTAAAGATGAAGAAAATGAAAGATTCATATTTCTTATCTGGAAAGCAAGTTGGATCCAATTTTCTAATGCCTAATTAATTGTGCTTAAATAATATATTTGAGGCAATGAAATGAAAGGAGAATAAAGGTACAGTATTAGTTTTTGTTAGTATTATTTATTGCTATGGAGCATCAATAAATTTAAAAAGGAGAAATCTTTTCACCCCATCTTCACTATTTGTTTAGTCTTTTCTGTGGGCTTATGATTAGTCTTATCTCAATATATAGTTCACTTCAATTTAATTAATCATTCAAATAATAACAAGTCCCATAAAGTAATATCTCTCACAGTCTCTGACTTTTTCTCATTTTATTAATATATCTTGTGTCTAATGATCATTACAAACATTATTCCATCTCTATCTCTTCACATACTTTCCAAGAAAAAAAAAAAAAAAAAAAAAGTAAATAAAAACAAAAAGAACTAGTCCCTATTATCAATATTCTTGAAAGCTGAATTCCAAGTAAGCAAACAAAAAGAGAGAGAAGTCAAAATTGGTCAAACCCAATTAACCAAAGAAATAGACCATGGTCTCTTATGTGTCCAAGGGCTCCAAACACACTTGCACACCATACTTTGGTTTTATTGTAAGAACAACAATTGGGGCATGCCTATAATTTTCTGAGATTTTGAAGTTGAACTTTGATATTAACATGGCTAAAATGATTTTAGCCTCCATTAACGCGAAAGCTTGACCGACGCAATTCCTTGGACCGGCTGCGAATGGTAGAAAATGTCGACCAGATTTTGTAGCGAAACGGTCCGGGTTGAACTCATTTACATCCTTTCCCCATATTTCTTTGCTATGGTGAATAGCAAGAACCGGTATCCATATTGACAACCCTTTTGGAATGTGAAGGTCTCCTCCTCCTAACTTTATATCCTCAAATGCCATTCGTGGAAGCAAAGACGCTGGTGGGTACAATCTCAGTGACTCGTTTATCACCATGTTTAACTGCAAAACACGTTTCAAACACGTAACGATTTGATATCTTCTCAACATACTTTTCAAATTAATTATTTCTCAAATATAAAATATTCAGGCATAGGGGACAATTCTGCATGGGAATAACATATAGTCAAATAACATTTTCAAGTTCAAAAAATTAAATAAATAAAATAAGAACCTTAGTCCGGGACGGAGCTGTTTGGCAACGGTGGTAAAAGAAGAATCTAAAAGACGAAACCCTTTTAAGGAATTAATGTTTTGAAAAGTTCCACTCACGTTCCTTAGTGACTTATTAGATGTTCTTAATATACTCCCTCCACCTTTTCTTTTCTTTTTATCTTTTAGCCCGCCTTCACTTCCAAATTTTATATCAACTTACTACTACTTATTCTGTCCCGATATACTTAACCAAAAGCAGTTTTGGATATTTATTTTGGAAAAAATTGAGTCCGAAATTGCTTTAGTCAAAAGCAGTTTTGAACATTTATTTTTGGGCGCAGCGCGTTATACAGTAGCAAGTTTTAGTTTTAAAATGATTTGAGGCTTGCTAATATGAATTATTATATGGACCCGAACAAAAAATTGGGTCCGTATTATGATTTTTGAAAAAAAATAAAATATAATAAGTTACCAGGGTGAGTTTGGAGAGATGGTCAACGGAAGGTGCACCACCACCATTGCAAACTTGTTTGACCTCGGCTCGAACTTTTTCTTGCCATGAAGGGTTGCTAGCAAGAAGCATGATGGTCCAAGTGAGTAAAAGCGCTGTCGTTTCATGTCCAGCAAAGAAGAATGTCTTGCATTCATCCATTATCAGCTGTAAATTCAAACTAAATCCATTATTATTATTATTATTCCCTTTTTTCTTTTGCATTTCATTTAATAACATCCCCAATAAATCATTTCCGTACGAACTGCTTCTTCCAATCTCCACACAATCTTTTCTGCTCTGTATTATTTCCATTAACAATCTCTCCACCTCCATCTTCAACGATTTTATCTCTCTGTTATATTTACTCGGAAAAAATCTGCAACGCAAGACAAAAACAAAACCACGAAATTAATTAACAATTATTCGCACGTACATGGTTTATTTCATTCATGAAATTACTATGAAATTACGTACGTGGTCTATTTCATTCATGAAATTAGTATGAAATAGAGTCCCTTGGTCAATTTTCAAAGCGTGTTAATGTTAATTCCTAGGTTAAAACACACGTGTTTTAGGACGTAGACACCTTAGATTTTATACCAAAGAGCTCTAGCTCAAGCGGTATCCGGTGTTAGCTTCCCATGCAGAGGTCTCGAGTTCGAATCCCGTAAGGGAGATTTGTGTTAAAACAAACATATTTAAATTTTTGAGAGAGAAAAAAAAAAGAAATAACATGCTTAAATAATCAATCCTGATTCCTAAATTGATAGTCTCGTTTGAGTTTTAAAACATTTTAAATTTACATTAAAAGTTTTGAGAATTCAGTTAAAAGTGATACTAACTTTTAGGGACAAACAGAAAAGAGAAATAAAACTATCAGTTTAAGACGGAGATAATATATGGTATAATCATTTAATAAATGGCATGCTATAGTGTAGTAAATACTTTCCCTTTCTACGGGAGTTGAAAACAAGGTTGACAGCTACGGTCAATCAGAAATGAAAAAAAGATGGAATCTACAAAAGAAAAGAACTTAAAACTCTTAGACGTAAAGAGAAAAGGAGATAAGAAGTTTGGAGAAAATTAAAATAAAAAAATACTCCCTCCGACCCAAAATAATCTTCGTGTTTGACTATTCAAACTTTTTAAGAATGTGAACACTTGTTTCAGTAGCCATGTTTTGTTTATGTACATTTAAGCCTAAATTGTAGAAATAAGAAGAATTTTCTAGGACAATGATAAATGGCAAATGAGAAGATCATTTTGGGTCGGAGTGAGTACATAAAGAAAAAAAAAAAGTTATTTTTGTCTCACCGGCTGCCGGGGAGGCATAAGTGCCGACTGGCTTGAGCACAAAGGTTCTGTAAAACCGTCAGCAAATGGAATATTTGCTTTCCCTTTTCGTAGTTACTGTCAAATTCCGTCAGTGATATTATATCGGCCGTCAACTGAGTCATGTACTCGCCGATCTCAAACTCAGTTTGCCCAAACTCCAATGCCTTTTCTAGTGTTTGAATCATTTGCTTCGTGCATTCCACCATGTACCCCGCATAACTCTGCACAAATTAAATACTATTAAACCAACTAAGCCAACCATTGTTTTTGTTTTACTGCAAATAAACTCCCTCCGTCCCATTTGAAATTAGACAATATAATGAAGCGCACTTTATGTAAAACATGTTATGTTAGCGTGAGCCCGTTAAACACATCATCAGTCTCTCATGCTTATATTGTGATTGTCATGTATGTCAAGTGCGTCTCATTTTCATTTTCATGACTGAAAAACCAGTATTTGTCAAAAAAAAAAAAACATTGAACATTAAGTAAGAAAAAGCTGAGGACAAGGGTGTGTGTTTGTTTAGTAGAGTTTTTATCCGAACTACTACTACTACTGATCAGTGAGCTGTACGTAGTAGTTGTTGCGCATAAGAAAATTGATGGGTGGCCGTGCCATATTGGAAATCACATACATAAATAAGATTCTCTTCTCTTCTCTCTCTCTCTCTATATATATATATATGTATATATATAGAGAGAGAAAGAGAGTAGTATAATCAAAATATAAACTCCCTCTCTCTGTCCCGCTCGAAATAGGATTTTGATAAAAAAAAAATTATACTTTGACCAAGTAATTTAAGTAAAAGATAATTATCTTAATGTAAATTTAAATTTTTTTTGATAGTGTAATTAATTGTGATACAATAAATGTTTTTAAACTTTTATTAGGATCATTATACTTCTTCAAAAAACTTGGTAAAAATATAGTGAAATTTACGAAAATCTTATTTCGAGCGGGACGGAGGGAGTAGTGCATGCGTACCTTGAGTTTGTCTCCCATGAATGCGGGTGCAACAATGTGACGCTGGTGGTACCAATCATCACCGTTGGCCATTAACAATCCCCGCCCGATGAAATGCTTTGATCCTTGTTGTTGTAGCCATGATTTCCCTGATATCGTGCTGTGCTTTAACAATAGCTCTTTGATTAGCTCCGTCTCCATTAAGCACATTCTTGGCTCCGTTCCATTCCAATATATAAATCTTTTTCCTATCATTTATTAAAAATAAATAAAAAATCTTATTATTATGTATTGAGAGTCAGACTAGTTAATTCCTGATGTGTGATAATTGCTTTAGTAAAATCAAAATCGTATTAGTAAAAAAAAATGGTTATCGTATTTGTACCGTATTGTTTAGACCATAAGAGAAGGTGGGGCAAAAGGCGGCCGACTATGTCGTGGTCAATAGAAGGCATGTCAAGGGAGGTGGATTTGGAGACAAGGGAAGCCATTTCTAAGATGTTTCCAACTAGAAAGCGCGGTTTGGGGCCATACACTCCTTGCTTCTCCATCATTTTCTTGATGCGCCTTGGAGTAAGCCAATAACATGATATAGATTGATACACAACTTTGATGAAGAAATATGCACACACAACTAATAGACTCAATAAAACTGCCATTCCCATTCTATATATGTTCATATATATATATATATATATATATATATATATACACCAAAGGTGTGTTTTTCTTTTTTCTGTTTGGATTTTCTCTCTCACACACACTCGCTGACTCCCACAATTGAGAGAAAGAGATGGAGGGGGGTGGAGAGAGAGAGAGAGAGAGAGAGAGAGGGTGTTATGTTGTGATATGGGGAGAAGGAAGACGGCCAATTTATACTACTGAAATATGAATATGGGCACTCAAAAAGGTTGGGTCACCCTTATTCTAAAAGAAAAATTAAAATTAATATGGACTCTACTTATATACTAACATGCAAAAGGCTTAAAGGAGATGGTTTTGCTTAATGTATTTATTTGTTCCTGGAACGTCCAAAAGCGATGCACGGTAATTTTGGTCCACATTTGAAAAATAACAATACATGAATGAATGTAATTATTTGTACAAGTAAATGTAACACTTTAGTAGATGAAATTGTAACAGATTTCTATAGATAATGTAATACTTTTACATGTATCATGATAAATTGAACCTATTGTAACTTATTATTTGAAAACATATAGATATACTATTATACAAGTAAACGTAACTGTTTTACAATGTTATTATACAAGTAAAATGTAACATTCATTTATAAAAATTGTTAGTTTCTTATTTTTACAATGTTACTAACACAAGTGTTTTTAGTTCTAAAGTGTAAATAGTTGAATTATTACTTTTCTATACATATTGTTACAATTATGTATAAACATTGTTACATATAAGTAACGCGTTCGTTACATTTAGTTGTAATAATTATTACTTTTGGCAAACGAAGAAAACATTTAAAAAAAAAAGCAAAAAAAAAAAAAAACACGATTACTTTTCTGTATATATGTATTACTTTTATGTATGCAAACTGTTACATATAAGTAACACGTTTGTTACATTTAGTTATAGTAACTATTAATTTTGACAAACCGAAAAGAAAAACCCCCCAAAAAATATAAAAACTAAAAAAAAAAAAAAAAAATTGCCTGTGGGTCATGGATCCTCATGGGTCAAAAATGACCCGTCTCTACTATGAGACGGGTCATGATGTTCTCGTACAAGTTTTTGTCTTTCCTTATAGTTAGCAGTCAGTTTATTTGAGTAGTAGGAAGTTATTAGAGATGTTTATAGTCATGTATGAGAGTCATGTACAGTTAGTTTTTGATTTTCAATGAAAGTGAGTTTCTTTAGAAACTGAAAAAGTTCTTGAGTTTTCTTCCCTATTTTCGGTCCTTCTCAATCAATTAGATTCAGCATCAAAAAGTCCCAAAATAAATTGTTGAATTCGCTCTTAATTAAAAAGTAAATTCAATCTTTTATTTCGAAACATAAATATTACCAAGTATGAAGTTGGGTGTTGTTATAGTGTTGTAGTGGTTAGTTGTAAGATTACAAAGCATATTAAAATTGAAGGATTTTCAGCGTATAAGTTATTACACGCTGTAATGGGCAGTTGCAATTTAGATCATGAAATAAAGAATATGGTGTTGTTCTGCTGTAATGATCGGTTGCAATTTAGACCTTAATGTATTTTTAAAATGAAAGCACCTTCACTAATATATGAAAATGAAACTAGAGAGAGGTGATGTATTTCGCTTGAAATTTTTGAAACTGATTCATTTCGGTTCATGATTTTGTATCAAATGGTGTTGGGATAAATGCCTTTGAAGTTGGGATACGAGTTTAAAGGATTATACAACAAGAATTCGTAATTCCAAAACTGAAGGAGTTGTGGCGAAAGCCTTAAAGCTAAGGCCATGAAAAGCTGGATATGCGCTGATGTTTTAGCTTAGGCCAAGAGACGTCTCCAGCTTATTGCTATCGTGGGCCAAAGAATGACATGGTTGCCTAGGACTCTTGTTTTGGCATATATATGCTTGTTTGGTGTTAACAGCATGTTGACCAAGGATTAGATTTAAGTATCCTTATTGCCATAGAACTAGTATTAGGAATTATATACACACACGTGTATATATGCTCCCTCCGTCCTAATTTAATTTAAGAAGCTCAATTATTCAGAGAGAGAGAGATCAATAATTATAGATCTAAGAATTTGCATAGCTAGGAACTTTGTGATCAAAGTTCATGCAAACATAAATTAGTGTGATCATCTTCTTGTAATTGTTTATCCGCCATAATAATATCTGTTTCCATTTGCCCGTAAACGTAGCCAATAGGTTGTTGGTGAACCACGTAAATTCTGTGTTGTTGATTTGTGTTCATTATTACTTGCTATCTCTTGGGTTTGATTTACTAACAAGTGGTATCAGAGCCTGGTTAGTCAAGAAAGACCAGGGTACTCCGCTGCGGTAGAAGAGATGGATTCCGGGATGGACCAGAAAATCAACAAGTCTGACGGGAATAACAGGTTTATTATCTGGTAGAAGATTATGCATTGAGCGTGCAAATCGCGGGCAGAAAAAGTGCAGATCGCGTGCAGAAAACGTGCAGTTCGCGTGTAGTCTTGGTGCGGGCCGCGTGCAGTTTTGGTGCAGATCGCGTGCAGTTTTTTTCATGCAGCGCACGTGCAGTCCGCGTGCACTGTTCGTGCAGAAATCAGGGTGTCTAGTTTGGACACATCTGGTATTGTATTCTGTTGCCTCTGACATATTTGAGTTTGGAATTTTCCTGGTCATTCTGAAACTCTTCACTGTAGAGGATCGAGAATCAATAAATCTGAGAGCAGTCAACGATTGCTCATCTGTGCTAGAAATAGCAAATCTGGTAGATCTGAATCTGAAAGTTCATCTGGTGTTCGTTGGTGATCCAAGAACGCATCTAGAACGTTTCGGTGTCTGGTATCTACATCTGAAGACGGAGATTTGAGGCTAGGGTTCTGTGATCAGAAGTTAGCTGTCTGTTATAATCTGAAGATCTAACATCTGTTGTAGTCTATTCTAGTGATGTAGAAGTAGATACAAATCTGTGTTGCCCGAGGCAATAAATCTAGTTAGATTTCATAATTGTACATCTGACTCCGCATCTGAAGAATTCATGAGTCGGCTGCAGCGATGGCGAGCAGTGACAATCTGAATGAGAATGGTGATTATGCCCTAGTGACCGAAGAAGAAGCGTGCAAAGAAGTTGCATGGGTTCTAGATTCGGGAGTTTTTTTATCGCATGTGTTCGCGCAAGGAGCAGTTTACAACGTGCGAGCAGAAAGATGGAGACCGTATTTATATGGCTAATGGATCAATCTGCGAGATAGTTGGCATGGGCTCCGTAAAGGTGAGAACTTCCGGTGACAAATATCTCACATTGAACAAGGTGAGCATGTTCCACAAGTAGCAAAGAATCTGGTATCACTTAGTCGTTTGGACAAGAAGGGATACAGTTTCAAAGGTGAAGGTGGAGTTCTGGGTATCTACAAAGATTCAGAGGTGATTCTGAAGGGCGAAAGAAAAGATTCCTTGTTTATCCTCCAAGGTTCTGAGATTGGTGGGGGTGTTGACGAGCAGGTGGAGCAGCGTTTTACTCTAGGCCGGAGTGAACTGGGCAAGCCACGGCTAGAAGATCAACACACACCGGTTTTATCAGTCATGGTTGGCAAGATCCAATGTCGACTGGATGGGCCACGTCTGAATGACTGTTAGTCGCCCGTTGGGGTGATTCTGAGTGCCCGTAGGTGCACGTCTGGGTGTCTGGTGAGATACATGCATGCAGAATATCTGATTATCTAGAGGACAAAGTTGTTTGTCTGGTGAGGCAAATTCTGAGTGTCTTGAAGATACATGGCGCGCGAAAAATCTGGTTGTCCGGAGGAAAAATCTAGTGTTTTTGACGAAAGACAGATTGAGACAAAGGTGGAAAATTTTGTTTCTGGTACGAGGGATGTGGCTCAAGGTGGAGTCTATGTCGTTACCTCGTGCATCTGAATTATTAGGGGAGATTCAAAGTCAATGTGGAGATTGTTGGGATAAATGCCTTTGAAGTTGGTATACGAGTTTAAAGGATTATACAACAAGAATTCGTAATTCCAAAACTGAAGGAGTTGTGGCGAAAGCCTAAAGCTAAGGCCATAAAAGCTGGATATGCGCTGATGTTTTGGCTTAGGCCAAGAGACATCTCCAGCTTATTGCTACCGTGGGCCAAGAATGACATGGTTGCCTAGGACTCTTGTTTTGGCATGCTTGTTTGGTGTTAACAGCTTGTTGACCAAGGATTGAATTTAAGTATCCTTATTGCCATAGAACTAGTATTAGGAATTATATACACACGCGTGTATATATACTCTCTCCGTCCTAATTTAATTTAAGAAGCTCGATTATTCAGAGAAAGAGAGAGATCAATAATTTTAGATCTAGGGATTTACATATCTAGAAACTTTGTGATCAAAGCTCATGCAAACATAGATTAGTGTGATCTTCTTGTAATTGTTTCTCCGTCATAATAATATCTGTTTCCCTTTGCCCGTGGACGTAGCCAATAAGTTGTTGGTGAACCACGTAAATTCTGTGTTGTTAATTTGCGTTCATTATTATTTGATATCTCTTGGGTCTGATTGACTAACAAATGGAACACTCCTATAGGAAAAAGTGAGTGGTACGAAACGGAGGAGAAAGAATATTATGATAGGATGGATATATCCCCATTAATAAAAAAACATAAGGCTTACAAATTTGGTACGAAGAAATATCGAAGGAAATGGGGTTAACCTCCTTTTCTTTTTCCTATCTTTTAATGTTTTTCATTTTTCCTTGAGGTAAGGCTTCTGTACCGTCTTTGTAATTTTTCTTTCTTTTTTGGTCTATTAATAAAATTTAAGGGAAATTTCCCTTTTCGCAAAAAAAAAAAAAAAAAAAAAAAGAAAATTTTGGGGGAAACTAGTTTCTCCATAAGTTATAAAAAGTCATGTTTTTATAGGGGTTAAAGTTTAGGGTTTAGAGTTTAAGGTTTAGGGTTTAGGCCTTTTAGGGTTTAAGAAGGGTTAAAAAACAAGACTTTTTATAACTTATGGAGGAACTAGTTTCCCCCAAAACCTACTCAAAAAAAAAAAAAAAAAAAAAAAAAAAAAAAAAAAGCTTTTCCGTTTGAATGGCATAAGTTTCCAGAGAAAGAAGAGATTACATGTGAAGCCTTTTCATCTAGATATCTAAAAATAAATAAAAGAGCAGACATGCATAAGTGTACACTATTTATAAATTTGTCTCGAATAGTTTGTCCCATTTTATTTTTTATGATCAACTTATATTAATTTTGATTATATTAATATCAATCTAATGTTTGTAATGAAACAAATTTTCTGAGAGGGAGTAACACCTAATCATATTGCTATATGAGATGATGATTGTAAGCGAGAACTTGGACAAAATGATTCATGAAGTTTAGTAACATAAAAAAAGTTTAGAAACTACTTCTTTTAGTACTAAATACTATTCCCTCTGTAGATATTTTTATTTGACTTGTTTACTCACTTTATCTTATACTCCCTCAGTCTCATTATGTTTGGTCACTTTTGATTTTAATGGTCAACACAAATGAACTTTGACTAAATATTAATGTCAAATTAATTATTTTATTAAAATTCTAAATATTGTTATTGATAGAAATATAAATGATTTATCAATAACAATTTTTAGAAATTGATTATGATAATTGGATTTGACATTAATGTTTAGTCAAAGTTCACTAATATTGACCCTCAAAAGTCAAAAGTGGTCAAACATAGTGAGACAGATAGAGTAATAAATATCACATATTTAAATTATACTTAATTTATTAATTCATTAGTAGGATTACACTAAAACTCTTTTCTTTATATAGAAACTTAACTTTATTTTACGTCAAAACTAAAAGAAGGTACTGATATTTTAATGACAAAAACTTGTATGGGAACACCATGACCCGTCTCATAGTAGAGACGTGTCATTTTTGACCCATGACCCGAAACCATGACCCGCGGGCAAATATATATATATATATATATAATATATATATATATATATATATATATATATATATATATATATATATATATTATGGTGTTTTTTCGGTTTTCCAAAAGCAATAGTTACTATAACTAAAGGTAACAAACATGTTACTTATATGTAACAGTTTGTATACATAAAAGTAATACATATATACAGAAAAGTAACCGTGTTTTTTTTTTTTTTACGTTTTCTTCATTTGCCAAAAGTAATACTTATTATAACTAAAATATAACGAACGTATTACTTATATGTAACAGTGTTTATACATAATTGTAACACATATGTATAGAAAAGTAATAATTCAACCCTTTACACTTTAGAACTAAAAACACTTGTGATAGTAACATTGTAAAAATAAGAAAGTAACAATTTTTATAAATGAATGTTACATTTTCCTTGTATAATAACTTTGTAAAACAGTTACGTTTACTTGTATAATGGTATATCCATATGTTTTCAAATAATAAGTTACAATGGGTTCAATTTATCATGATACACGTGAAAGTATTACATTATCTATAAAAATCGGTTACAATTTTATTTCCTAAAGTGTTACATTTACTTGTATAAATAATTTCATTCATGCATATAAATTGTTATTTTTCAAATGTTACTTTATTTAAAAAAAAAAAAAATACTCAAAAAAAACTAGAAAAACACTATTACATTTTAGTATAACGATAATTACATTTAGTTATGGTTAGTGTTACACGTATTTATAGTTAGTATTGCAGTTGAAAGATGAGTAAAATGAGTTTTTTTTTTGTAAAACTGGTGTTACGTTTACTTATAAACAATATTACTTTATAAGTAACACAGTTGTTATATTTAGTTATACTTATTTTGGGTCATGGGTCGCTGCCACGTGGCAGATTTTGAGTGGAGCATATGTTGAGATCCAATGCTTCGCAGAAATGTTGTACACAGGTTATGAGTCGACCTGTCTCTTCTATAAGACGGATCTAGGTGTTCTCACAAAAGACAAACTCTATTTTAATAGTATAGAAAGACGCTTGCAATTGCATCCCCTGACAAAAGGTTAGATTATGGGCCAAGGACCGTATCACATCAGAGATTTGGGAATTGTTTTTGGAAAAATACAAAAAAAAACCCTTAAAAGAATTGTTATATCCAAAAAACTCACAAATTTATTCTTCCATCTAAACAGTCCAAAATTTAAATTATCAATACCAAAAAGTCTAAATGTTAACTATTTAACTAATACCGTTAGGTTTGAATATTCATATTAATAATAAGTTAACTTCCCTTACAATTAATGACAAGTTGTGATTATTAATAAAAAATGACAACGCAAAATAATATAATTATTTTATTATTATTATTAGATAATAATAATAATATTAATAATAATAATAATAATAATAATAGTAATAGTTATAAAAACAACAAAAAGTAATCATTATTATTTAATTACTTAATATTTAATAAAATATTTAATTAAAAAATTAATTTTGTAGTATTAGAGAAGTAATTAGAAGGTGTTTCCTCAATTATTTAATTTATTATTATTATTATTATGTAAGATCATAAAATAATAAAAATTATGATGAAATACTTTTCAATATTATCAAATTCATTATTATTTTTCATTATTATTAGAAATTATTAATTAATAAACTTCAATAATAATTAAAAAAAATTGTTCTAATTACTATTATTAATGTTATTATTTAGAATAATATTATATTTAATTATTTTGCATTGCAAAAAAAAATTGTATTTGTAATATGTTATTCATTAAAAGGTAAGTTAATTTTTTATTAATATAAATAAACAAACTTAACTTCGTTACTTAAATTTTTTTAATATTTGAGTTTTTTGGTATCTGTAATTTAATTTTAGGACTTTTGAATAAATATTTTGTGGGTTTTTTGGATATAAAATTATTTATAGGGTGTTTTTAGTATTTTAGTTATGGCAACTCCAAGGATCAAATACATAATTTTATATCTATGTTGAAGTCAAAGTACTATAATTTTTAATGGGCAAAGTAATTGTATCAAAAATTTATGTTGTACTAATCATGATAGTGAATTTGCTACCTTGCTTAGTAACACACCAAATTCTGATACTCATTGTTAGAGCTTAAAGCAATTGTTAATCATAATGCAAAATAATTTATCATGTTAAAATTATTATTTTCAAAATATATGATTTCAATAAATATTTATATTTGGGTTTTTATGTACTTATTTAAAAAATTATTATTTTACTTAAAAAATAATTAATTAAAATAATGATCATATTTTGAAATTATTTATCATATTAATAATATTATTACAGCTAATAACTCTTTTCTATTTTTAATCATAAAGCTAATAACTATCAAAAATTAATTTGATACAAACATTTTGATACCTATAGTTGGAGATAGTTTTTGATATCATATGAATAGTGCTTCATAATTATCAAAATTTGATTTTGATATCTATGAAGTTAGTACCATTGTTGGAGTTACCCTTATAAACTCTAATCTTACTCCCTTCGTCATTACAATATGCATATTTTTAAGTGTGCATCTGAATTAAAGATAAAATACAAATGGATAATTGTTATGAGTATGCAAGTGAAGTAGAGTGAGAAAGTACAGTGTGTAATAATAACGAGTAATTATTGTGAGTATAATAAATGATCCTACTGAATAAAAAAATTATATAAAACTTTTCAGATAAGAAAGTGTGACTTGTATGAATATTTTTTTACATATTATTATAGACGGAATATTATAAGACAGAATGAATATTATTTATTGTATTTTTAAGTCCACATCAAATCATTAATGATTGAATGACACTACATAAAATTATACTCTCTTTCTCTCTCTCACTCTCTCTTCAAACTAACACTCATATACTCCCTCCGTCCCAGCATAAGTAGGACTTATTTCCCTTTTAGGTCGTCCAAAGCAATTGAGACTACCCAAAATGGAAATTGAAAGATATGTAGCTAGGACTGTTTTCTGGGAACGACCACTTGTCAAGACACTTGTGATCAAAGATGATCATACAAGTGACAACACAACTGACCTAACAACTGTCAACGGACAGAACAAGTAAAAACACATAAAAACGCAGCGGATAATTAAAAACAAGAATTTGAACACTTTAGCAAGACTATGCTTGCTGGAAAACTTTCATAAACCAAAAACTTGCAGAATACAAGTTAACAAACGATTACAATGAAAGAAAATAAAAATACAATATGTTCTTGGCTCAAGAACAATTGCAAAATACTAAAGACTAAAACTCTAGATCTAGAACTTATGAATCCAATCCCAAAATCTGCACAAAGTAGAAAAAAATAAAGGATGGATTGCTTACAAGAATTCTTCACGGATCAAGAATAACTAAAAATCAAAACAACTTGAAGATCAAAACTCTTTGAGAACAAAGGACTTCAAGTAACAAAAATGACTCTAAAAAAAATCTTTTTCTCTTTGAGTGCTCTAAGAATCTGTGTAGGAGAATGGCTGAATTCATCTTCTTTTATAGCCTCTCCATCCAAGAGTCCTACAAGAATAAAAGATACACTTTGATATGGAAAGGTTAGTAGGTTAGTATAAGATAAATACCAAACATAATAATCCTAAAATAAACCTACCTAATATAAATACAAATAACCTAAAATATTAAAAATCTAAATAAGGATAAATATACAAACTAAATTAAAATAAAATATAAATCAGAATTAATTAAAATAAAATATAAATCAGAATTACAAAAATAAAAAAGATATTAAGAGTATTTCATACTCTTTCAATCTCCCCCTATTTTTGTGGTTATGCTCTAAGAATCTGTGTAGGAGAATGGCTGAATTCATCTTCTTTTATAGCCTCTCCATCCAAGAGTCCTACAAGAATAAAAGATACACTTTGATATGGAAAGGTTAGTAGGTTAGTATAAGATAAATACCAAACATAATAATCCTAAAATAAACCTACCTAAGATAAATACAAATAACCTAAAATATAAACAAGCTAAATAAGGATAAATATACAAACTAAAATAAAATAAAATATAAATCATAATTAATTAAAATAAAATATAAATCAGAATTACAAAAATCAAAAAGATATTAAGAGTATTTCATACTCTTTCAATCTCCCCCTATTTTTGTGGTTCTGATTTAAAACCCGCATGAGCAAAGTTAGCACAAGATACTCAAGCCTCAATCTTCACCCATTGAACTTCACTTCATCTTCATTCACGGCATTAGGAACTCGAGTTTGCTCCCCCTTAATTGGACACCACAATCTCTCTCCCTGCATTAGAAACTCCCCCTAAAATGATTATATCTCTCTTGATGATCATCTTCTGCATCTCCATTGATGATCATCTCCTCTATTGATTGACTATTTCCCTATTCTCCCCTTTTATTTAGATATTTTCAAAACAAATGTGCGCACATTATAAAAATATCTTAAGAAACCCCTTTATGAATTATGAGCAGAGCTGCAGCTTCAGAGGATCAGAGGCAGTGAAAAGAGTGTAAGAAGACAATACTTACAGATTTTTTCGGAGAAGAAGAGACCAACTGCACAGTTGTGCAACCAGTTGAGTGCAGAGATGTGCACACAACTTCCATAACAACATCATAGACAACTGCATGGATGACACTCTCACAAAAAGAATGAAATTCCAGGGAGGGAATTATTGCTGATTATGACTGGAAAGAAGTTCACTTGGTCTAGGAAACATACACAGTCAAGGTGACCAAACCTTTTGGAGGATCAAATTGGCCAAAAAACATGAATTCAAAAACCAAAATTTTATCCGGATTTTGTGGCCCATTGCAATATTATAGAAGATCATTTCCACTTGAGCCCCCAAAGATTGTTCTGTTCAGAATTCCTTTGCACATAAAGCTGGGCACACACTCATTAAACATATTGTTAACCAAGAAATGATTAGTCCACAATTTGATGAAAATAATAATCAACAAAATGAAATTTTCACGAGGCCAAAGAAAACTTAATTTTGAGTTATGCCTAACAAGCACACATAGTGGAGATTAATCTCAATTAGGTGTGACATAGTATGGACAACATATCCAATGGCCCGGTTTTAACAAACAGGAATTCAATGAGATGTCCTTCAATCATGTAGCCTCTAGAACACTTCTTTTTGAGGTATGGAATCAATTACGGGGATGAGCTTTTCACTCTCACAATACAGTGTCACCATACTGTTAGTACCCGATCTGAAAATGAGTTTATTAGGGCTTTCCCAAATATACAAGGACTTTATGGGAATTAGAAACCTTGCAAAGACTTGTCCCGGATTCCCAAAAATAGCTCAATGTTCTAGAAAACATTAAATATGGACATTTAGGGTTGCCTTGTATGAACAGTAAAACCCTAGCTTGAATTTCAAGTCAGCGCGCAACGATGGCCACGCGGCCACTTTCGCCGCCGCCCTCAATATTGGCCACGCGGCCACTTTCGCCGCCGCCCTCAATATTGGCCACGCGGCCACATCCGCCCCGGATGATCTGGACCATCAGATCTTCCCCTCAGTTTACTATATAAACCAATCTCATGCTATTGGTTTAGGGGGATCCGAATTTGAGAGTTCTTAAACACAATTTTGCTCTCTAATTAGCATTCAAACCTCCAAGAAGATCAAGGTTTATTTCTTGCCAACATAGGTAAGTTTTCTAACTTATTTCTTCACGTTCTTGCATTATTTCTAATGTAGATCTTTAATATTCATGTTCTTGCATGTTTATTCATAGTTTCTTCATATGCTTCGCATGTTTATTCATATGTTCATATATGTTCTTCATATGTTCATCGTGTTCATAGATTAAAACCTTATTTATGCTATATTTAGGGTTGCGATCTTCATGTTTGCATGTTATTTCATTCATCAACCCGAGGATGATCTAGGAACTACTTCTAAACCCTAATCTTTAGGTAATTCCCCCCTCATTATGCATGATCCCGATTCTTCTGCCTATTCTAAATTCTTCTCGAACTACGCTGACCTGAGCTTCTCACATTGAGAGGAACGTAGGCAATCTTCGGATCCGGTCTCAAACACTAACACACTACTAACACATTCATCATGATAGAAAGACCGATCATTCGGGCAATAGGAGTGATAACGTTCAATATTCTTCTCTTGTTGTAATTTGACCCCGAACCCATTAAACATGCTTTTTCTCAATGTTTTGGCTATAATTAAAACGGCGTGGCGACTCTCATAATTTTAATGTTACTATGAATATTCTCAAATTCAAACACACGTATTCACAGTGGCGACTCTGCTGGGGACTGCTTTGAAACTTTTTCAAACTTAGTGGGTCTAACTTTCGTCACATCATGATGCTTGCCATGTTTACACATGCACACACTTGCCATGTTTACACATGCACACACCTGCCATGTTTACACATGCACACACCTGCCATGTTTACACATGCACACACTTTCCATGTTTACACATGCACCCTACACACACCTGCCATGTATACACATGCACCCTACACACACCTGCCATGTTTACACATGCACCCTACACACACTTGCCATGTTTACACATGCACACACTTGCCATGTTTACACATGCACACACCTGCCATGTTTACACATGCACCCTACACACACTTTCCATGTTTACACATGCACACACTTGCCATGTTTACACATGCACATACTTGCCATGTTTACACATGTACACACTTGCCATGTTTACACGTGCACATCACGCACACTTGCCATGTTTACACATGCACCTCACACACTTGCCATGTTTACACATGCACCCTACACATACTTGCCATGTTTACACATGCACACACTTGCCATGTTTATACATGCACCTCACATACTTGGCATGTTTACACATGCACCCGTGCACCCCGCAATGTTAATACTTGATACTTGTACTTTGTATATACCTTGTATCCTTGTACCTTTGTTGTTTTCGTCTTAGTATTAGGGTCAAACAAAACTCTGCTATGCTCCTTTGTACATTATTTTCTCTCTCTTTCTCTCTCTCTCTCTCTCTCTCTCTCTCATGCATTGCATTGCATCATCCTAACATTAAAAACTCCTCTCTTTTCTCCCTAAAAAAAAAAAGAATTAGTTTTTTACCACACACTACCACTAGTCCGTGTCAGCACTGCACAGGTCCCCATTACCCGGAGTATTCGATGTGCAGGAATTTGTGCGCTACTGCCACCCTCTTTTCGAGTCACTCGTCTACTCCACTCACCGTGTACGTTCCGCGAGCGGTGGGAACCTTTTACCTTACCCGTGTCAACCCACACATAGAGATTAGGACACTCCTTAGACCAACCATTTAGGATGTACATAAATGCAAAACTTTTCGCAAAATAAAATGTGCATTGCATCTAGACGACCTCTAAGGTCCATCGCTCACCCCTTGGGCCATCTATCAAAATTCCTCATCTTGGCCTATCTAGGTTACCTACCCATCATTGCGATCCATTTGGGCCTACCCTTCATCTCGACCCGCTTTGGTCAAAATCCCACCATCCTTTGGCCTCTTAGGACAATCTTATCTACCTTTGACCTCCTAGGTCAACCTTTGACCCCCTGGGTCAACCTTCCCAACCTTTGACCTCCAAGGTCAACCTTATCTACCTTTGACCTCTTAAGCCAACTTTTGACCCCCTAGGTCAACCTTTGACCTCCTAGGTCAACCTTACCACCCTTTGACCTCTTAGGCCAACCTTTGACCCCCTAGGTCAACCTTTGACCTCCTAGGTCAACCTTACCACCCTTTGACCTCTTAGGCCAACCTTTGACCCCCTAGGTCAATCTTATCCGTTTAAGTCAACCTTTGACCCCCTAGGTCAACCTTACCTACCATTGACCTCCTAGGTCAACCTTCGACCACCTAGGTCAACCTTCCCAACCTTTGACCCCCAAGGTCAACCTTATCTACCTTTGACCTCCAAGGTCAACCTTATCTACCTTTGACCTCTTAAGCCAACCTTTGACCCCATAGGTCAACCTTTGACCTCCTAGGTCAACCTTACCACCCTTTGACCTCTTAGGCCAACCTTTGACCCCCTAGGTCAATCTTATCCGTTTAAGTCAACCTTTGACCCCCTAGGTCAATCTTATCCGTTTAAGTCAACCTTTGACCCCTAGGTCAACCGTACCAACCTTTGATCTCTTAGGTCTACCTTTGACCCCCTAGGTTAACTTTATCCGCCTTTGACCTCTTAGGTCTACCCTTGACCTCCTAGGTCAACCTTATCACCCTCGACCTCTTAGGTCACCCCTCGACCTCTTAGGTCAACCCTTGACCGCCTAGGTCAACTTTATCCGCCTCCGACCACTTAGGTCAACCCTTGACCTCCTAGGACAACCTTATCACATTTAACCCCCTAGGTAAACTTTATCGTCTTTGACCTCTTAGGTCAACCTTTGACCCCATAGGTCATTCTCATCCGCCTTTGACCTCTTAGGTCAACCTCATCCACCTTTGACCTCTTAGGTCTACCCTTGGACCCCTCGGTCAACATTATCACCCGTTGACCTCTTAGGTCAACCTTTGACCTCCTAGGTCAACCCAATCACCTTCGACCTCTTAGGTCAAACTTGGACTCCTAGGTCAACCTTATCCGTTTTCGACCTCTTAGGTCAATCTTTGATTCCATAAGTGAACCCAATTACCTTTGGTCCTAACCCGCTTAGGTCAAACCGTCATCTTGACCCACCGTCGTCCAGACCAACCTAGGTCAACCCGTTTAGGTACACACACCATCCTTGACCCATTTAGGTCAACCTGCCCGTCTTAGGTTAAAACTACCCCTTCACCTTTGACCCGCCAAGGTCACCCCGTGACCCGCTTAGATCGACTTACCTATCTTGGATCCATCTAGGTCAATCTCCAACCTTCCTTAATCCACCAACCCGAATAGGTCAACCTTAGACCCGCCTAGGTCAAACCATGTCCATCCCGCTTAGATCATCCCATAGGCAAACCGCTACAACCCGCTATCTTGATTCATTCACCATATAGGTCAATCCAACCCTTCTCATTTAGGTCGACCTATCCTTTACCCATCTAGGTCAACCCACCATTATCGTCGCATCCTAGCTTGAACCACTTCTTGTCTCAAACCTTAGGTCAAATTTAGGTCAAGCCATACCCTACTCAATCAAAACCAACTCCTATAGGTCTTCCTCACCCATGCTTGACCAAGGACCGAGTCATCTCCCTCTTTTTGACCCCTATGGTCATCTCTCACCTCTTTTTAAAAGTCTAACTTGATTCGAACTACGGCGACCTGAGCCTCTTATTGTGTGGGACCTCTCCCTCATGATAAGGGGAACGTAGGCAACTTCGGCCCGGTCAAACTTTCAATTTTTTACCAAAATGCATTTCAAAAATGTGGAGACCTACTCTTTTCCAAAAAATGATTCTTATAACGATGCCTTATCATTAAATACGAATCTAATTCTTTCATGACATAGAGTTCTGCATCATGTCGGCTGCAAGGAACATCGAAGTTGCAACTGAAGCTGCTACCCAAGATCCCGAGACAATCCTCTACACCGGTACTGCTCTCAGTAAGCAAGCATCCCACTTCGAAGCCATCCTCGATGAACAAGCAATCCACTTTAAGGCCATTCTCAACGAGCAAGCAACACACTTTCAGAAGGAGATGCATAAGACCCTAAGAGATATCGAGAGGCGCCATTTGTCTGACATTCGTGGCGTTTATGATTACCTCAGTCGAGTTCTCCCTCTTGCTCAATGTCAACACCCGTACGCTCCTCAAATATACGGGCCGCCACAGACTGTCCCCGTCGGGATGCCTCCTATGACTACTCATCAACAAGGGGTGCCGGTACCTAAATCACCCTCAAAGATAGTTCGTGAAAGGAAGGACGAGCGCGAATTCGACGACTTAGGTATGCCGTTAGCCAAACTCTTCAAAAGTCTAGTTCAAGCCGGCAAGTTGTCTCCTTTGATCAACTATGAACCAAGTAGGGTGAAGCAATGCTTGGATCCCTCCAAACACTGCCAATACCACCAGTACATTGGGCATGACACCGAAGATTGCGTCCAATTGAGGAGAAAGATTCAAAGCCTCATTGACAGCGGAGCCATCACCCGCCAACGGAATACATGGGCATGGGCAAAAGAGGAAATTGGGGCTACCTCCTTTAAATAAAAGAAAAGAAAAGGGTCATTCAGTCTTCGTAGGTTCTAGAGTGTCTTTAGTCAAAAGTCCACCTTGGACGATTTGTGTTTCTTTATGTAAAAGTCCACCCCGGACTAGTCAGTTTAAATCTTTTAGTTCCAATAAAAAGGTCTTTATTTCTTTTCTTTTCTCTCTAGACTTGAGACATAAGCTTGCATATATCAATTTCATGAAAATTGTCTTATTCACCATTTTCGCTTGATTGCTATATCTTTATATGATGAATTAATCTTAATCTTACTCATTAATGACGACTCATTAAAAGGTAAATGGACCCACAAACCATTCACATAACTAAGTAAACGATTAATCTCAAAATAACAAATGCTTCGATCAATTGGGATGAACGAATCACTTTCCCTTCTCTCTACATTCTACCCCCATACACTCTCTCTATACAATCACCCCTTGTACACACTTCATGTACACTCTCTATATACACCTTCTCCCATACACTATCCTCATACGCCTCTCATCCCACCATTAGACCCCTTTTTATAAGGTCGTGACAAAGGAATGGACTGCGGTTGCTCATCATCAAATAGACATCCATGCTGCCACAATTTAAAGGGTTGGTTTGTTCCCATCATGAGTACTACATGCCGTTACACTGGGGCTGTCCGTATTCCATCGCAAATATAAGACAAGTGCACGAAGTCATTCATTGGTGCACGTGATAATCCAATGGAGCTCTACCGGTGAAAATCAAGGGGCTAGGATGCCCGCCGCCAGCAAAAGGCCGCTTGAACTATAAGGAAGCTACCTCACAATCGAGAGAGGCGAAAGCAAACTAGGGGCTTGTCTTGCCCAATGTTTCATGTACAAATATAAAAAAAATATGGCTCGCTAGGATGAAACCCAAAAGGGCGACCTAGGCAAAAGTTAGAGCATCGCACAAAAAGAAGCCCGCTAGGTTGAAAACCCGAAAGGGCGGCCTAGGCAAAAAAAAGGGTGTGCACAAAGAGATAAAATAAAAAAAAATAAAGAAAAATAGAAGGGGCTATCACCATAGAAAAGTAAAAGTCTCATTTTCTTTTCACCTCAAATGTTCTATTTTCCTTTCTTTCCTTACAAAGTAGATAAACGGCAGCAACCCATGATAACTACGATGGAGCAATCCACTGCAACAACTACAAAGGAGTAATCCACCGCAATGAGCTACAAAGAACAACTCACCTCAAACGAACCTCACACCCTAAACTCAAAACCCAACTTCATCGTCAACCGTGCGACCACTCAAAGCCAAATATAACCTACTTTGGGCCAACTTTCTTTCCTTTCTTTCCTCCCACACATACCCACTGAAACCCGAAACCATCGTCAAGCGGGTCATCCCCGAACTACGCGGACCTGAGCTCCTCACCTTGAGGAAAACGTAGGCAACCTCCCGGTTCGGTCCAAAATATACACAACCCACCTCGAGCCAATTTTCTTTCTCTTCTCTCTTCCCCCATATTTCTACTCCTGACTTCTTCACTCACAATTGATCAAAACATTTATTAATTTGAGGCTACTTGTTTAACAATTAACCATAACTCATTAACTAATCAACGAGGTCCATTCTCGAGCAATCAAATGAGAATCTTGAATAAAACAATTTTCAAATGTCTCGACAAGTCTTCTGTTCTACAATCTAGGAAAGAGCTAAACACTTACTTTCTGTCAAGCAGGGGCTTCCTTCCTTTTATATACACTCAATTGTCCAAAGAGTCAAAATGCGAGTACTATCTCTCTCTCCCTCTCACTATCACCAAAATGCCCCCACATGTTTAAACAATTATTTTTCCTTTTTTGAGTCGACTGAATGATTTTCAAAAAAAAAAAAAAAAAAAAAAAAAAAAAAAAAAAAAAAAAAAAAAGATGACGCAAAAGAGATGCCCGCTAGATTGAAAACCCGAAAGGGCGGTCTAGGCAGAAAAAAGGGTGCGTCTTAAAGGAGGTAGGATACCCCGCTCTACACCCTTATCAAACTGGGGCTTCCCCAACAGAATGGGTCGACTATGTGTTTTCTCGGAGAATACCGAGGTCCCAACAAGAATATACTTAGAAGAGGGGCATCCCTCATCATCAAGCTTGACGTAGAGTTTCTCAAAGGAGGGAGGGTACCCGCTCACCAAATTAGATAATCCCCAACGGAATGGGTCGACTATGTGGTTTCCCAGAGAATACCGAGGCGTCAACAAGGATACACTTAGAAGAAGGGCACCCCTCATCGTCAAACTCGGCACGCGACGACCTATTTGGATTGATTAGAATCATAATTAATTATAAGGCATCTTTATAAAGTCATAACACTTTCAAAAGTTTTCTCTTCCACGACACTTTGTTTATAAACCCGCACTCTCGGTCTCCACAAAATTTGTATAAACCTCCTCGGTCCACTCTGAGACCCATCTTTGTGATTCTTGAACCGACTCGGTCCTTCACCCTATTTCCTACACAATAGGATACCCTTACGTCCCAATCTGACTTGATTCAAAACCTTAGGTCCCGCACCTACCCGGTCAGTCTTACATAGGTTACACCATAACCCCTTAGCTCGACCCTCCATAAGTTAGTAGCGGGACTCCTAAAAGCCTCAAACCAGTCTTACCCAAAACCTCAAGCCTTAAGCCAGTCTACCGAATCCAAATCCTTAGAATGACCCATTAGGTCCCGAACCTACTGGTCTCGAGTCTACCTGATCTCTTAGATCCCAAACCTACCAATATATATTCATCCTTACCTTGTCCAGACTATGTCTCCCCTATCCTCTTAGGTCCAACCTCTTAGGTCTACCCAGTCTAACCTATTGAACTATCCCTTAGATCCCAAGTCCATGCAAGGCCGCCAAACACCTACCTTATAGGTCTCTAGCATATCCGATTCACACCTTAGGTCTCAACTCCTAAACCCTTTAGATCACAAAACTGTCTACCCTCTAGGTCTATAACCTTAGATGTCGACCCTTAGAACTCTTTAGTTCCCAAGCCTGCTTGGTCCAACCAAAACAATGCCATCTACGCATACTGTCATACCCAAACCATGGCCCTGCCACTCTTAAACCTAGTGTCACTCCTTAGCTTCAAAAGACTTCCTAGTCTGACCTTCAACCACTTAGGTCTCTAACCTACTTAATCCGAGCCGAGTCTAAACCACACCACCTACAAGGTCCACCCTTGAACTCCATGGATCTCAAACCTTTCTTCCCCACGAGTCCAAACCTCAAACGTGCTCAAACGCATAGGACCTCCCGCGTACCGTGATATGCCATAAAGATATCAAAACCCGTCCAGTCAAAAATCATGCGCTTAACACCTTTTGTCCCATACCAAACCCACCTTTGCAATCGCCGAACGAGCTTGGTCACGCGAGACCAAAGCATACCCAATCCAACTTAAGGTACCTATTGTACTCAAGCAAAGTCTTGGACACTCAATCCCTTTACCTAAAGCGCCAACATGGTCATATATCCAAAACCATTTCCTGCACCTACGGTTCGCACCTAGCCTAAACTTTCAAACACTCTAGGATCCAAGCCCGACATGCGTATTAGGTACTAGGAATCCCAATCCATTGCTCCTTGGCCGACCTCAAGCCTGCTTGGTCCTAATCCATAACGCGGTTTCTCTAGGACAAAAGACTTACCCGCTTGAAAGCCTTATGTCCCAACGCTACCCTGCCTAGCCTTCGATCTCCTAGATCTCACGCCTACCATTCCATTAGGCCCCGGTCTCCTTAACACATGTCTGAGTCTTACCCTAGCTAAACCCTAGAACTTTAGCCTAGGTCTAATCTATCGAGCCTATCCAGCCACAAGGTATCAAGCTCATTTGCCCCAAACCGCAACACTCTTAGACCTCAAACTTGCTCGGTCTAAACCAAGACAAACCTTCAAATGCTTTCGGTCTCCAAACCCTAGCCTTGATCCTAGGTAGCTACACCCTTCCTAAACCCTAGCCTCAAGCCTAGGTGGTCATATCATTCTCTCTGAACTCTAGCCTCAAGCCTAGGTAATTACATCCTTCCTAAACCCTAGCCCCGAGCCTGGGTAGTTACATCCCTTCCAAACCCTAGCTTAGAGCCTAGGTAATTACATCCTTCCAAACTCTAGCCTAAAGCCTAGGAAGTTACATCCTTCTTAAACCCTAGCCTCGATCCTAGGAAGCCACATCCTTCCTAAACCCTACCCTCGAGCCTAGGTAGTCACATTCCCTCCAAACTCTAGCCTCAAGCCTAGGTAGTCGATATTCTTTCCAAACCCTAGCCTCAAACCTAGGAAGTCGCGTTCTCCCCAAACCCTAGCCTGAAGCCTAGGTAGTCACATATCCTTAAGCCTAGGAAACCGCAACATCCTCTTTAACCCTAGCCCAAGTTCTAGGGAATTTCCAAAGCCCCGCATGCAACATCATTTCCAAATTCCCGAAACCCTAGTCTCGAAACCTAGGAGATTTACAATCTTAATCCCCCCGTCTTATTAAACCTTAACCCAAAACCTCGGATACAATGCCCTGTCTAAAACTTAATCAACCCTAGCCTCAGGCCTAGGAAGCCGCATTCGCTCTAAACCCTAGCCTCGAGCCTAGGTAGTCGCATTCGCTCTAAACCCTAGCCTCTAACCTAGGTAGTCGCACTCTTTATAAAACCCTAGCCTCAAGCCTAGGTGGAAATTATCCTCTTTAAACTCTATCATCAAGCCTAAGATTCAACATTCCCTTCAAACCCTAGTCCTAGACCTAGGAAATTCCTTCACCTTAGTCTCAAAATATAGGAAGTTTACAGTCCTTAGCCTTAAAACCTAGCCCAAAGCCTAGGTTACCACGAACATTTCCAAGCCATAGTCACCAATCCCGGAAAATGGTGAACCCTAACATCAAGCTTAGTGGACCTTCCACAAAAGCAATCCCTCTACCCAACGGTCCATGGTCTCAAGCCTAAGAAGTCACAACCTTTCCAACTCCCAGCCTTATGTCTAAAAGCCAACGCCTTTGCAACCTCTGAGCCTACCACAACTCCAAGCCCTAGCCTCCTAGACCTAGGAAATTCCTAAACCCTAGTCCCAAACCTAGGAGAGTCATGGTCCTTAAACACCAGTTTCCAAACCCTTGTTCGAAACCCTAACATCTAGGAAGTTCCCAAACCTCAAACTTTCCAAGCCCTAGCACTAAGCCTAGGGTAGAATACTCTCCTCATGCTTAAATAAACTCCTATCCCTAGCCTGTAAGCCTAGGAAACCCACAGTATCTCCAAGACATAATCTAAAGCCCAAGAAGTCGTGACATCTTTGGCATCCCTATCTCAAGATTAGGAGACCACCATCTTCCTTATTCTCTTTCCTTAAAGGAGCCTTAGGTCCTACCTCTAGGCAACCAAGAAAAATGTCCCTTACCTAACACCTTGGTCTCAATGGCTCGTAGCCTCATCCCCTCCTAAATTAGGATAAGCGGAACCCAGATCATGTTTCCCATATTAGCAACTCCCCGAGAGTCCATCTCCTTCGCGTCTCCCTAAAGGTCATTTGCCCTTGTGACTCACCAAAGAGTCCCTTGTGACTCCCCGAGAGTCTATCACCTTTGTGACTCCCCGAGAGTCCGTCACCCTTGGGACTCCCCGAGAGTCTATCACCTTTGTGACTCCCCGAGAATTCATCCCGTTTGCGACTTCATAACAATCCATCATCTTTGCCTCAACATGCAAAATTTCAGTTTTACCCCTAGTACATTCCCATTTGATTCATTTTAGGTGCCCTTAGCGCTGTTTTGACTGATATTCGATACCTTTGGGAACGGAAAGCCCCTTAAAATTTCCATTCTTCACCAAATATTTTCTTAGGATTCGTATGGTTGTAGAGACTTCGGCGCCTCTATGACATACGCATCCTAGATCGATCGCGATTGGCAGAAGCCTCGGTGTTTCTGTTTGCGGGAGATCCAGCATATATTTTAGCATTTCCTAATATTTGCTTAGAATTCGTGTGGTTGTAGAGACTTTGGCGCCTCTATGACATACGCATCCTAGATCGATCGTGATTGGCAGAAGCCTCGGCGCTTCTGTTTTCGAGAGATCCAGCATCTATTTTAGCATTTCCTAATATTTGCTTAGGATTCGTATGGTTGTAGAGACTTTGGCGCCTCTATGACATACGCATCCTAGATCGATCGTGATTGGCAGAAGCCTCGGCGTTTCTGTTTGCGAGAGATCCAGCATCTATTATTTTAGCATTTCCTAATATTTGCTTAGGATTCGTATGGTTGTAGAGACTTTGGCGCCTCTATGACATACGCATCCTAGATCGATCGTGATTGGCAGAAGCCTCGGCGTTTCTGTTTGCGAGAGATCCAGCATCTATTATTTTAGCATTTCCTAATATTTGCTTAGGATTCGTATGGTTGTAGAGACTTTGGCGCCTCTATGACATACGCATCCTAGATCGATCGTGATTGGCAGGAGCCTCGGCGTTTCTGTTTGCGAGAGATCCAGCATCTATTATTTTAGCATTTCCTAATATTTGCTTAGGATTCGTATGGTTGTAGAGACTTTGGCGCCTCTATGACATACGCATCCTAGATCGATCGTGATTGGCAGAAGCCTCGGCGTTTCTGTTCGCGAGAAATCCAGCATCTATTATTTTGGCATTTCCTAATATTTGCTTAGGATTCGTATGGTTGTAGAGACTTTGGCGCCTCTATGACATACGCATCCTAGATCGATCGTGATTGGCAGAAGCCTCGGCGTTTCTGTTTGCGAGAGATCCAGCATCTATTATTTTAGCATTTCCTAATATTTGCTTAGGATTCGTATGATTGTAGAGACTTTGGCGCCTCTATGACATACGCATCCTAGATCGATCGCGATTGGCAAAAGCCTCGGCGTTTCTGTTTGCGAGAGATCCAGCATCTATTATTTTAGCATTTCCTAATATTTGCTTAGGCTTCGTATGGTTGTAGAGACTTTGGCGCCTCTATGACATACGCATCCTAGATCGATCGCGATTGGCAGAAGCCTCGGCGTTTCTGTTTGCGAGAGATCCAGCATCTATTATTAGGATTCGTACGGTTGTAGAGACTTCGGCGCCTCTATGACATACGTATCCTTGATCAATCGTGATTGGCAGGAGCCTCGGCGTTTCTGTTTACGAGAGATCCAGCATCTATTATTAGGACTCGTATGATTGTAGAGACTTCGGCGCCTCTATGACATACGTATCCTTGATCAATCGCGATTGGCAGAAGCCTCGGCGTTTCTGTTTGCGAGAGATCCAGCACCTATTATTAGGATTCGTATGATTGTAGAGACTTCGGCGCCTCTATGACATACGTATCCTTGATCGATCGTGGTTGGCAGAAGCCTCGGCGTTTCGTTAGCACAATCGGCAGGAGCCCTGGCGATCCTGATTGCGTTTACCATTCCATCTTGGGATTATTTAGACAACGTAATCTTTATTTTTCCCAAATGACTTCATTTCCTAAACGAATGTTCGTTCTTCATACAGGATAGTGCCCGTAGGTTTATTATCCCTAGCAGAAGTCCGATGGCTCGCTTTTCCCTAATCGCTCTGAACTACGACCGGCTTGATTCCTCGGAGGATACGTAGGAAACCTGAAAAGGTTCAGCCACCCGACCGACATGGTCATCTCTCATCCCCAGCAAGTGCATTTTCCCCAGCAGAACACGTTGTTCCCCATCAGAGGACAGTCCTTCCCAATTTCCCCATCAGATTTGAACTACGTTTGGCTTGATTCCCCCGCGGATACGTACGTCGCCTGTCAAGGTCCAGCCGTTCCCTTACCTTTCCTCTGTTTTGAAACTCATGTTTCAGAACGGTTCCTATTTTTATCATCGACCCTCCATTGCCTTGCAAGAAGCGTCGCCGAGGGGCTACTGTTAGTACCCGATCTGAAAATGAGTTTATTAGGGCTTTCCCAAATATACAAGGACTTTATGGGAATTAGAAACCTTGCAAAGACTTGTCCCGGATTCCCAAAAATAGCTCAATGTTCTAGAAAACATTAAATATGGACATTTAGGGTTGCCTTGTATGAACAGTAAAACCCTAGCTTGAATTTCAAGTCAGCGCGCAACGATGGCCACGCGGCCACTTTCGCCGCCGCCCTCAATATTGGCCACGCGGCCACATCCGCCCCGGATGATCTGGACCATCAGATCTTCCCTCAGTTTACTATATAAACCAATCTCATGCTATTGGTTTAGGGGGATCCGAATTTGAGAGTTCTTAAACACAATTTTGCTCTCTAATTAGCATTCAAACCTCCAAGAAGATCAAGGTTTATTTCTTGCCAACATAGGTAAGTTTTCTAACTTATTTCTTCACGTTCTTGCATTATTTCTAATGTAGATCTTTAATATTCATGTTCTTGCATGTTTATTCATAGTTTCTTCATATGCTTCGCATGTTTATTCATATGTTCATATATGTTCTTCATATGTTCATCGTGTTCATAGATTAAAACCTTATTTATGCTATATTTAGGGTTGCGATCTTCATGTTTGCATGTTATTTCATTCATCAACCCGAGGATGATCTAGGAACTACTTCTAAACCCTAATCTTTAGGTAATTCCCCCCTCATTATGCATGATCCCGATTCTTCTGCCTATTCTAAATTCTTCTCGAACTACGCTGACCTGAGCTTCTCACATTGAGAGGAATGTAGGCAATCTTCGGATCCGGTCTCAAACACTAACACACTACTAACACATTCATCATGATAGAAAGACCGATCATTCGGGCAATAGGAGTGATAACGTTCAATATTCTTCTCTTGTTGTAATTTGACCCCCGAACCCATTAAACATGCTTTTTCTCAATGTTTTGGCTATAATTAAAACGGCGTGGCGACTCTCATAATTTTAATGTTACTATGAATATTCTCAAATTCAAACACACGTATTCACACATACTTTTTTTCTCAAGTGATGTATTTTTGTACAACGTCGGCATTTTACCTAAATGAGTAGTGACTTCAAAGATATGAGGCAGCTTGTTTTCCCCGTAACCTTAGATTAAGTGCCCACTCCATGATACACAGCACGAAGGAATTAACAAGATAATTTTTATTATCAAGTTAAGAAGGGTCTCACATTCAAGGGTCAAACACAGAGCCACAGGAAAGGTCAACCAAGTGATCACAAGAGATAATCGTGCAAAGCATGAATGCAATTTTTTATTTTATTTATTTTATTTTTTTGTTTTTCTATAATATACAATTATGCAGAGATGTAGACAGTTCACTACAACAAAAATGCCTTTTTGCGGCACTTATTTATCGGCACTTTCATATGTGCCGCTAATTTCTGACACTTTTGGAAAAACTGCCGCTAATTCCCTGCACTTTTTCAAAGGTGCCGCTAATTTCCGGCACTTTTTCATAAGTGCCGCTAATTCCCGACATTTTCTAACAAGTTCCGCTAAATTCCTGGCACTTTATAAAAAAGTGCCGGGAATAAGTGGCACTTATGAAAAAGTGCCGGGAATTTAGCGGCACTTTTGAAAAAGTGCCGGGAATTAGCGGCACTTTTTCAAAAGTGCCAGGAATTTCCGGCACTTTTTATAAGTGCCGCTAATTTCCGGCACTTTTTTATAAAGTGCCGCTAAACACAAGATGTTTGTTTTGAAATTTTTATTTAATTTTTAAATTTAATCTTATTTTTCATGTAACTTTGCTTTAATTTGTTACTTATATTAGATTTGTATGGACTACAATAATAGAAATGCCCTAATATAAGTTTTTGTTTTGTAACAAATAATTGTATGTGAAAATTTATAATAAAAAATGATTTAGCCTAGCGGTAGAAGGTGTGCTTCGTATGCAAGAGGTCGTGGGTTCGAATCCAGATAAATTCAACAATATTTTTATTTAAAATACGGCGGCACTTTTTGAAAAGTGCCGGTAAATTCCGGCACTTCTGAAAAGTGCCAGGAAATTCCGGCACTTTTAAAGTGCCGGTAAGTATTGCCGACACCACTTTTTCTGGCACTTAAAAAAGTGCCGGAAATAGCTTTTCCGGCACTTTTTTCACATTTCTGGCACTTTTTAAAGTGCCGCTAAAAGTCATTTTTGTTGTAGTGAGTTGTCCGCACACTTGTGCGATCAACTGAACTCACACACACCGAAAAAAGGCATCTCTCGAAAAACAATGGCCTTATGAAAATATCATTTACCTCAAATTGACGATTAATGATTTTTTGATTAACAATATCTCGAACATAGTGAAGCCTAAAATCAAGATGTTTAGGGTTAGAACATTGAACAGGGCCTTTTATTGTCTCTATGGTACCCATAGCATCGCAAAATAAAGATAAAATTTTGTCTTTAATTCCATTATCTTTGCTCAATTTCTTCTTCTGAAAGAGATTAGTGCACCTACTACCAACTGCTACACATTTTGATTCAGCAGCTGATAGTAAAACACAAGTTTGTTCCCTATTATCCCATGAACCAAACTCATTTTCAAGAAACGAACATCCAACATTGGTGCATTTGGTATCAATGACCATCTCCCCCTCAAATTCCATAAAAAATGCCTCTGAATTAGATTCTTCATAGGCAACTGAACAACATGAACTTACTTTATGGAACATAGAGTTTATGCATACCAAACCTGCAAGGTCATGGTGATTGACCTTCTTTCCTCTTGGTTTTCTCTTTTCATCCACTCCCCCAATGACCTGGGAAGTAGGATGGTTATCATGTATTATGGAAATAATATCTTCAAACATGCTCACACCAGCTCCTTCATTCAGGTCAAATCCTTCTGTGGTTTCAAAATCTGAACCTGATTCTGCCACTGTCTGACCACTTATGCTGTCAGTTGTCTGCTCAGCTGGTGTATCATCTGTCTGCACAAGTGCTGGTTCTGCAAATTCCTTTGAGTTCTTTGGTTCAGATTCATCATTAACCAGATAATGTCTTCCTGTACAACCTGTAACACAATTCTCAGCATATTTGACAATAAGATCAGGAGCATTATCAAAAATTGATTTAAAACATGAAATATTTTCAACCAACTTGTAACAATGATCAGATGATCTTACTCCTTTTAAAACACATATGTTTGAATCATCAAAGACCTCACACGTCTTCTTATCAACCTTGACATGTAGATCATCGTCACACAATTGGCTTATGCTTATCAAATTAGCCTTTAAACCATCCACATGCAACACATTGTGCAAACTAGGCAAACCATCTACCTTCAGTGTACCTTTCCCAATTATCTTACCTTGAGAACCTCCTCCAATGTTTACCTTTCCACCTTTGCAGGGTTCATAATCAATGAGGTTTTCAAGGGATCCAGACATGTGCCGTGAGCAACCACTGTCGAAATACCAAGACCCCTCGAAACTGCCTTTTGAGAAGGTAAACACCACTTGACACTTAATGTCCTCTTTCTTTACCCAAGTGGCTTTTGATTCTGCCTTGGGTTGTCTGTTCAGTTGACGCACAAGTTGTGCGCTCAACTGTCTGCTCAAGTGACCACCATTCTTTTCCAAGCCAATTTCCTGTTTCAGCTTTTAACAAAATGGTCGTATATGACCAGGAGCAAAGCAATGATGACAAACATATCTCCTCTTCCTAAGTTTTCTAGATTTAACAAGAGATTTATGTTCAACTTTAGAAGGACACTCACCTTCTTTGACAAAATTTGGAGTACCATAGCCTAAGCCTTTCTTTTCAGGTTTTTCAATAGTAGAAACTTCATCAAGCTTGGGTTTATTAGAATTTAGCTCAGACAAAGTGTCATTGGTTTTAGTAAACTCAGTTTTGACATTTTCAAGCTCGATGTACTTTTTTGTAAGCAAAACTTCCAAATTGAAATAATCAACATGAACGGGGCTCTGATACCACTGTTGGGTTTCACAGCAACATGCGCAGCGGAATTAAGCATTTAAAATTTAATAGAAACCCAAAGCCCATAGATCCATTCATATGATTAAATCAAATACAACAATATGAATACTAGAATACTAACCCTTGATGCCTTTGATTTTCCAACCTTGAATTCGATAGAGACTTGAAAACTTGATCACGATTATAGCAATAATCACGAACTTTGAAGATGATAAATTTCACCCTCTAGCGGTATCCACACCACGAACGAATATCAAGAACACTTGATCTTGGTTGCTAGACCAAATTATGAAACACGTTTTCACAATTAATATGAACTATATGGAATTTTCTTTGTGTATAATTTTGTTCTTCAATCTAGGATTTCTTAGAACAAAATAAAACCCTCTCAAACTCTTTGGAGGCTTGCACAAACATTAGGTCTGAGTTATGGCCGAATTATGATGTTTATACACAAGTAAGACCTATTCCAAATAGGAAACTTGTGTTAAAACCCGTCCAAAATTCGATTCCGAGTCAAATTAGGAATTTGCCCCCGACAGCACTGTGCGGCCGCCCAAACTGAGGTGTGCGGCCGCCCAAGTTCTTGTGCGGTCGCCCAGCCCATTTGGGCGGTCGCCCAAAGGCCCAGAAAAATCCAATTTTTTCCAAATTTCCAATATAGTCCTTATTTAGGATTCGTTCTATTGTGTGTGACCCTCTAGGATTATACTAAGCTGGCAATGGGTTCAAACATAAAACCATAAGATATGATTAGGTTCTAGCAAACCGTCATACCTACCCAAATAGTATAACTAGATACAAGTTTGCATTCCTTTTAGAACATGTCATAATCCCTTTGTCCACGATGTCATTGAACACAAGTCATGGTCAACAAGTCAACTTGTATTGTTCAATACTTTCTCGATTCCGAATATGTTGATAATCCAAATGACATTGATCCAATCAATCCATTTGAGTTTGGCCAAACATTTCATCAACATCATTCCTTCGAGGGGCCCAAGTTTGACATCTCTCCGAAGAGGGACAAATCCATTTGGCTTATTATTCTTCCCTACGTGAATCCAATCATGCCAATCATACCCTTTATAACTACCGTGTTAAGGCAGCGTTTGAATATGTCAAACATAATGTTCATCAAGTGGAAGACTATAATAACTTCATGTCTAAGGATTCAAATGACATAACTAATATGAGATTTATATATGACATCGACCATGACATAAATCTCATACCGCGGGTCATGTCCAGTACCTTGTTCCAAACAAGTACCCATAAATCTAACATGATCATCCCATGATCATTTAGCCTTTATACTAGTGCTTAACAAGCTCTAGGGACGGAGATTATTATAAGCAAACACGAGCCATAATAATAATCTTATTATCTCTTTATTATTATGAATAAAATGATAACTTATACAACGTTTAACAAACGTGCCTAGGGCACCAACACCAACAATCTCCCACTTGCCCTAGGCCCAATTCCCTAGGTATCCAATACCCATGGACCTAACATGACCATCATGTTTAGCTTTGTGGAAGTCCCATTGTTTAGTGTGTCCGTAACGTTATCATTAGTAGGTACTTTGCATATATGTACGTCTCCCTTATCAATGATTTCTCGAATGATAAGAGAACGCCTAAGTATGTGTTTGGATTTAGGATGTGCTCTTGGTTCCTTTGCTTGGTCAATAGCATCACTATTATCACTAATATGGTCTATTGGATTAGCAATGCTAGGAACCATCTTAAGTTCACCCATGAACTTCTTAATCCAAACAACTTCATTTGCAGCATCCAATGCAGCAATATACTTAGATTTTAATATGTAGAATTAGTGACTGTACTCTGCTTGGAACCATTCCAACTTACAGCTTCACTATTATTTATAAAACTCGATTGCGATTTCTACAATTTTTGTCGGTTTGGAAGCATGCATCCGTGTATCCATATACATCGAGATCATCTTCCATCCCTCCATAGATCATAACAATTCTTTAGTCCTTCTTAAGTACTTTAAGAATTGTTTCACAGCCATCCAGTGATTCTCACCGGTTGTCGGATTAATATCTACTCGTCATGCTCCAAGCATTTAGATATATCCGGCTTAGTACTTACCATGGTATGATGGATCCAATTGCCGAAGCAAATGGAATCCCATTCATTCTTCTCATGCTCATCATTTGTCTCAGGACATTTGAGTCTTTGCATAGAAAACTCCATGTAACACTAACAACCGTCCTCTCTTAGAATTTTCTTTGCGGAATCTTCTAATGACTTTGTCAATGTGTGTACTTTGGCTTAATCAATTAGCTTCTTCGATCTATCTCTATAGATCTTAATGCCAAGGACATATGCAGTTTCATCCATATTCTTTATTGCGAAACACTTTCTTAACAAAGTCTTTGCAGACTAACGTATAGGAATTTCGTTTCCAATGAGCAATATGTCATCCACATATTTAATTTAAGGAATATCACTATGCTCCCACTAATCTTCTTGTATATATAAGGTTCATCTTCGTTATTGATCAAGTCAAACTCTTTTGATTTATCAAAACAGAGATTCCAACTCCCACAAGTTTGCTTTAATCCATCCAATGGATTTCTGCAACTTTCATAATTTATCAGAATTTTCTTTGACTGTCAAAACCTTTAGGTTGTATCTAATACATCCTTAAGTGAGTTCCCATTGAGGAACACTTGTTTTGACATCATTTTGTCAATTTTCATATTCCAAATATAAACATGTGACTACGAGAATTCTAGTAAATTTCTTTGCGATCCATGTAAATTTTTCTCCAAGAAAACTCATTCCTCTCCTTTGGTTTTTACACCTTAGGTTAGAATGATCAAGTTCCAAACTTGATTATTACACATGGGTTGCCTTTTAGATTTCATGACTCCAAGTCATTAATCTAAATATGTGGAGTTGACATTGCATCTTTGATAGATGGTAAATACTTCATTTCAAATGAAATTTACCTCAACACTTTCTATTTCGAAATATCCAATATTTCTTGCAATAGATTGTGTCCTATCACATACGCAAGTTCTTGTATATCTTTTGAACGGACTTTTCACGACTCCTTGTGAAAACTTGTTCAACTTCCATCTTAGGTTAAAATATATATTTTCTAGGTCTCGAACCATTCGAGATACATTTTACGCCCACTGATTCTTTTAGAGATAAACCATTTATCTAGAAAAGTATCATCATAATCAACAAACCATTTGTTTCTTATGAGTAAAATTATATCCTCAAGTTTCCTTAGGATATCCCATGAAAATATATTTATTAGATTTAAATGTGAGTGTGTTCCAGACAACTCTTTTCCAAAAGGTCTCACCATCTTAAATCTTTGCGAAAGGCAAACCGAGTTTTCTTTCATCTTTTAACCTCTCTTGATGGAATTCAGATTAGTATAATCATAGCGGTTTCAAATACATAACCCCAAAACAAATAACGGAAGATCTATTTGACTTAGTCATCCAATTAACCATATCTAATAAGGTTCTTATACTTCCATGGAGACACATCATTTAAAATGATGTTCTTAGTGAAGTTAATTTGTGAAACCATTTCACAACTTTAATGATGACTGTCAAATTCTTGGTTCAATTATTCATCATCATGATCCAATCAGAATCTTTGAATAGTTTTACCAAGTATAATAAAAAAAATTCTTTTAGCATTGCTTCTTAATGCACCATACACATCAAAATGTATTAGGTCAGTTAAGATATTAGCCTTTTACCAATCATAGTAAAAGATGTCTTGGTCCAAGTAAATAAGATTTGCATAAATCATGTGATTCCAAATCATATGACTTAAAACTCCGTCCCATGGAATTTTAGATATGCATCTTTTATTTATTTGATCAAAACAATAATGCATAAAGAATTTTAATTATTTATGTTATAGTCTTTATCACTTTGTTCTTCAAGATTTAGGATATAAGATTTATTTATATGATAACACAATGAAGTAAATCATAATAAATAAAGCACCTTTCTTATTCTAAATAAGAAATAAATATCCTTCATTATCTTATAACAAAATAATATTTCCTACTTCATTAGTAAAGCCACTTTACAAGTGTTCTATGAATAATGTTGCAACTCTTGCATCATTATCATTCATAGATCAACCTTTACTATAAGTAGTCTTTCAATTTACTAATTATTCTGGTATCTAATACCCAATAATTAAATTTAGAAGGATTCATTTATAACATAAATATCCCAAGTGGTAGTCCCACTACCATTCTTTTATTGATCGTCCAGAATTATGACTACAATTTTAGATGGTCAATCCAATTGCCACTTTACCAAATTGCATCAATTTAGAGTTATTATTTTAACCATAATTATTTCTTTTAGGTTTGACAACTCTTGTCTTACCTTTCTTTTGGCACTTGGCCCTTTTCCTTATGAACCATGAGCTCTGGAGAACCATTCTCCAATATCTTCATCTTCGCAGTTTTTCAGCATGTTAATGCAACTCGAAGAAATTCTTATTCATTCTAAGCATGTTATAGTCCATCACAAAGTGATTATAACTCTTAGGCAATGAATCAAGAATAAGATCCATGGCTAGCTCCAATCCAATTGGACTCCCAAGTTTCTCAAGATACTCTACGTAGTCATTATCTTAAGCGTGTGAGGTTCCACTTATTGCCCTTTACTCCTTTTGCAAGAGGTGAATGCAATAATGGTTTTATACCTCTCTTGCTTAGATTGCTCTTTGAAACATGTAACTCAACTCCATGCCTATCTAATAGGCTTCCACAAGTTCCAAACTTTGTTGGAGTTTAAGAGCACATAATCGTGAGCATAAGACAACTCACACTCCTAAAATCATACTCATGATTCTCGTGATTGTCTATTCCGGCATTTGGTTCTTTTAGGAATAGGCCCATCAAGAATGTACAACCCATCTTCTTGCCTTAGAACTATTCTTAGGCTCAGGATCCAATCCATGGAGTTTGTATCATTCTTTTGAAGCTTATCCTTATCAAGGATTAATCGCAATGATTTTAGTTGTCATCTACAACTTATGCAAAATTTCCAAAATTTTACAAGTACCAATCTCATTAAAGAGATAAATAATGTATTTTCCAAAAATACTCCCACTAAATTATATAACCTTCTTATACATCCAATGTATAATATAATTTAAATGGGCTAAGATCCAACTTTAATTTAATTTTAAGTCCGCTATGGCGGATTACACAAAATCAAATTAATTAGGTTGACAACCCTGTCAATCATATATCATATGACTCTTAGATCCTTTTATGAGATTCTTTTGAAATTGGGCTAAGATCCAACTTTAATTTAACTTTGAGTCCACGGAGGCGGACCGCTCAAAATCAAATTAATTAGGTAGACAATTTTTGTCAATCATATCTCATATGATTCTTAGGGATCCAATTTTAAAAGCATGTTTAATCTCATCTTTGCCTAAGGCCCAAAACTGTTTTGACGCCCAATTAAGTCTAACCATTTTAAACGCATGGTTGATGTGCCTCGCTAGGGCGTCCCCACATCATCCATCTTGCTCATACATAGATAAAGTTAATGCACCTCGCTAGGGCGAACCCACATTAAAATCACCCATGCACTAACAAGTGTTTTAATCATGGCGTGGCAAAAAGGACTTAAAACTTTCTTGAAGGTTCATCACCATATAGCATACAACACATTTATGAGCACACAAGATAAACATGTTACGCATCAAGTTTAGCCACTAAATTAATCTCTATTAATTTAAGCACAACATTTATGTGTCATTAGTTTCTCTATAATTATGAGGATGAGACTATTTCAACTTTGGTTATTATCTCCAAATCAAGACAACAAGAAGTGCGGTCGAACTAAGCCATTAGGCAACCACAATCCCGCACTAATTCAAGAAACCAAGAAAGTAGTCCATGTGGCCGAAACTAAGCAATAGATGGTCTCGATGAACGTAGGCCAATTGCATTCACAATTCCACATGGATCTCCAATCATTGAATCAAGAACTTTGTTTCTCAATTTTAGTAATTACGAACTCTTCATAATTCTAACTTCGATTTATCTTTGAAACTTTGATTGCGGTCAAGTTTGGGAAACACAATCTCGATGAACGTAGATTAGCCATCCAAACCTTGAACCAATCTTAGAATCACAAGACTAAAACAAATAGGAAAATCAAACCCCAAGATCCACACTCAAACCAACTACCCAAACCCCATTCCAGATCAGCAACTCTGGTCTGGTTTTGTTACTGGTTCGGTTGGACCTCTCGAAAATTCCAAATTCCAATTTTAACCAAAATCAGAACAGAGTCAGTGAACTGTGCGGCCGCCCAAATATCCTGTGCGGCCGCCCAAACATGTGCGGCCGCCCAGGGAGATTTGTGCGGTCGCCCAAACGCATCAGAAGGAATTTTGAAGTTCGAAAATTTGTCTCAAAATTGTCTTTCCCCGATTATTAAAACCATGATCCAATCAGAATTAATAATCAAACAATTCAGAATCCATCATAATATTTATTGCGATTGAATCGTGCGATTAAAGTTGTAAAACAATAAACCACATAAAATCACATAACACATAAACATCATATAGTCCAATATTCATATCATGCTTGGCACATAAACAATTTATATACACACAACATGATCTAGTATTGAAATAATCAACATGAACGGGGCTCTGATACCACTGTTGGGTTTCACAGCAACATGCGCAGCGGAATTAAGCATTTAAAATTTAATAGAAACCCAAAGCCCATAGATCCATTCATATGATTAAATCAAATACAACAATATGAATACTAGAATACTAACCCTTGATGCCTTTGATTTTGCAACCTTGAATTCGATAGAGACTTGAAAACTTGATCACGATTATAGCAATAATCACGAACTTTGAAGATGATAAAACGAATATCAAGAACACTTGATCTTGGTTGCTAGACCAAATTATGAAACACGTTTTCACAATTAATATGAACTATAAGGAATTTTCTTTGTGTATAATTTTGTTCTTCAATCTAGGATTTCTTAGAACAAAATAAAACCCTCTCAAACTCTTTGGAGGCTTGCACAAATATTAGGTCTGAGTTATGGCCGAATTATGATGTTTATACACAAGTAAGACCTATTCCAAATAGGAAACTTGTGTTAAAACCCGTCCAAAATTCGATTCCGAGTCAAATTAGGAATTTGCCCCCGACAGCACTGTGCGGCCGCCCAAACTGAGGTGTGCGGCCGCCCAAGTTCTTGTGCGGTCGCCCAGCCCATTTGGGCGGTCGCCCAAAGGCCCAGAAAAATCCAATTTTTCCAAATTTCCAATATAGTCCTTATTTAGGATTCGTTCTATTGTGTGTGACCCTCTAGGATTATACTAAGCTGGCAATGGGTTCAAACATAAAACCATAAGATATGATTAGGTTCTAGCAAACCGTCATACCTACCCAAATAGTATAACTAGATACAAGTTCGCATTCCTTTTAGAACATGTCATAATCCCTTTGTCCACGATGTCATTGAACACAAGTCATGGTCAACAAGTCAACTTGTATTGTTCAATACTTTCTCGATTCCGAATATGTTGATAATCCAAATGACATTGATCCAATCAATCCATTTGAGTTTGGCCAAACATTTCATCAACATCATTCCTTTGAGGGGCCCAAGCTTGACATCTCTCCGAAGAGGGACAAATCCATTTGGCTTATTATTCTTCCCTACGTGAATCCAATCATGCCAATCATACCCTTTATAACTACCGTGTTAAGGCAGCGTTTGAATATGTCAAACATAATGTTCATCAAGTGGAAGACTATAATAACTTCATGTCTAAGGATTCAAATGACATAACTAATATGAGATTTATATATGACATCGACCATGACATAAATCTCATACCGCGGGTCATGTCCAGTACCTTGTTCCAAACAAGTACCCATAAATCTAACATGATCATCCCATGATCATTTAGCCTTTATACTAGTGCTTAACAAGCTCTAGGGACGGAGATTATTATAAGCAAACACGAGCCATAATAATAATCTTATTATCTCTTTATTATTATGAATAAAATGATAACTTATACAACGTTTAACAAACGTGCCTAGGGCACCAACACCAACAATCTCCCACTTGCCCTAGGCCCAATTCCCTAGGTATCCAATACCCATGGACCTAACATGACCATCATGTTTAGCTTTGTGGAAGTCCCATTGTTTAGTGTGTCCGTAACGTTATCATTAGTAGGTACTTTGCATATATGTACGTCTCCCTTATCAATGATTTCTCGAATGATAAGAGAACGCCTAAGTATGTGTTTGGATTTAGGATGTGCTCTTGGTTCCTTTGCTTGGTCAATAGCATCACTATTATCACTAATATGGTCTATTGGATTAGCAATGCTAGGAACCATCTTAAGTTCACCCATGAACTTCTTAATCCAAACAACTTCATTTGCAGCATCCAATGCAGCAATATACTTAGATTTTAATATGTAGAATTAGTGACTGTACTCTGCTTGGAACCATTCCAACTTACAGCTTCACTATTATTTATAAAACTCGATTGCGATTTCTACAATTTTTGTCGGTTTGGAAGCATGCATCCGTGTATCCATATACATCGAGATCATCTTCCATCCCTCCATAGATCATAACAATTCTTTAGTCCTTCTTAAGTACTTTAAGAATTGTTTCACAGCCATCCAGTGATTCTCACCGGTTGTCGGATTAATATCTACTCGTCATGCTCCAAGCATTTAGATATATCCGGCTTAGTACTTACCATGGTATGATGGATCCAATTGCCGAAGCAAATGGAATCCCATTCATTCTTCTCATGCTCATCATTTGTCTCAGGACATTTGAGTCTTTGCATAGAAAACTCCATGTAACACTAACAACCGTCCTCTCTTAGAATTTTCTTTGCGGAATCTTCTAATGACTTTGTCAATGTGTGTACTTTGGCTTAATCAATTAGCTTCTTCGATCTATCTCTATAGATCTTAATGCCAAGGACATATGCAGTTTCATCCATATTCTTTATTGCGAAACACTTTCTTAACAAAGTCTTTGCAGACTAACGTATAGGAATTTCGTTTCCAATGAGCAATATGTCATCCACATATTTAATTTAAGGAATATCACTATGCTCCCACTAATCTTCTTGTATATATAAGGTTCATCTTCGTTATTGATCAAGTCAAACTCTTTTGATTTATCAAAACAGAGATTCCAACTCCCACAAGTTTGCTTTAATCCATCCAATGGATTTCTGCAACTTTCATAATTTATCAGAATTTTCTTTGACTGTCAAAACCTTTAGGTTGTATCTAATACATCCTTAAGTGAGTTCCCATTGAGGAACACTTGTTTTGACATCATTTTGTCAATTTTCATATTCCAAATATAAACATGTGACTACGAGAATTCTAGTAAATTTCTTTGCGATCCATGTAAATTTTTCTCCAAGAAAACTCATTCCTCTCCTTTGGTTTTTACACCTTAGGTTAGAATGATCAAGTTCCAAACTTGATTATTACACATGGGTTGCCTTTTAGATTTCATGACTCCAAGTCATTAATCTAAATATGTGGAGTTGACATTGCATCTTTGATAGATGGTAAATACTTCATTTCAAATGAAATTTACCTCAACACTTTCTATTTCGAAATATCCAATATTTCTTGCAATAGATTGTGTCCTATCACATACGCAAGTTCTTGTATATCTTTTGAACGGACTTTTCACGACTCCTTGTGAAAACTTGTTCAACTTCCATCTTAGGTTAAAATATATATTTTCTAGGTCTCGAACCATTCGAGATACATTTTACGCCCACTGATTCTTTTAGAGATAAACCATTTATCTAGAAAAGTATCATCATAATCAACAAACCATTTGTTTCTTATGAGTAAAATTATATCCTCAAGTTTCCTTAGGATATCCCATGAAAATATATTTATTAGATTTAAATGTGAGTGTGTTCCAGACAACTCTTTTCCAAAAGGTCTCACCATCTTAAATCTTTGCGAAAGGCAAACCGAGTTTTCTTTCATCTTTTAACCTCTCTTGATGGAATTCAGATTAGTATAATCATAGCGGTTTCAAATACATAACCCCAAAACAAATAACGGAAGATCTATTTGACTTAGTCATCCAATTAACCATATCTAATAAGGTTCTTATACTTCCATGGAGACACATCATTTAAAATGATGTTCTTAGTGAAGTTAATTTGTGAAACCATTTCACAACTTTAATGATGACTGTCAAATTCTTGGTTCAATTATTCATCATCATGATCCAATCAGAATCTTTGAATAGTTTTACCAAGTATAATAAAAAAAATTCTTTTAGCATTGCTTCTTAATGCACCATACACATCAAAATGTATTAGGTCAGTTAAGATATTAGCCTTTTACCAATCATAGTAAAAGATGTCTTGGTCCAAGTAAATAAGATTTGCATAAATCATGTGATTCCAAATCATATGACTTAAAACTCCGTCCCATGGAATTTTAGATATGCATCTTTTATTTATTTGATCAAAACAATAATGCATAAAGAATTTTAATTATTTATGTTATAGTCTTTATCACTTTGTTCTTCAAGATTTAGGATATAAGATTTATTTATATGATAACACAATGAAGTAAATCATAATAAATAAAGCACCTTTCTTATTCTAAATAAGAAATAAATATCCTTCATTATCTTATAACAAAATAATATTTCCTACTTCATTAGTAAAGCCACTTTACAAGTGTTCTATGAATAATGTTGCAACTCTTGCATCATTATCATTCATAGATCAACCTTTACTATAAGTAGTCTTTCAATTTACTAATTATTCTGGTATCTAATACCCAATAATTAAATTTAGAAGGATTCATTTATAACATAAATATCCCAAGTGGTAGTCCCACTACCATTCTTTTATTGATCGTCCAGAATTATGACTACAATTTTAGATGGTCAATCCAATTGCCACTTTACCAAATTGCATCAATTTAGAGTTATTATTTTAACCATAATTATTTCTTTTAGGTTTGACAACTCTTGTCTTACCTTTCTTTTGGCACTTGGCCCTTTTCCTTATGAACCATGAGCTCTGGAGAACCATTCTCCAATATCTTCATCTTCGCAGTTTTTCAGCATGTTAATGCAACTCGAAGAAATTCTTATTCATTCTAAGCATGTTATAGTCCATCACAAAGTGATTATAACTCTTAGGCAATGAATCAAGAATAAGATCCATGGCTAGCTCCAATCCAATTGGACTCCCAAGTTTCTCAAGATACTCTACGTAGTCATTATCTTAAGCGTGTGAGGTTCCACTTATTGCCCTTTACTCCTTTTGCAAGAGGTGAATGCAATAATGGTTTTATACCTCTCTTGCTTAGATTGCTCTTTGAAACATGTAACTCAACTCCATGCCTATCTAATAGGCTTCCACAAGTTCCAAACTTTGTTGGAGTTTAAGAGCACATAATCGTGAGCATAAGACAACTCACACTCCTAAAATCATACTCATGATTCTCGTGATTGTCTATTCCGGCATTTGGTTCTTTTAGGAATAGGCCCATCAAGAATGTACAACCCATCTTCTTGCCTTAGAACTATTCTTAGGCTCAGGATCCAATCCATGGAGTTTGTATCATTCTTTTGAAGCTTATCCTTATCAAGGATTAATCGCAATGATTTTAGTTGTCATCTACAACTTATGCAAAATTTCCAAAATTTTACAAGTACCAATCTCATTAAAGAGATAAATAATGTATTTTCCAAAAATACTCCCACTAAATTATATAACCTTCTTATACATCCAATGTATAATATAATTTAAATGGGCTAAGATCCAACTTTAATTTAATTTTAAGTCCGCTATGGCGGATTACACAAAATCAAATTAATTAGGTTGACAACCCTGTCAATCATATATCATATGACTCTTAGATCCTTTTATGAGATTCTTTTGAAATTGGGCTAAGATCCAACTTTAATTTAACTTTGAGTCCACGGAGGCGGACCGCTCAAAATCAAATTAATTAGGTAGACAATTTTTGTCAATCATATCTCATATGATTCTTAGGGATCCAATTTTAAAAGCATGTTTAATCTCATCTTTGCCTAAGGCCCAAAACTGTTTTGACGCCCAATTAAGTCTAACCATTTTAAACGCATGGTTGATGTGCCTCGCTAGGGCGTCCCCACATCATCCATCTTGCTCATACATAGATAAAGTTAATGCACCTCGCTAGGGCGAACCCACATTAAAATCACCCATGCACTAACAAGTGTTTTAATCATGGCGTGGCAAAAAGGACTTAAAACTTTCTTGAAGGTTCATCACCATATAGCATACAACACATTTATGAGCACACAAGATAAACATGTTACGCATCAAGTTTAGCCACTAAATTAATCTCTATTAATTTAAGCACAACATTTATGTGTCATTAGTTTCTCTATAATTATGAGGATGAGACTATTTCAACTTTGGTTATTATCTCCAAATCAAGACAACAAGAAGTGCGGTCGAACTAAGCCATTAGGCAACCACAATCCCGCACTAATTCAAGAAACCAAGAAAGTAGTCCATGTGGCCGAAACTAAGCAATAGATGGTCTCGATGAACGTAGGCCAATTGCATTCACAATTCCACATGGATCTCCAATCATTGAATCAAGAACTTTGTTTCTCAATTTTAGTAATTACGAACTCTTCATAATTCTAACTTCGATTTATCTTTGAAACTTTGATTGCGGTCAAGTTTGGGAAACACAATCTCGATGAACGTAGATTAGCCATCCAAACCTTGAACCAATCTTAGAATCACAAGACTAAAACAAATAGGAAAATCAAACCCCAAGATCCACACTCAAACCAACTACCCAAACCCCATTCCAGATCAGCAACTCTGGTCTGGTTTTGTTACTGGTTCGGTTGGACCTCTCGAAAATTCCAAATTCCAATTTTAACCAAAATCAGAACAGAGTCAGTGAACTGTGCGGCCGCCCAAAATATCCTGTGCGGTCGCCCAAACATGTGCGGCCGCCCAGGGAGATTTGTGCGGTCGCCCAAACGCATCAGAAGGAATTTTGAAGTTCGAAAATTTGTCTCAAAATTGTCTTTCCCCGATTATTAAAACCATGATCCAATCAGAATTAATAATCAAACAATTCAGAATCCATCATAATATTTATTGCGATTGAATCGTGCGATTAAAGTTGTAAAACAATAAACCACATAAAATCACATAACACATAAACATCATATAGTCCAATATTCATATCATGCTTGGCACATAAACAATTTATATACACACAACATGATCTAGTATTGAAATAATCAACATGAACGGGGCTCTGATACCACTGTTGGGTTTCACAGCAACATGCGCAGCGGAATTAAGCATTTAAAATTTAATAGAAACCCAAAGCCCATAGATCCATTCATATGATTAAATCAAATACAACAATATGAATACTAGAATACTAACCCTTGATGCCTTTGATTTTGCAACCTTGAATTCGATAGAGACTTGAAAACTTGATCACGATTATAGCAATAATCACGAACTTTGAAGATGATAAAACGAATATCAAGAACACTTGATCTTGGTTGCTAGACCAAATTATGAAACACGTTTTCACAATTAATATGAACTATAAGGAATTTTCTTTGTGTATAATTTTGTTCTTCAATCTAGGATTTCTTAGAACAAAATAAAACCCTCTCAAACTCTTTGGAGGCTTGCACAAATATTAGGTCTGAGTTATGGCCGAATTATGATGTTTATACACAAGTAAGACCTATTCCAAATAGGAAACTTGTGTTAAAACCCGTCCAAAATTCGATTCCGAGTCAAATTAGGAATTTGCCCCCGACAGCACTGTGCGGCCGCCCAAACTGAGGTGTGCGGCCGCCCAAGTTCTTGTGCGGTCGCCCAGCCCATTTGGGCGGTCGCCCAAAGGCCCAGAAAAATCCAATTTTTCCAAATTTCCAATATAGTCCTTATTTAGGATTCGTTCTATTGTGTGTGACCCTCTAGGATTATACTAAGCTGGCAATGGGTTCAAACATAAAACCATAAGATATGATTAGGTTCTAGCAAACCGTCATACCTACCCAAATAGTATAACTAGATACAAGTTCGCATTCCTTTTAGAACATGTCATAATCCCTTTGTCCACGATGTCATTGAACACAAGTCATGGTCAACAAGTCAACTTGTATTGTTCAATACTTTCTCGATTCCGAATATGTTGATAATCCAAATGACATTGATCCAATCAATCCATTTGAGTTTGGCCAAACATTTCATCAACATCATTCCTTCGAGGGGCCCAAGCTTGATATCTCTCCGAAGAGGGACAAATCCATTTGGCTTATTATTCTTCCCTACGTGAATCCAATCATGCCAATCATACCCTTTATAACTACCGTGTTAAGGCAGCGTTTGAATATGTCAAACATAATGTTCATCAAGTGGAAGACTATAATAACTTCATGTCTAAGGATTCAAATGACATAACTAATATGAGATTTATATATGACATCGACCATGACATAAATCTCATACCGCGGGTCATGTCCAGTACCTTGTTCCAAACAAGTACCCATAAATCTAACATGATCATCCCATGATCATTTAGCCTTTATACTAGTGCTTAACAAGCTCTAGGGACGGAGATTATTATAAGCAAACACGAGCCATAATAATAATCTTATTATCTCTTTATTATTATGAATAAAATGATAACTTATACAACGTTTAACAAACGTGCCTAGGGCACCAACACCAACACTAAGATAAATATAAATAACCTAAAACATAAACAAGCTAAATAAGGATAAATATACAAACTAAATTAAAATAAAATATAAATCAGAATTACAAAAATCAAAAAGATATTAAGAGTATTTCATACTCTTTCAGAAATGATTTAATATATTATATTCAACTAACCCCACCATTTAACCTCACTCATTTTCTTTCTTCATTTTCCATCACTCAATTTATTCAACCAACACTACTATTTACCCCCACTCATTCTCTCTCTTCATTTTCTACCATACATACACTACTTTTCTCTTAATTAGTGTGCATACTCCTCTAGTCCTACTTGTGCTGGGACGGAGGGAGTATTCCTTTTTGACAAGTCTTATTAGAGTAATAAGAGTTCATTTCTAAAATAGTAAGGGATGAATAATATTTTTGAACAATCTTATCTTTATAATGTACATTCACGACATTTTAATATTATACTCCCTCCTTATAACAATTAAAAAATTTATTTGTTTTTATTCTTCATATCGTATTTGTCATACTCACACACTTAAATAGTGAATGCTGCTCAAATCATCATACTCACAATCACTTTCTCATTCAGAAAACTTTTGAATATAAATACTATCTGCTTAATTCACGCGTCAAATAAAATAATGATGCAAATTTTTATGAGACAGAAGAAGTATTCTTCACCTTAATTATTATTGTGTAAGCAAGATGTTTATTCAATTTGAGCTAGGACGAAAGGAGTGTACATTCTCCCTCCGTAGAAATATAATTTCATTTCAGTTTTAGTTTTAGTGGGAAACCAAATTGAAATTGATAAAAAAAAAAAAAAAAAAAAAAAAAATTATCTTTAGAATACTCAATTTATTTACTAATGATTCATTAGAAATATTATCTAGAACACAAAAAAATTCATTAAGACTATGTAATAAAGATAAGTATTTTGTTTAACTAATTAAATTGTTCACTAAAATATGTTATAAAAAGTCTTTTCATCATTATATAAAGGTCAAATAAATATGGACTTTAGGATAATGTATTAGAAGTTTTATAACTTTAATTTTTATAGGTTATTTATAAGAACATCGTCAAACCTTCAACATGGATAGTTTTTCAAAGCTTGGACACAAGTATCCCTCCTCTTCAACATTTGAATCGGCTTGAGATTTTGCAAAGAAACCTTTGAAGATTTGAAAAATGTATACAGATTTTTAGAATCCTTAAGAACATCGTCAAACCTTCATAATCCACAGATTTCAAGTTCAGATTCAAGTAGCCTTGTAACCACTAGAAACCATTATATATGCTCTAAATCTCATAGATGTAGGGAGCTTTTATTTCTTAAAACAGACACATACCTCATTAAGTTTGGTCACATAGATCTTATAACTTCTTGAGAGACACCGGGTTAAGTCTAGGATTTGCTTTAAAGAACTAATAGATAGTTTAGAGTTTTGATTTATTGTAATCTTGTAAAAGTTGCTCTAAATCTAATCAAACATTTAGTAGTTAGAAAATTTAAGTCTAACAATTTTAGTAGAAGATTTAGATCCTTTCACGATTGAACCTCTTCAAATGTCGTCTCTTTATTTTCTGTTAATTTACTTTAAAGTTCTTGTTATTTATAATTTGATTTGTTTGATTTGTTTTATGCACTTGATATTTGTGTTTTTATTGAAATTGCCATAAAAACCCATTTTGCGCCTAACACTTTTAAGACAAACTCATTCTTTCATTGTCTGCGTTTATATCTTGTGCTTTCTTAAAATTCCGTTGTGCATTCTATATACTCTCCCTTAGGGCCGGTGAAGAGGTTGTGCAAGCAGACCTCTTGCACATGGCCTCAAAATCTTAGAGGGCCTCCATAGTGATGGTGTATTACTACCTTTGTCTTATGAGATTTTACTTTTTTAAATATTATTATGGACTAACTTAAATAAATTTTAATTTACTTTAATTATCTAAAAAATATAAAATTTGTTATTGATACATCATTATAAATCTGTCAATAACAAAATTTCTTTTTTCATTAGGACAATTAAATTAAACTAAAATTATTGCTCAAAAAATGTTTCGTATTAATGTAACAAATGTGGAAATATAATTTTGAGGCGGAAGTAGTATGTAAAGTGTTTGCTTTAGTCACTTTTTAAGTTTGAATAAGAGATAACATCTTGCAAATGTTGCGAAGACCGGACAATCAAACACTGGAAACTTTACTTCCTCTTACAATCGATATCCCCTCGGATTTAATTGCTATATAAAAAAACTTGTGTATTATAAACATTTTGTGTAATATAAATATTACGGGACTAAAATTCACATAGCACGGGGCCCCTATAATTATTGAGACGGGCCTGCTCTCACTGCACGTTTTACTTAACCACTTTGAGAATTTTACGCATTTGCTTTTATCTTTTGGAAAAATGTTGAAATTTTTATATAACTATTCACCACCCCTCTTTAATTGTTTTTCTATCCTTTTTGTCTCCTTTGAAAACAATAATTACTTTTAACGTTATCGATTATTTTAATTATCTCACATTTTAAAGTATAATCAATTTTTGGTATGTTTGCTCTCTTTGTTTATTAGTACCATTCAAAAGTTTTGTAACCTCTACTATTACTCTAACGATCCAAGGTAAAAGGCTCGACCCCTTACATAAGCATCACGCACTAGTTTATTGAGCACAAAAAAGCCCACCCAAAAATATATGTATGTTATTGGTGCTCAATGTAATGTAAGGTTGGGCTCACTTGGCTTACCACAGGCCCACCCAAAAATTCATGTATGTTATTTGTGCTCAATGATAGTATAGTGGAAACATATGTATAACAATCAAAGCTCATACTTTTCCGATGTGGGATGGGGGATCACAATGTCTCTCACTCAAATCATGTCTCTTGCTGACAAGACCCAAACAATACCCCAATCCTTTCCCCGGTCCAGCTCGCAACCTTACGGTCCCGTGCTTGAAGGCTCAACCCGCTACATATGCACTAAGGATGGCCAAACACGGTTCTGGTTACTGTTCCGGTTCCGAAAAAGCTTGAACCGTAACCGAACCGTTTCTCTTCCGGTTACGGTTATGGTTCGGAATCGCCGGTTCACGGTTCGGTGCCGCCGGTCCACATTTTCTTTTTCTTTTTTTTTTAATATTTTTTTAACAGAAAAACAATTATAATAATATGTTATTGCCGATTTTTTTACAAAAAAGTATAGAAAAATTGTTTAAAAAATTAAAGAGGTTTGTCCCTCTTTTCTTTTATACACTCAACAAATTTTATTATTTTTATTCCCTGAATTTGGCTAAAAATTCAGTCAAAACTCAATTTTTCTTGTCAACTTTCCGTTAGTAACGGTTAATTCTGATGAAACCGTTAAAAATCTAACGATTTTGACGTTTTTTGACGGTTCCAGTTCGGTCTAGGCGGTTCATGGCGGTTCAGAACCGCCGGTTCACGATTTTCAGAGGGGATGAACCGGAACCGGCCCGTGTTACACACGGTTCCGGTTTTCGTCAACAAGGCGGTTCCGGTTTGGCGGTTCCGTTCCACTTGGCTTTCCACAGGCTTACCGAAAAAATCACGAATATTACTGATGCTCAATGGTAATATAGTGAATGCTTATATATCACAACCAAAGTCGAGTTTCTAATATCTTTATCTTCATATTAAAATTTACACGCAATACTCATTTGTGGAGTTGGCTTACATTGAATTAAAGTGAAATGTAGGTCGAGATAAAATAAAAAAGCACTTCCTCCTCCGTTGATGGATCGGTTGATACATGTATTATCTCTACATTTTTGTACTATTGTTAGTAACATTTTGATGTAATTTATAATAGTTTTGATGTAATTTTTGTCTTTATTTATTTGAGGAACTTTGTAAGAATATGTTTGTTTTGTTATACTTTTTAGTGTTATTTTGTTTATTGCAAAGTCCTAGATGTTTAGAGTGTTGAAGACCATCATTGCTAGAGTTAAAGTCCAAGTGAAAGTCAACAGGCAAAGTCAACAGTCAACAGTCGAAGTGAAGAAAAGAAGAAAATCTGCAAAAGTGACCAGGCGCTCGCTCGGGTATACTCAGGCGCCCGCTCGCTATGACTCAAGCGCCCGCTTGCATTAAATTCGCAGAAGGCCAAACTTACTGCCCAACTCGAGTGCCGCCTGCTTCAACACGAGCGCCCGCTCGCTCCGCCGCCAAGAAATACGGGATTTGTTTATTTTCCAATATTTTGTTAAGTCCTTCCCTATTTTGGATTCCTCTCTTATGTATAAAATCGATTAGGTTTTCAGAACATTTTTTTTATGCTTTCTTTTAGGTTTATTCAAGTTTCAAGTTTGTAACCAAGAATTTGGATCTTTCATCATCAAGCGTATTATCCAGGTTTATGATTTTTAATTGTTTTCTTGTGATTTATGCTATGAGTATGAGTAGGTAATCATCTTGGTTTGCGGATTGGTTGTGATCAATTACATAATCTTTATGCTATGAGATGATCATCATTGTTTTAGTTTAACACAGTAGTTTGAATGCTGTTCTTGAGTTTCAATTATATAGATAGATATTTTTGGCTCTTTAACTATTAGGGTTTAATCTCTTGCACTTGCGTGGAGAGTTAAACATAGCCATTGTTGTGTTGAATTGTTTGGATCTTGGACCTTGCAGAAAAAGAGACAATCTAGGTTTTCATGTTCTTAGATTCTTAATAAATTCTTTGTGTATTAATTGGACCTTGCGGAAGAATTAATTTACATAGGATAATAGAATTGCAATCCGGCCACCTAACCGTTCCAATTCTTAAATCAGTGAATGAACCCTAAAATAAGGATTAGTTATTTGATCATCAAAATAGCATAAAGAGAGTGTAATTGTGATCGTCAATCCGTGAATTGCTTGTTTTTCTTGAGTACAATCTTTACTTGAATTTGCGATTTTAAGTCATTAGTTTATTTCTTTGCTTAGTGGTTAATTTAGTATTAAATCAAATCAAATCAAACCCCCTTGGTTACTTTTGCACTAATTGAATCAACTTGTTTATCCACGAGTCTCTGTGGTTCGACCCTTACTTTTGTATACTGCTGCTTTGGCACTTATACACTTGCAAGGTTTTATTACAGTGGAATTTTATCCATCAAGTTTTTGGCGCCGTTGCTGGGGACTTGTTGTGATTTACAAGTTCATTTAATCGGTGTATGTTTAGTAGGCGTGCCTTGGATCCCGAGTTGGTCCCTGTGAACAATAATATTGATAGACATGATAGGGGTATTCCCTCTATTAGTGAATCTGAATCTGAAGCTTCTGTCACCGAGACAGAGGTAGTTTTAAGTGAATTGGAAACTTCTTCCACCGAGGGAGAAGAAATTGAAGAAGTGATGGATAATCCTTTAATGAAAGAATATGCTAGGCCCAAGGTCGACACATCGGTGTCGTGCACTGTCTTGACTGATGCAGCTAAGACCTATGAGGCAAAGGGCCATTACGGGAGATTAATATTAACTTTTGAAAACACATCATATAGCTCCGACATTTGTTTATTTAACTTGTGCCTCATAAAACTTTTAGGAAACGGTATAGGAGGTATATATGACTTGGGAGTGGGAGTCTCAGTATTAGAAGTTTTTCCCATTCCATTTGTACCTTTATCCACAACATTACTCTCAAGAATCTCAATAGCAGGAGGAGATGTAGCAACAAGAAGTACCTCATTATTTACATGATTTCCATTATGTAGGACAGTAATGGCCATGGCTTGCTGCCCTTGACTTGGAAAAGTGCCTGGCTTATGTCCTTGTTGGCCTTCAGCTAGTTGACCAATTTAGGTCTCCAGCTTTTTGTTGACCGCATCCTGCTGCTTCTCTCGTTGCTTCATCATCATCCTCATTTGTTGTTGTTCTTGCAGCAGTGACCTCATCATTTCCTCCATGGATTGCTTGGGCTACTGTTCCGGATTCCCTTGTAGGGGAGGAGGATAAAGAGGTTTTTGTTGAAACTGGTTCCCTTGGTTACTCCTCCATGACAGATTCGGGTGATATTTCCAATCAGGATTATAAGTATTAGAATAAATACCACCTTGATTCTGTTGTGGGGGATAACCTTGCATTGAATTAACCTGTTTAGAATTACACTGCGCAACAACTTGGCAAACATTAGTAGCATGAGTGTTAGGACCACAGTTAGCACATAAATTAGATATAGCATTAGCACTTGATGAACCCATATTCATGTTAAATTTCGCCAATATTTTGGTTCATCAAGGCTACCTGTCTAGCAAACTCATCTACACCACTTAACTCATGCACTCCCCTAGGTTTCCCTCTAGAGCCATTTTCTTGTGAATTTGCCCCTAACATCTCAAATAATTCTTGAGTTTCGGCAACAGTTTTAGCTCCTAAAAAGCCACCTGCTGCGTTGTCAACCATAGTTTGGTCAACTGCACTCAACCCACCATAAAATGTTAGATGTAAAAGGGCATCAGGAAAAGCATGATGGGGACACCGCACTTGCAATATTTTAAACCTATCCCACGCCTCATGAAATGGCTCACCTTGTTCTTGAGTAAACCCTATGATTTTCTGTCTAAAGGTGGCCAAAGTGGCATGTGGGAAGAATTTTTTCAGAAAAGAATCATGCAACGCATCCCATTTAGTAATGCTCCTAGCAGGAAGTAACATTAACCAAGTTTTAGTTGCCCCTTGAAGAGAAAAAGGTAAGTATTTAAGCCTTAATTGTTCGTCAGTAACCCCCTCCTTAACTGTGAATCCTGACACAATCATCATATATTCTCTCAAAAAGTTTAACGAATCTTCAGCGGGAAGACCCTGGAACTTAGGCAGCTGACTAGTTATTGAATGTTATAAAAAATATCTCTGCTTATGCCAAGTTTTTTAAAGAAATTAACTCCAGGAAACCGAAGTATGGGAAAGAGGAGAAATTAATCATGGGAGAGAGTGCTAGTGTTGTGGTTCGACAAGACCTCCCACCTAAACAAAAGGACCCCGGAAGTTTCACAATTTCCATTACTTTGGGGGATTCTACCAAGGTAGGCGATGTTAGATCTTGGTGCTAGCATCAATTTATTGCCATATCACAAGTATCTTGAGTTAGGCTTGCCTGAGCTAAAACCCACTACATTGACCCTTCAACTTGCTGATCGTTCCATTAGACGGCCGTTAGGTATTGTGGAAGATGTTTTAGTTCAAGTAGAAAAGTTGATTATCCCTGTATATTTCATTGTTCTTGAAACTGTTAATAATGTTGGCGATCACCATGAATCTCCCATATTGCTTGGGCGACCATTCATGGCGACCACCAACACCATAATTAATGTGGGGAATGGGACATTATCAATGTGTGTGGCCAATGAACATTTAAAGATCCCTGTGCATGACATTATGAAACATCCTTTGACTGAAGAGGACTCATGTAATTTTGTGGATGATGTAGGTGAGTGCGTACCTGAGCATGTAGCGCATGCGAGTGATAGTGGGAAATTGGAGAGTGTGTTGAATGGTGGTGAGAAAACTAGGGATAGTGCGGATGTTCATGCCATGGCCATATCCCATAAGGCCGACCAACACCATTCTAGTGATGGCCCGTTTCACCCCCTAGGCCACTTCAATGAGAAGTCGGCGCCTCATATAAAATCTTGTACCACTCGTGCTTCTTCGTGTTCTACAGGTACTAGTAAGAAGGAAAAGAGTCCAAAAGTGAAAAAGAAAAGGCACAAGGGAGCCTCAAAGATTCCGTGGGCTCTCCCAGAATTAATTAAAAAGGGGGATTATGTGTGGGCAATTGTGGGCATTCATGCAAGGGAATACTTAAGGTGGGCAAAAGGCAGAAAAGCAAAAGCCAGATTCAATGTGGCTAATCTTCACCCCAAATAAAAATGGGGCCACCGTCGGGCTAACGACGTTAAACAAATGCGCTAATTGGGAGGCAACCCAATGAGGTATGTTTTAATTATTGTTCTTTTTATTGTTTTGTGTGTCACCCTAACGGGTCTCTCCAAGTTTGTGGGTTTATAGGGGAGTGTAAATAGTGTCACCCTCCAAAAATATTTTCATTTTATTGAGTCATTTTTTTTTTATTTTTAATGGATATTACGCTTGTGATGTTTGTTTGTGGTGATGTGCAGAGATTCAACCCAACCGGAGCGTGAAAAAAAAATGTCTGCTGGAAATTGGCCCAAGTGCCCGCTTGAAGTGAACCAGGCGCCCGCCTGGAATTAAAATCTGAAAAAATCAATTCTCTGGACACTTTAAGCGTGCGCCTGGTGGATAAGGAGCGCCCGCGTGGTTGACCAAGCGGTCGCCTGCTCATACTCAAGCGCCCGCTTGAATTGAAATTTGATAAACCAAACCTTCTATTCTCACCAAGCGCCCGCTTGGTTTCCCCCGAGCGCCCGCTCGGTATGCCGGCTGGTGTCAAAATCGGGTCAAAGTGGGATTTTGAGAGGAATTAACCCAAATTCTTCTCCTCTTCCATATTATTCCTTTCTCTCTCTAAGAAAAACCACTAAAACCCATCTCTCTATCTCTACATATTACTCACCCATATCACTAAATTCGGCTTAAACATCACCAAATCCGATCTTTCCATACCTATTATCAACCATTCAAACCTAAAATCCCCATTAAACCGGTGAATTCTCTACATTGTTCCATTTTGGAGGAGGAAGAAAAGGGGTGATTTGAAGGTGTTTGGGCTTGAATTTGAAGGTGTTCGGGCTTGAATTTGAAGGTGTCACAGAAGGGGAAAGTGGTTGTGGAGTCGAGAGCTTCCGGGAACTATCTTTTTCTCCGATTCCGGTGAGATTTTCCGGCGATACTCCGGCGACCTTCCGGTAAGGAATTTTTAGCTTTTTAAAGAGCTTTGAGTGGGTTGATTGTGCTGTGATAATGCCTCCAAAGGGAAAAGGTCGTGTTCCCCCGCCCCAAATATACTTTGATTACACCCGTTTTGTGTCACGGGCATCGCAAGATTATTTTGAGAATAAACAAAACAATGGGGTGACTGTAGAGCGGGGCTTTGACCTGAAAAATTGCGGTTTGGATGAGGTGATTGCATTTTATAAGTTAAAAATATTAATGGCTAAACCAACCCGGATGGGTTCTATACTGTTGGTGAGGGAATTTTACGCGAACCTCCATTCGGCTACTGAGGCCGCTAATGTTTGGGTTCGGGGATGTAATGTTGATGTGTCGGCCAGTGTCATTAACACATTTCTGGGGTTGACCAACAATGTTGAGGATGAGGATTATGAGTACTGGTGGTTGAGGAGAGATATGTGGGTTAATTTGGATGATTCTTTGACTATGTTCGCTGCTGAGTTTGGGGTTAATATTGATAGGGGAAATATCAGGAATGGTATTTATTCCACATTAGTGAGCTGCGATTGGAGCTTCGGGCTCTGTATAGACTCATTTGTGAGAGGATTATGCCCACCTCCCATTATTAGGATGTTTACTGGTTTAGGGCTCCTTTACTCTATGCGATGATTAGGAGGATGCCGGTGAGCATCGGGGGTATCCTTCGCAGTGAAATGGGGGATAGAGCGAAGAACTTGGAGAATCGGAACTATATTTTCCCTATCATGATCACGACCATGGCAGAGAAGGCAGGGGTCGCAATGGCGAGTTTCCCAAAGACCCTATCTGCTGGCACCACGGTGACTAAATCCACTATTGAGAGTGGAGGTTTACAGGCAGGGGGTGGATGAGAGACTGCAAGACTATCAGCAGCAGCAAATGTTAGCCAACTATCATCATCAGTGCTGAGAGGATGAGAATGATGAGAGGCTAAGGATAATGGAGGAGGCGGTTTACGCCAATATCGAGGAGGAACAATATTATAGGCGCCGGATGATGGCGCATCACTTTCCAAGAGAGCAGTTCCTTCCCATGTTTTACCCTCCTCCTCCAGCGCAGTATACTCCACCACCACCACCACCTAGCTGTGCATGGGCAGGAGCCACTTGGGACCAGCTCACTAGAGGATCGGATCAGGGGTCGAGTTCGAGTTCGAGTTCGGGTATGCCGGGTCCTTGGGACCATATCTTTCCGCCCCTGCAGTGATCAGTTAGAGGTATCCCTATCCATTGATTTTTTTTTTCACTTTATATGTGAGAGCATTGGGGGCAATGCTCATTTTTGTTTGGGGGTAGGGGATACCTGTGGTTTGGATTGATGCTATCACTTGTTGTATAGTTTAGTTAGTATTTATAAAAACAAAAAAAAATATGAAAAGAAAAGAGAGGCTATGTGAAAACCCGAAAGGGCGCCTAGGCTAAAGGAGAGGAAGAGAACAAATTCCATGGCGTAAGAGACATAAGGGGGGATTGGAGTGTTTGGGTAGGATATAATTGGAGTATGAGGTTTGTTTAGAGGCGGTAGGTTAGAAATCCTCATTCATTTTGTGGAGTCATAAGGGCATTGGGGCTTATTATGAGGTAAATCATTGCTAAGGATTATCCTAGTTTTGATTTCTTTTTGAGGGAGGATGTAGTGAAAGATAAGCGTGGGGGAAACGTAGGTCATTTTAGTTCCCCCCCTAGATTTTTGTGTGGGTCCTAGTTGGATATGTGTTTTCATTTCTTATTAATTGGTGTTGATATCAATTAGGGCCAAGTTTATTGTTATTTGTTTGTATTGGGAGATATAAGGAAGCGGAGTTCCTTACACTCCGAGTGATTTGTTTTGTTGTTCTTGACGTGGTTGTTAGGAGATGTAGAGGAGATAGGTATCATTTTCCTCCATGCTACGCTTATTAGACCGGTGCTTAGATGTGGGATTAGGAATATTACTCTGGGACGAGTAATGGTCTAAGCGTGGGAGAATTTGATGGATCGGTTGATACGTGTATTATCTCTATATTTTCGTACTATTGTTAGTGACTTTTTGATGTAATTTAGAATAGTTTTGATGTAATTTTGGTCTTTATTTATTTGAGGAACTTTGTGAGAATATGTTTGTTTTGAAACACTTTTTAGTGTTATTTTGTTTATTGCAAAGTCCTAGATGTTTAGAGTGTTGAAGACAATCATTGTTAGAGTTAAAGTCCAAGTCAAAGTCAACAGGCAAAGTCATCAGTCAACAGTCGAAGTGAAGAAAAGAAGAAAATCTGGAAAAGTGACCAGGCGCTCGCTCGGGTATACTCAGGCGCCCGCTTGACCAGGCGTCCACTCGCTATGACTCAAGCGCCCGCTTGCATTAAATTCACAGAAGGCCAAACTTACTGCCTAACTCGAGCGCCAGCCTGCTTCAACACGAGCGTCCGCTCGCTCCGCCGCCAAGAAATACGGGATTTGTTTATTTTCCAATATTTTGTTAATTCCTTCCCTATTTTGGACTCCTCTCTTATGTATAAAATAGATTAGATTTTCAGAACAGTTTTTTTTTATGCTTTCTTTTAGGTTTATTCAAGTTTCAAGTTTGTAACCAAGAATTTGGATCTTTCATCATCAAGCGTATTATCCAAGTTTATGATTTTTTTATTGTTTTCTTGTTATTTATGCTATGAGTATGAGTAGCTAATCATCTTGGTTTGCGGATTGGTTGTGATCAATTACATAATCTTTATGCTATGAGATGATCATCATTGTTTTAGTTTAACACAATAGTTTGAATGCAGTTCTTGAGTTTCAAATATATAGATAGATATTTTTTGCTCTTTAACTATTAGGGTTTAATCTCTTGCACTTGCGTGGAGAGTTAAACATAGCCATTGTTGTGTTGAATAGTTTGGATCTTGGACCTTGCGGAAAAATAGACAAACTAGGTTTTAATGTTCTTAGATTCTTAATAAATTCTTTGTGTATTAATTGGACCTTGCGAAAGAATTAATTTACATATGATAATAGAATTGCAATCCAGTCACCTAACCGTTCCAATTCTTAAATCAGTGAATGAACCCTAAAATAAGGATTAGTTATTTCATCATCAAAATAGCATAAAGAGAGTGTAATTGTGATCGTCAATCCGTGAACTGCTTGTTTTTCTTGAGTACAATTTTCGCTTGAATTTGTGATTTTAAGTCATTAGTTTATTTCTTTGCTTAGTAGTTAATTTAGTATTAAATCAAATCAAATCAAACCCCCCCCGGGGTTACTTTTGCACTAATTGAATCAACTTGTTTATCCACGAGTCTCTGTGGTTCGACCCTTACTTTTATATACTGCTGCTTTGGCACTTGTACACTTGCAAAGTTTTATTACAGTGAAATTTTATCCATCATCCGTCATAAAAAAAAAAAAAAAAAATTGTATTTATTGTGGGAGAAGAGTAGTAAAAGAGTACTTCAAAATTTGAGGAAGTTTGGTGTGGGAATCGAGGAGTTTGAGAATAGTGATAATTTGAACACAAGTGGGGAGAGTGATCTGGCTCTGGCTCTGGCTCTGGCTCCCCGCTAGTTCAAAAGGCCAGGCAGAGGCCCCTAGCAGGTTGTCTTGTTGCCCCTCCCTCATTTTTTTTTTTACTTTTTCTCCAGCTTTATTATCCATCATCATCTCTCACCCTTTTTGTTATTTTCCTCCTAACTAATTATTTTCAACAGTTTTTTTTTAATATATACACTTGGCTAACAAAAAGTGTTTCACTGGATTCTTTTGGCAGGGTCCTTCCTTTTATTTTATTTTATTTTATTTCTTGTTAGGTCTCTTAGATATCGATTGGAACCGGGTATGCAATCTTAGTTACCTTCTAATATGTATTTTAAATGACAGTAGTATGTTTGTTGTTTATACCTTCATTTATTAAAAAAAAAATAACAAATAAACATGTGTAATACTAAGATTACAAAAAATAGGTTACAAAATGTTTTGACAGTCACTAATTGGATGTTGTGTTGACAATTATTAATTAAGTATCCAATTAATGACAATCATTTTATATCATACTTTATGTAAGAATTTTTGTAATCCTAGCATTGCTCAATAAACATTTATTAAGGAAGGAATAGAATAACTCAATCATGATTAAGTTAATTGACATACCGTTTCTTTAATTGAATGTCTATTTTCAAGTGTGTTTTTTTCCCAAAATAATATTATTTTTGTACAAATATTTGTACTTAATTTTTTTTTCACAAGTCATTTTATAATTGTAAAATTAAGTGTTTATAAAGGGGATAACAAGAACGTCCCTATGAAATTTGGACATTCATTTAGGTATAGAGGTAATACTTCTCCTCGTAAATACTCTATCGGTCTCAAAATGAATGTTAAAATTTGATACTCGTTGTCTTAAAATAATCTTCTCATTTGACTACTCAAACTTTTTAGGAATATAAACATTTTCTTCTCTAGCCATGTTTTGTTTACGCATTTTTAAGCCTAAATTGTAGAAATCGGAAATTTTTTTTTGGGAAAACACCAAAAAAAAACCCTCTAAGAAAATTTCATATAAAAAAAACCCACACGATATTTCTTCAATCTAAAAAGTCTTAAAATTAAATTATCGATACCAAAAAGCCCAAACATTAACAAATTGACTAAGGCGGTTAGGTTTGAGTATTCATATAAATAAAAAATTAACTTTCCTTTCAATTAATGACATATTACTAATACAAAAGCTTTTTGCAATGCAAAATAATTTAGTTTTAATATTATTAGATATAATAACAATAATAATAGTTATAACAATAACAAATATATTTGATTATTATTATTATTATTATAGTTAATTAATACTACCTCCGTCTCAGCTCAATGTGCACTTTTACTGTTCATGTGGTCAATTCATTCGAAATTTGACCATTATTTTATGAAAATCTAGCTATTATTATACAATTTTAAAAGTTGTTATTGTTTTATTGTTAGGAATAGTATCAATAACATCTTTCATAATTGCATAGAGATATATAGATTTTCATAAAATTAAGGTCAAAGTTTTGTCAGATTGACCACAAAAGTCAAACAGTGCACATTGAGCTGGGAGGGAGGTATTATTTTTTTAATAATACATTTAATAATAAAAGTAATAAGAAAGAAAAAAAATAATGAATGTTATAATGAAAATAATATTATCATATTTTTTGTTATTTCTATGATCTTACATAATAGTAATAAAAAAATAAAAATCTTAAAGAAGCACCTTCCAATTACTTCTCTAATATATCAAAAATTCATATTTTTATTATTAAATATTAGGTAATTAAATAATAATGATAATAATGATTAATTTTTGTTGTTGCTATAACTACTACCACTATTATTATTATTATTATTATTATTATTATTATTATTATTATTATTATTATTATTTAATAATAATATTATTATTATTATTATTTAATAATAATAATAATATTATTATTTTTCATTGTAGTTTTTTTTAAATATTCCTAACATGTCATTACATGAAAATAAAGTTACATTTTTAATAATATGAATGTTCAAACTTAACGGAGTTAGTTAAATATTTAACGTTTGGACTTTTTGGTATTGATGATATAAATTTAGGAGTTTTAGATTGAAGAAACAAATTGTGGGTTTTTTGGATATGAAAGTTTTTTTAAGGGTTTTTTTTTTTTTTTTAGTATTTTTCCCTTTTTTTTAGAACAATGAGCAATGACAAATGGAAATATCATTTTGGGATGGAGGGAGTTGTTGGGAGTGGATTCCTAAAACCATGAGGAGACAGATGAGAAATAGAGTCTAAATCATAAGGGAGTTGGTAGAGATCAAGTAGAGGTCAAAAGGGAGAAGGAAACTGAAATTTGCCAGCACAGGGGGTGCTCGGCCGAGCGGGAGTAATGCCTCGGCCGAGCAAGGCTGAACAGAGGGGGTGTCAATTTATTGGGCTGGTGCTCGGCCGAGCAAGACGGAAAACAGCCCAGATTTTCTTAGTTTCCTATTTTGACGACTCTTCCATGTATTAATTTACGGTTTTCTTCTACACCTATTTAAACATAGTTTCGTCCAGAATATTGTGTGCTAGCGTATTGCTTGTCGGAGAGTGATAGGATACACAAAAGAGGGCCACAAATAGTGTCAAGTAGGGGGCCGGGGGACTAGGAGAGCCATGAGGGGTGATCCTACAACCCAGCCATGACCTATTGTATGTGTTCTTGGGGAGGTGGGATAATAATATATAGGTGAGAGAGATTGTTCTTGGAGAGTAGCCATGTTTAGATCTTAGTGATTGCATGTGTATATTTGTAACGATCTTCATATATTATTATAGTGATATCCTGGCTTGGTGCGCTCATATATATTCATGTGTTGACGAACTGATTTACCAAATCATGGTGTTATAGTCTTTCATATTATCATGTGCTGATTATTCTCATATGTTAGGACTGCTAGTCTGGGCTAGGTGGATGTAAAGAGATTCCCCCAAATCGCCTACATGAGTATTGATGAAGACAAATTTTTTGAATTCTTATTTACTTTGAGCCGAAAGTAGTACATTTTTTTAGAAGAAGATTATTTGGTAAAAAGACTCAATTTTAATTGAGTTAGGAGCTTTTTAAATTAAGGGATGCGAAACTATAAATTGGTGGTCGTGTCGGCTGGGGAGAAAGGCAATCTTCTCTTGATCCCAGATTCCTCATCGTCATCAGAATACCATATATGTTCCCATGTGTAATAATTTGCAAGTATTATTTGCTGCGTCTAGCTAGTAATACTTTCTTCTTAGTCTGATGTAGCGTGATGCTACAAGAAGAGTAAAGTCTATGACGACTTTAAACAATCGTCGTAGAATCACAGCGGAAATCAACCCCTAAGAAAACCGTAATGGAATTCTTGAACTACAATAATCTCCTAGAAGATTATTCTGCAAGGAATCACAATTCCCCAACAAGAATCTCCGAATAAATCATTCTGCAAGCCAAAGGCTTAAGGGTAAAACCCAACGATTGCAAAGCGATCAAAATTTAATAAAAAAAAAAGTCTAATTTTTGGATTACAACCTAACCTTAGGCCTATTTTATAGTGCCCATAAAACTTGAAAAACAAGCTAAAACCTTCTAAAATTATTCCTAACCTATATAGTAACCTAATAGGACTTAAAATTATTTTTAAAAAATTATAATAATAATTTATGACTTTTATCAATTTGTTTTTGAAGAATAGGGGAAATCATTATTTAAAGCAAAAATGTACTAGATGGGGCTCTCTCTTCTTTTAATTATGGTTGAGGTTATGAATGGGATTAATTAAATTAATGGGCATCATCAAAGAGAGAAATGCCCTTTTGACTTGAGACTACCACTGACTAATTGTTTTCTACACTCTTTATCACTTAATAAAGTTGATTTATGAGATGATTAATTAGATGCAATCCTTGTTTAAGTAATCTATAATCTTAATATCTTATGCCAACAAAATGTCGGTTTCAATGATTCTTTTGAACTTGCTAATGCATGCGCGATCTCTCTAGGGTGAATCTCATAAAAATCTTATGAGATGATTAATTAGATGCAATCCTTTTTAAAAATATCTTTCAGACTTAAAATTATTTTTAAAAAATTATACTAATAATTTGCGAGACTCTCTAGGGTGAATCTCATAAAAATCTTACTCCCTCTGCTCCTAATAAGTGTGTTTTTTTAAGAAATAATTCTCTGAATGAGTAATATTTTTGAGTGAACAACTGAGAACTTAACATATGAGAATAACATGAGAAGTTCTCAATAGTTGGACGTTGGGGATGGTCGCCGACTTCTCAATTGTTTCTTGGTACAACTGAGAGCTTCTAAGCTGTTTCTTGCAACAACTGTGATCTTCTCAGTTGCTGGTCGTCAGAGTTATTACCCGTCAAGAGTTGGTCATCTTCTCAGTTGAAAACTGAGAACAACTAAGATCACTGAACAACTGAGGATTTTTAAGAAGCTCTCAATTGTTGGTTGCCAGAGCTGATCGTCACCGGAGTAGTTCTTGGTACGAGTTGTTGGTCGCCGAAGCTGTTAGTCACAAGCGACCGGAGTTGGTGGTTGGCGAAGTTGGTCACGAAGTTGGTTGCCGAAGTTTGTAGTTGCCGGAGTTGATGGCCAAGGAGGTGCGGTTAAAGGTAGTTGTGATGGTTGGAGAGAGAAAATAGAATGATGAGGATTGAGGACTCTTTTAAAGTGTGAATGAGTACATTTGTTTAAGAAAAAATTGTGGACTATGTGGGTAACTAAAATGCTTGTCCTTGATAGTAGTTTGGTAAGGATGAAGGACTAAGATGGTATTGCCCACTTAAGTCTCATTTTATATATGTTTTCCAAAATCTATTTTTCCTAAGCGATTAAGAAAACATGTTTATAAAATGCGCGGTGACATTTATGTAAATACCGAAACAAATTAAAACACGTTATGACTAATTAACACAACCACTAACACACGTTAACATTACCACTATTAGTCTTTAATACATATAATTGGCTTTAGTTTATGTTGTGGATGATGAAATACATTTATGATTTTCTTAGTCTATATGTCTCAGAAAGATTGTCCTATTTTCAATTTTTATGGTCAATATCAACGATCTTTGACCAAATATTGATGTTGATCTAAACATTCTAATAAAATTCTAAAAATTATAACTGACAAATTATTAAGTGATTTATCAATAACATTTTTTAAAATTTCATTGCGATCATTTGATTGACACTAATGCTTGGTCAAAATTCATTTATGTTGACCGTAATAAGCCAAAATGAGACAAACTTTTCAGGACATAGGGAGTATCATCTATGCCTTTTGTGTCTAAATTCTCGGCCCCGCATAAACCCGTAAACGCTAATCCCAGCTCCACTGCCTTGCGATTTTCAGAACCTTAATACTAAGTAGTCACGTGGGCTTTAAAAGAGTCAAAAGACAAATATGAATTAGAAACTTAACCATTTTAAAGATAATGGGAAGTTGAAGGTGGTGGTGGATGGTCTTGACCAAGAAGAATCAACTTTAGACATACATGTAATAGCTAGTGGGATTAAGAATGATGCAAGTGAACATTAATTAGGGAAAAAGCAACAAACTTGAAACGATACTATTGAAATACAATGCATGCGACTAATTGACATATAAAATGAACAGGCCGGTAATTAGAATCAGTTAAAAGGAAGTAATTTGTATATGTTCGATTTGAAATGCAACAAATTATTCTAATTTCCTAGTTAAGATTAATTTGTCGGTGCGTTAAACTTATCTAAATCATCATCTTTTAAGGAAAAAGTGCATAATTTTGTAGTTCTAATTACTTTTTGAAGGTAATTAAAAGCAAGATACGTCCCAAGATTTGGAAGGTGAGAATGTCGTGGAAGGCGGAAAGAAGAAGGAAAAAAGAATCAATAGATGCAGTACCTTAATTACTTTCATTTGATTAAGGGAGAATATTTTTTTTTTTCCTTTTTTAAAGAGGATCGATAGTGGTTCCCCACTTACCCCCTTATAATAATGATGTCCTAGGAGGCATGGGAAGGGATCGAACCCGAAACCTCATACATTGTGAAGTTTGGCTCTACCACTGAGCCACTGCTTACGATTAACTCCTTATGATTAAGGGAGAATAACAAGGGGAGAGGGGCTAAAGATATGCATGCTTATTGAGTTAGTCCAAATGATGACTGATGTTTTGTTTTGGGTTCGATCATTTACTCAGTATTTAAATCATAAGTTTTTTTTTTTTTGTTTTTTTTTTTTTTTTTTTAACTAGAAGAAAAAGGTACTCCCTCCGTTTCAAAATGATCTTCGCGTTTGACTATTCAAAATTTTTAAGGATATGAACATTTGCTTCACTAGCCATGCTTTGTTTAAGCCTGAAATGTAGAAATGTGAAGAACTTTATGGGACAATGAGAAATAGCAAATGAGAAAATCATTTTGGGTCGGAGGGAGTAAATTGTAATTCAGTTACCTGTCTTTAACTCATTTTTGCAATTTAGTATTGAAAGTAAAAAAGTTGCAACTCGACTCCAATCATTTACATTTTATTGTAAAATGAAGTAAGAAATTGTAACTCGATGACTAATATTTATATTTTGTTGCAATTTGGTAACCTGCATTTCTGTCAGAAAACTAATAATTTATTACTCCCTCTATCCCTAAATGAGTGTTCAAATTTCATTTTAAGGGACACTGAAAATCTCAACTTTTTGAACAATTTGGTAACAACGATTCATATATAATCTTGTAATCTCCTTTTCAAACCTTTAGTTTTGCACGTATAAAGATACCGGTGAAAAAAATTTCGAAAAAAAAAACGTTTAGGGAGAAAGTTATGTTAAAAAAAGACACTCATTTAGGGACAAAAATTTCTTGAAAATTGACACTTATTTAGGGACAGATGGAGTAGTTTTTTACATTAGTTTACAATAGTGCAAGGAATTAGGTTGCAACCTTTTTACTCTCAAGACCTAAATTGGAAAAGTGATCAAAATAGAGGTTATCAAATTGCAATTAACCTTTAAAAAATCGTGAGTCTAATTATACTTTTCTGGTTTCAAAATTAAGGTTTGTGAACGGAATAAACCGAGCAAGGTCCGATAGGTTACCAGCCCGCATGGCCCAAGTCAAGAAGGCTTGTTTACGAGTAGAGTAGAGGTGGCAAATTGAGTGCTTTAAGTTTACCCATTAAAGTTAAAATACCAGGGTATCCCGTAGATTTTTAACTTTTAATGGTAAACCAAAAATACCCAATTTGCCACCCCTACTTATGAGGATCGCCAGCTCCATAGATCGGCCATATGAAGTCCCAACCTTTTATGACTCGACTAACACTTGTTTGATTAACAACACTACAAGTGGTGCATGTACATGTGGTCGTCCTCGATCTCCAGTCAGTCCGACCCAAATGTTTCACTTAAATGATGACGTATATTGGAAAACTGTTATATCTAACGTGGATTCAGTTACAGCAACTTCTTTCTTAATGATCACACTTTTATTCTCTCTTAAATTGAAGGGCACGTGATCCAAGATCATGTAATATCAACTATTTATAACCAACACAATCCATTTCCATACGTAAAAGACAACTGTTAAATTTTTAGCTAAATCTCATACAGTCAAAATTTAAACATTATTTTCTCTCACTTACAAAAACTAGTTACTCATACATCGGGTTCTCGCTGGAGACCAGCCCGACTAATCGTTTGTTCATCAGTGTTTGAAAGGGAAACGAGAAAAAGAACATATTAGTAAAGGACAGTTGAGTGTAACCATCCTCAAGCCCAACATTGATTTCTAGACCAATTGGACCGGACTGGACTGGACTGGGCTGGGTCATAGCCAACTTGACAAAATTTAACTCAGGTCCATTGTATGTTCGTTTCTCCCTCCCCACCGTTTCATCATCAGACTAATCCTTAAATATAAATGTGACATTATTTTGAGATAGAAAAACAAAAACAAAAATTTATGAGAAGGATTATTTGTTTAGGATTGCTGGAAACTGACATGAAAGCAATGCTATGATAGTTACGGATTGTAATCAATGATTTATTTTTAGAAATTTAAAATCAGTGAAATTGAATCTGTTAATTGCTTATTAGACATAGGATATCAATCGTTTAAAATATTTGTCTACTCGTTTGGTGTGCCCATTTAAATTGTTATTTTTTTATATATATATACTGTATAACTGAAGTTAAATTTTTCTTTGAATCAAGATTTTAAAAATGGTTAGACGCTGGAGCCGGGCCCATGGGCTGGCTCAGAAATAAGATATAATTTATACCTTCTCAGTAAAATAGCTTTAAAAATGTCACAATTAATTTAAATATATAATAATAAATTTAACATAATTTTCCACTGAAAATACTATTATTAAAAGTTGTAGGTTGGGCCCTCGATAAATTTGAATTTAACTGTGGTATTTTAATGCAATTTTTTATTTTAATATATTACTCCCACCGTCCCAAAATGATTTTCGCGTTTGACTATTCAAATCTTTTAAGGATATGAATATTTGCTTTACTAGCCATGTTTTGTTTATGCATTTTTAAGCCTAAATTGTAAAATGGAAAGAATTTTTTGGAACAATGAAAAATAACCAATATGAAAGGACAAATTCTCATTTGCGGCAACTCAAGCCGTGCGACGGCTGTGCGGCGGGTCCGCCCATGGGTCGGATCCGGGTTGGCCCGCCCCGCCCGCCCAGGCCCATTAAAAAAAAAAAAAAAACTTTAAAAAGCCATATCTTGAGATTTATAAGTCGATTTTTTTAAAAAAAATTACCAAAAAGTAACACTCTGTTCTGATAAAAGTATATTTTTTACACACAAAACAAATTGATCTGTTGTCAGCTGAAAATGTAACACTCTGTTCTGATAAAAGTAACACTTTCATCTTAAAAAAGTAACACTTTTTACTGTTAAATGTAACAGCAGTTTTTACAAAAAAAAAAAAAAAAAAAAGTTTTGCATTTCAATTGTTACTTTCTCAATAAAAAATTGTTACATTTCATATATAATGTTACATTTCAGAATATAAACTGTTACAATTTGAGAAAAAAAAATGTTACATTCATTTTTTATAAAATGTAACATTAATTTAGTTATCAATCATATGTTAATTTTGGGGAGAAAAAAAGTGTTACATTTGAAAAACAGAGTGTTACATTCTTTTATAAAAAGTGTGACATTTGTTTAGTTGTCAATCTTTAATTTATTGCATCAAAATTGTGGTACATTTGTGGTTTAAAAAAAGTGTTACATTTGAATTAAAAAAGTGTTACATTTCGATATAAGAAGTGTTACTTTTGTTGGAGGAAAAAAAGTTGGGGTGGCAAAAAAAAAAAAAAATTGGTGGCTCGGCTCCTGGCGCCGTCGCACGCCGTGCGGCGGCCGCACAGGAGAGTCGCCCATATGAAAGATCATTATTTTGAGACGGATTATTTTGAGACGGACGAAGTATATAATTAGATTTGATAAGCGGTCTAAACGATTTGAGAACATCACTTAGTATGCGATAGTTTGAAAGAATGGGAAGCCCAAATGAACCGGACTGTTACGTAAAAAGGCTTGGCTTTCAATTAAGGATTTTTTTCCCCTAGGGCCCCTAATGCCAGATTTTATTACAAATAAAACCTCGTCCAGATCAAATGCCACATAAGAGCTGGGGCGAGATTAAAATTCCCCACACACCCCTGGCTTCCTTTTGACCAGTCAAACATAATTCATAAATGCCCAAACTATCCCCATCTACAAACAAAACCCTCACTCTCCCCTCCCCTCCCCTCCCCTCATTCACGCACACACATTCTTTCTAGAAACACGACAGACACCCACACTCGGCGCCGGCGACCTTCACCTTCGCCGGCGCTCCTCTCTTGCCTCCGACCGACGGTCTCTCTTCTCCTTTCCGACGGATCTTCTTCTCCGGCGAACAAAGGACTTCTCCTGCTCTCCTTGACCGTCACCGGCGGCCCTCCGCAATGCCGTCAACTCCATCCGTCATCCACATTCTCAAACTCTGACAACGATCTTCAACAGATCTGAGTAGATCTGAGTTTAGATATGCAGATCCGACCACGACTTTTCAACAAATTCAAGTCCTTTGTGAAGATCGACCTCCTCACCTTTCCAAATCTGGCCGGAGTCATAGGCTCTTCAACTTACCTCGGTGTCCTAGCCTCCATCCGAGTCTCACTACCACGGTACATCTCCTTTCGCTCCTCCGATCCTAATTACGTCGGAATCCGCCGGCTTGTTTTAGTTTCAAATCACAGTAGTGTGACTGCAAATCCGGAAAGTCAATTTGTGGAGAAAGGATGGTAATCTTGTGGTATTGTTGAGTTGGCCTTTTGGTTTTTGTTCATATCTTGAAACCGAGATTTAGTTGCTTGGAGTTGCTTGTGTTCCTGCTCTTTTTTGGTGCTTTTTTTTTTTTTTTTTTTTTTCATTTTCGTTTATCTTTTACATTGGTTTTGGTGGGCTTAATTAGTGGCTTGAACCAAGCACTTACAGTGAAACTTGTCATTTTTGAATAAAAATACAAGTGTTGGTACTTCTATTATTGTTGTAGCTTCTTTAAAATTTCAATGTTAAATGGTGAGCCAATTAACTAATGTAGATTTTATGTGTCAGTTATAAGACTTGACTGGTGGGAGGGCCAGTAGGGCAGATTTTATGAACCTGTGTATTATAAGAGCTATTTTCAGTCTCTTTAAAATATGTTCATTTGAACCTGTGTTCATAAGACTAAAAGTCTTATTGAAACTATTCATAAGACTTTTCAATCTCATTAAAACATGTTCATAAGACTTTTGACTCTTATATGTTAATTATGTGTTAGTTATAAGAGTTAGACCGTTGTTTGACCAAATTTGACCAAAATAAATTATTATTTTTTAGTAAAAAAATGAAAAAAATATTTTTTGTAACTCTTGTATGATAATTATGTGTAAGTAATAAGAGTTTGACTGCTGTTTGACCAAGTTTGACAAAAAGAATTGTTATTTTTTTTAAAAAAATGGAAAAAGTGAATTTTTTGACTCTTATGTGTTAGTTATAAGAGTTTGACTATTGTTTGACCAAATTTGACTAAAAACATTTATTATTTTTTTGTAAAAAATGAAAAAAATTAATTTTTGTAACTCTTATATGATAATTATGTCTTAATTATAAGAGTTTGACTGCTGTTTGACCAAGTTTGACCAAAACATTTATTATTAGTTTTGTAAAAAAATGGAAAAAGTGAAATTTTTTACTCTTATGTGTTAGTTATAAGAGTTTGACTACTGTTTGACCAAGTTTGACTATGTTTGACCAAATATTATTAATATTTTTTCTAAAAAAGTGAAAAAAACAATTTTTTTTACTCTTATATGTTAATTATGTGTCAGTTATAAGAGTTTGATTGCTGTTTGACCGAGTTTGACCAAATGACCCAAAAAAATATATAGTTTTTTGTAAAAAAAAATATATAGTAAAAAAAATGTAAAAATGTATTTTTTGTAACTCTTATATGATAATTATGTGTAAGTAATAAGAGTTTGATTGCAGTTTGACCAACTTTGACCAAAAAAATTGTTATTTTTTTTTGGTAAAAATGGAAAAATGATTTTTTTTTACTCTTATGTGTTAGTTATAAGAGTTTGACTATCGTTTGACCAAGTTTGACGAAATATTATTAATATTTTTTTCTAAAAAAATAAAAAAAGTATTTTTTTTTACTCTTATATGTTAATTATGTGTTAGTTATAAGAGTTTGACTTCGGTTTGACCGAGTTTGACCAAAACAATAAAAAAAAATGAAAAAAAAAATGAAAAAAATAATTTTTTTTTACTCTTATATATAATTATGTGTAAGTTATAAGAGTTGACTAGGATTTGACCAAAAAAGTAAGGATGAGATGAGATATGAGGGCATTTTAGTCTTCTTGCATCTTTTTGCTGGTGAGGGGTGGGAGGAGATATGAGGGCATTTTAGTCTTATTGCATCTTTTTGCTAGTGAGGGGTGTATGAGGAATTTTTCATTTGGATTTTCCTTATTTGGGTTTGAATCTGGGCTTAGGGGCCTAGAGTCCAAGCCCTCAATTAAATCAGTTCCCTTGAGATTTTAGTTTGAAATCTTCTTTTGAAAATTTTGTTTTCCCCTTGCTTTGGTCAATTTGACTTCCCAATTATTGTACGGAACAAAAGTTAAAGTTTTGAACTTAGTTCAAATAAATTATACTCCCTTAGTCCCAATGTTTGTTTTTTAGTCCGTCCCAGAGTATATGTTCACTTTCAAAAATAGCAAAGAATCTTTACTATTTCTCTTACTCATTCTCTCTCCTACATTACTTTTATACTCACAACACCAATCAAGTTATTATTCACTCTCACTCATTCTCTCTCATACTTTACTTTTATACTTACAACACTTACATCACTTCCAACATTTTTTAATCTTCGTGTAAATGGGAGGGTGGACATATACTCTGTTACGGAGGGAGTAATTGAAAAAGTAGTGATTTATTTATATAAAATTTTTAATGAGAACAATGTAACCTATCTCATAGCAATGACGGGTTAATTGGACTCATGACCCGGATACATGACGCGCGTGTTGTTATTTTAATTCGATATTTGGGAGTAATTAGGAGCTATTTTGCAAAAAGTAGAGGATCTTAACTCACGCTCCACCCAAAAACTGCCACGTAGCAGCAAAAAAAAAATTTTTAAAAAAAAACTATTTTTTCAGAAAAAACTTCTTTTTGGTGTTTTTTCGTTTGCCAAAAGTTATATTTACAATAACTAAATGTACCAAACTTGTTACTTATATGTAACAGTATTTATAATGTAATACATAATAGTTCAACCTTTTACACTTTAAAACTAAAAACACTTGTTTTAGTAACGTTAAAAAAAATAAGAAATTAACGATTTCTATAAATAAATGTAACACTATTATATACTCCTACAAAATTATACTATATTTTATTTTATCAAAGTGTAAAGTATTATATTTTTCAAATAATATGTTGCATTTTTAATAGAAAAGTATTTCATTTTGTCAAAAGAAAAACCTATTATATTTACTTGTATAATATATATATATATATATATATATATATATATATATATATATATATATTCTAATAATAAGTTACAATGGGTTCAATTTATCAAATATTACTTTCTTTCATAAAAAAAATAACATTAAAATACTCTAGTTCTTTTATTCTGCAAAAGTACTATTATATTTCAGTATAAAGACTATTACATTTAGTTATAGTTAGTGTTACACGTAATTATAGTTAGTATTACAGCTGAAAGATGAGTAAGATGCACGATTTTTTTTTGTAAAACAGATGTTACATGTACTTATAAACAATGTTACATATAAGTAACACAATTGTTACATTTAGTTATAGTAAGTATTATTTTTGAAGGACGAAAAAAGGCCAAAAAAAAAAAAAAAACTCTTTTATACCCTGGGTCATGGGTCCAAATGACATGTCTTTATTATGAGACTGGTATAGGTTGTTCTCATAGGAAACCGTCTCTTCATTTATGCAAGGGAGGGAATAATTCATTTGGCAAGATAAACAATTATACTCCTTCCGTCCTAAATTAATTGTCTCTTTTGCTCTTTATATTTGTCTTAAACAGATAGTCTTATATCTAAAATATGTGTAAAAGTAATGATTGTTGCAAAAGAAAATTTATTAAGCGTAATAATTGAACCTCACTATCCATATAATCCATATAACACTACAAGAAAATTCACTTTCCGCGATGGCTCTATGCGATGGCCAAGAAAAGCAGTCGCCTTAGAACTAATAAGGAGATGGCTTCCGGAATGGCTTTTGGAGCAATCGCCTTATGTAACAACGATGGCAAAGCAATCGCCATTTCCATCGCGTGTGAGAAAAAAAAATCCCCGCGTCGATATTCGTCTTTGGCGGGAATGTGAAAAGCTAGCGAGATGGCCATTTTAATATTAGGCGACTGATGTAGCAATCCTCTTACCTTAAGCTATTAAATTAAATTTAAGAAAAATATATATTTTTTTATTTGGAAAGGCGACTGCTTATGCAGTCACTTGAGTGATCAAAGAAAAAAAAAAGGAAAATGTAAATTAGAAATAAGGAGCGAGTTGAAAAAGCCCTTTTCATATTCACTCTCACCAAAATCGTTTCTTTATCGTTTTCAAGGGTTATACGCCGCTGCGTCTCCGACGGAAAATTCTCCTTCGATCTTCTTCTTCTTAAGGTAATTTTTCTCCTCTCATGTGCTCGCCTGTTCACTCAACTCCTCTCTATCTTTCAATCGATCTAATTTAGTTTTTATTCTGGCTTGATTGTAATCAAGGTTTCCGCTGATTGTGTTCGCACCTTCAACATTCGAAGGTAATACTCTCTCTCTCTCTTCTCTCTCTCTCTGTCTGTTCTTAGCCATGATTCCTGTCTTCCTTGTTTTGCTTTTTACATGGGTTGTCTTTTTTTAAGCAAATTACATGGGCTGTATAGACACCCAATATTAGAGTTGTGTTTCACTAAACCTGGGGTAATTTGTATATTTCTTTTAGACTGATCTTCTATTCAATAGTTAAATATTTGTTTGTTTGGGATATTGACAGATGGTGATGGTGTAGTGTATAGATAGCAGGAGAAGTTTTTTATTAATGCACACAAGGTGTTTGCATTTTTGTCTGAATCAAGTTGATGCATCTAATTGCTTATTTCTCTGTGGTGACACTCATGTATGTATATGTGTTTATTAATTTGAATAAGTTTTTTCTGTCGCTCTTAGTTATAGTACAAGAACTGCAAATCATGTCTTGGGTTGCAGAGATGCGTTTCAATTACTATGGAAGATGACAATTGGTGTTACTTAACAAAATTATACTCTGTCCGTCCCTAAATGAATATTCAAATTTCATTTTAAGGGGCGTTCTGATGATCTCTACTTTTAATAGAATTTTGTGGCCAAGATTCATATATATTCTTGCTTTTGATCAAGAGTAATTGGATATTATTTCGAGATTGAATGAGTATTTGATAAAGTTTTTTAATTACTGAAAATAATTTTTGGCATGCTGTATTGCTCTTTTATATTTGTTTAGTAGAATGTTAGATTGTTGGTTAGAGAGTATGAATCATATTTGCACCCTTAAAACATTTTGTATGAACATGGTATAACTTAATGGCTTTATACATTTTGGTTACTGTACTTTGAGCATTGTCTTTTTATCTTGATTACTAAGTTTTAAAGCAATTCAATCTGGTATCAGAATTTGTTGTATTTGTTCAATTGACTTATAACACCATCTAAGAATTTGAAATCTCAATCTAGAGCAGAAACCAAATACGCCTTTGAAAATTGAGGACTTGTTCAACTTCAAATTGTGATAGTATCTTATTAATAACACGTGTTTGTGTGCTGACTTCTAAAATGTTATTCCCTCTTTTTTGACGTTAGCATCTTAGAGTGTTACTGTAACAAGTTAAAAGTTGATTTTCAAATCTTACATGTATAATCAAATGGTATTAAAATATGATAATGATTGTTCTGTGTCATTTACATATGTTTTTGCCTCTAATCTATCAATATCTGAGGGTGTTGTTTATTCTGTCGAACAACTACCTGCAAAAAGTAATAATAAATGTTTTTTTTTTGCCCTCTAACCATTCTTTTGATTATCAGATGTACTTTAGGTTTGAGTCACCTGAAGAGGAGACAAGGGGTAGAGTTGTTTGGGAAAAAATAGTTGCGGATAACTACCCAAAATACGTGTTCCAATGGAAGGACGCTGCTAAGACCGAACATGGATCAATTGAGGCTGCAAGAAATCATAAGCCTGAATGGACAACACAAGATGTATGGCAAAAACTATGTGACTATTGAATGAGTCCAGGCTTTCAGAAAGCCAGTGAGTTACGCAAAAAGAATCGGCCTGTCAGAAAAGGGATACCTCATGCATCAGGCAACATAACATTTGAGGAACGAAATCTGAAATTGGTACAATTCATGTTCTAAGTTCTTTTAAAATTACAATTAATATATTTTCCACATGCAAAAGTTCTTATATTATTGCATTTTTGTAGTACGAATCTTTGGGTCGTGCACCGACCCAATGGGAATCATTTAATGAGACTCACTTGACCAAACGCAAAGGTGGTACGGAGAAGAAATTTGTAACTGAAGATGTGGAGAAGTTTTTGGTTAGTTTTTAATGCTTATTAGAAATCAATATTCTAGTTTGCAAATAGCTGGTTATAGCTTTCTTCATATTTTTACTCCATGTTTTTGGTCGTTGTCTTCTCTGTTTCCTTTTAGATATCCTTCTTCACTCTTGAATTCCTTAATAGCTAAAGAAGAAAATAAATAGATGCAGTTTCTCTAGTTTTTGAGAAAAATGCTGGAGTGTTGGTTTATTAGGTTGCTATTTTGGTTGCAGAGAAATGGATGAACATGAAACTTTTATGGAAATATGTAGATTTATTGTACATTCAATTTGGGATGGAGATAGTAGATGGTATTGATTACTATTTATGCACATGATGGCCCCTGTCTCAAAGAAGTACAGTAACTATAGTCCCATTTGTCAAAAGACTACATATAAGTTTTATTCTACTCCCTCCGTCCCTAAATGAATGTCCATATTTCATTTTAAGGGACTTTATGATATCATGCTCTGAATTATATAGTTCTGTTCATCTGGATGGTCAGCTTCCATTAAAACTTTCTAGTCCATATGAATGTCCAGATTAGACTAATTTGTTTTAGTTTTTTCCAGGAAACTTATGCAAACAAATTGCGTGAAGTAAACGGGTTAGATTCTACAACACCTGTGAATGGGGTTGATGATCCAGGTTTAAAGATATATGAAGAGGTTGTAGGAGGCGTACGAAAGGGCAGGCTAGTTGGGAGACCGAAAGAGAAGTGGAGTAAACGGTCTGGTCACGTTTCTTCATTGAATTTCGCAGAACAAGTTGCATTGCAGCAGTCTTCTCAAGAGGTAAAAAGGCTGAAAGAGGCTTTGGATGAAAACACAAAGCTTACGAAAGAGGCTTTGGCTGAAAACGCAAAGCTTGCAGCTGAAAATGCAAAGATAAAGGCTGAAAATGCAAAGAACAATTCAGACCAAAATGCTTATATTCACTTCTTGTACCAATATATGGAAGCTCGTGCGGTGAAGAATGGAAATCCCCCTCCTCCCCGTCCTCCCAGTTTCATTGTAAGAGCTCCTACATCTGATGGCTCAACAAATTTTCTTGATGATGATGGTACAGGGGATGATGAAGATATAGGTGATGAGGAGATGGATGATGAGGACATTGGTGATGAGCAGATGGGTTATGATTATAATTAGTTAGCTAAATGATGCTTTCTTTTGTTGGATGAACTATGTTGCTTTCTTTTGTTGGATGGCTTTTTGGACTAATTAGATTGTGGATGAATTATTATATTTTCTGGGATATTAAATGCTTACTAGATATTGCCATTAATGTTAAAACTATCTTTGTTATTGATTAATGAATAGTATTATTTAATATTAATCATCATTATTAAGAAAAAATGGGAAAATATTTAAAATAAATTAGGAAAATAGATTAGGCGATGGCTAAATCAGTCACGGAATAATCGGCCTTAATTTTTATTTATGGAATCCGCGATTGGTAAAGCCGTCACACAATAGGAGTTCGTGCATCTTTCTGCGATTGCAATTACCGTTCCTTTTAAAGGCTAATGCGATGGCATTTCTACTTTTTTAAAAAAAATAAAAATACAAAAATTAATGGTTAACACGATGGCAAAAAGCAGTCGCTCGATCTCTAGAGCTAATGAGATGGACAAACCAATCGCTGAAACCTAAGGCGACAAAGGGTTTACGCGATGGCATTGATGATTGTTTTCCCAGTCGCCTTACATTTACGCGATGGCTTTTATACAATACGCGATTGCTTTTAGCAATCGCCAAAAGTGTTTTTTTTTAGTGTAATATATTAAACCAGAAACATTTTCAGGCCTCACAGCGCGCCACGTCATAAAGCCACGTGGTGCCATTCAATTGGTCAACACATTTTTTATGATTTAAAAAAAAACATGAAAAATAAATAATATCCTACCTTTTTAACCTAACCATTCAACTGAATAGAGATTTGATTAGAAATTTTACTTTCAAATTTGAAATCCTCATCATATGTCAAGGATTTGATTGAATTTATTTTCAAAAGCCAAATTCAAAAGTATTAAATTTAATTTGTGATTTTAGATTCAATTTGATTCTTTACAGCAAAATCTATTAATAAAATGGTTGCATTATTAGAGAGTATAAATTGTTTTCCTTATTTACCCGATATATTCTTTATATAAACCAACTATTCATAAATAAAAAATGAATTTCAAAAGGAACTTCCAAAATGGAGTAACAATTCTATTAATAAAACAGAAGTTTATTGTTCTATTCATATTTTTCCATTGATTTTAATTAATAACCAACACTGCATTTTTGAATTTTATTAATAAAAAACAGGTTATTAAGGAAATGATTGTAGTATAATTTGAAATTAAGGAAATAAATATTTTTGAATACCAATTTTTATCAAACTCTAATCGAATTTAATTAATAAAAACAGGCTAACTAAGGAAAGGATTGTAGTATAAAAAACTAATGAATTATTGTAGTATAATTTAAAATTCAAATTCAAATTCAAATACATATACATTTTATTTAAGGGAATTATTTAACTACTAATTCTTACCTAAATTTAAGCACACACGAATTTCAAATTATTTTACTCTAGAATTCTATCTCATTAGACTTTTAAATTGATCTACTTACTCTAGATGTACAGATTGATCTATAAATAACATACTAATCTTCAAGCCCAAATTATCCGGCTAGAATATTTACTTTTCCATTGATAATATAGATAATCTTAATTCAAATTTTAAATAATAAAATATTATAATCCAATTAGTTAACAGTATTTTCCCCTTATATAGTGTCATGTCCGTCCCCTTTTTCCCCATAACGTGCACTCTCTCAATTTCAAAAGTTAGCCTCTTTTTCAGTAATTAAACTCCCTTTTTTTCTCTTTTAGTTTTTGTTAGTATGCACAAAAGGATACATGAGGATAGCTTCCATGAATTTTAGAAATGACTGCATGTGCTATGTTATTCATTAATTGGATACTCCCTCCGTCCCATAACAATGGGCACAAAATGACTCTTGCACAAGAATTAAGAAAAGTATAAATGTTGTGAGTATGAAAAGTGAGTGGGAGAGAGAAAGTGTAAATGTTATGAGTGTAAAAGTAAAGTATGAAAGATAATGAGTGGGATAAATAGTAAAGTTTCTTTCCATTTTTAGTAATGTGCGCATTTGAACGGGACGCCCAAAATGAAAGTTTGTGCCCATTATTATGGGAAAGAGGGAGTCTGAAAGTGTGTCGAATGATCATACATAAGATGTTAGTCAAAAGATTGCTTGCTTTGCTTTCCATGAGCTTTTTCTTATTTTTTTTAGGGGTTAAAGTTTAGGGTTTAGAGTTTAAAAAAGGTTAAAAAACATGACTTTTTATAACTTATGGAGGAACTAGTTTCCCCTAAAACCAACTCTTTCTTTAATGTTTTAGTGGAAAGCAGGGGAAAGAAGAGTGCAAAACATAACAATCGAAGCTGGAGATCACTAAATGAAGAGATAGAGAGAACGAGTGATTGAGTAAAGTGAATATAAAATTATATACTTTCTCTGTCCTATTTGGAATTACAAAATGTTGGCTAAAACTGTCAACTAAATCATAATTTGACCAAGGATATGTGAAATTTTAATAATTTTAATAAAAATCTAAAAATTGATATTGAAATATTCTTAATGGTGAATCAAAAATAATTTTTAAATTTCCATTAAAATTATCAAATTTTCAATACTTTCTTGGTCAAATACAATTAAGTTGATTTTTGTTACTCCCTCCGTCCCAGAGTATATGTTCACCCTCCCATTTACACGGAGATTAAAAAATGGTGGAAGTGATGTAAGTGTTGTGAGTATAAAAGTAAAGTATGAGAGATAATGAGTAGGAGGGAATAGTGAGTTGATTTGTGTTGTGAGTATAAAAATAAAGTAGGAGAGAGAATGAGTGGGATGAATAATAAAGATTCTTTGTCATTTTTGAAAGTGGACATATACTCTGAGACAGACTAAAAAAGAAAGGTGGACATATACTCTGGGATGGAGGGAGTAATATTTTGCAATTTGAAATAGAACGGAGGAAGCATTGTTTATTATGCAGTCCAATGTTTACATTGTTTTTATTTTCGAGTGTTTTATGACACAAATCTAGGAAGTGCATTCACTATAGGGCCATTTTTAAACCAAACAATCTCACACGAGTCATCGTAGTTTCTTTACTCATACATATGAAGAACAATGGCCGGAGGTTACAACACAAAAACCATCAAAACCAGAACAAGATTCACCAAAATACACTATCACAAATTCAAATGATAATTTCCTCTTTCATCAGGCCACACATGCATATTTGTAGACACAAATTATGATTACGAATGCATTGAAAGAAACCTACAACAACAGGTGGACAAATGAGAACCTAAATATCGTGAAACCGTGAGAACTTAATGTATCCAATGATGTATCCAAGTGCACATTGGATACATTAGTTTTTACCTAATATATCCAAGTAATGTATCAAATGATGTATCCAAGTCAAGTAATGTATCCAAGTGAACCATTGGATACATTAGTTTTTTACCTAATGTATCCAAGTTCTCACGGTTCTCACGATATTTAGGTTCTCACAGGAGCACGACCCTATATATATATATATAGGTAGGTGCTCAAATGAGAACCTAAATACCGTGAGAACCAATCATAACCATTAGATTAGAAAAAAAATCAAGGGTCCATATGTTAGATACAATTGATACATTTAGATACATTACAAAAAATTCGATATTACACTTAGATACAATAGGTTAATAAGTATTGTATCTAAGTGTTGCACTTGGATACACTATGTTAAAAACTAATGTATCCAATTGTTTTTCGAAAATTAACTAATGTATCCAAGTGTATCCAATGTATCTAACATCTAGACCTTTGATTTTTTTTTTCTAATCTAATGGTTATGATTGGTTCTCACGGTTCTCATATAAAATGGTTCTCACAGGAGCGCGACCATATATATATATATGTGTGTGTGTGTGTGTGTGTGTGTGTGTGTGTGTGTGTGTGTGTGTGTTAGTTATGGCTTGAGATCACTACTGAAAAAATGACTTAAGACCATATATATTGAGGCAGATATTTAAAGTGTCTCAAATTGACACTATTTGAGACAGCAAAAGTTGTTGGAGGTTCAATTAAAGACATTAGTTTGAGACAGGAACTAAAGTAGTCTCAAAAAATTTCACAACCAAATACATTTTTGGCAAAATAGAGACTAAATAAACCGTCTTAAAAGTATTTGTGACACCAACTTAATGAGACCTTTAGTGTCTCAAATACAATTAGGGACAATTTCATAGGCAAATTATAGACAACTTATTGAGACACTTAGCTGTCCTAATAAGTATCAGAAATATAAAAGAGATCTCAATTCTATTGATTAAGTTGTGAAAAATATATATACAATAGGTATTCTTGGAGAGAAAGATATTAAGTCCTAACTATTATGGAATCCCTAATACAAAAGGAAACAAGATATGTAGTCACAAATAAAGAACTAACTAGGATTCTTCTAGAGAATCTCTAACATGCCCCCGCAAGATGGACGAGCGATGAGTGAGACCAATCTTGGACATCAAAAACTCAAAACGTGCACGCGCCAAGGGTTTGGTAAGAGCATCTGCCAACTGATCATTACTCGAAATAAATGATACACGTAAGGAGTTATCTTGAACTTTTTCACGAACAAAATGATAATCAAGACCCAGATGTTTCATACGAGAATGAAAACGGGGATTAGCAGCAACATAAGTGGCACCCAAATTGTCACAGTATATAATCGGAGAATGGGTAGTAGCACTCTGTAGTTCGGACAGCAAATTTTGTACCCAACATACCTCAGAAGCAGTAGCAGCAACCGCCCTATACTCGGCTTCAGTTGATGAAACGCTGCTTTTTCGAACTCCAAGCAATGGGATTTTTTCCCAAGTAAACAATGTACCCAGAGGTAGAAATATAAGTGTCCAAATCTCCCGCCCAATCGGCATCAGTAAACGCATGCAAGGTGAGAGGAGAGTCTTGGCAGATCAATAACCCCAGAGTGGCAGTACCAACTAGATAACGAAGAACTCGTTTAAGAGCAGACCAGTGAACATCGGTTGGTTTATGCATGAATTGGGACAACCGATTGACAGCAAACGAAATGTCTAATCTTGTCAGAGCCAAATACTGTAAACTGCCAACTAAGGCTCGAAACTCGGACGGATCAGATAAAGGAGTGCCATTACTGACAGACAGAGTCGGTTGTGGAGCCATAGGAGTTGGAACCGGTTTTGATTCAGACATGTGAGAGCGACCAAGAAGATCCTGGATGTACTTCTGCTGGCTTAAGAGAATCCCTTTCAGATGCGGGAGTACTTCAACACCAAGAAAATAGGATAGTTGACCAAGATCTTTGAGAGAGAACCTAGCTGAGAAGACAGAAATAAACTGATTAAGTACCTGTTCATCGGAGCCAGTGATGATGATGTCGTCCACATAGACAAGTAGATAAATGATGCCACGCGGAAGACGTAAATTGAAGAGTGATGAATCAGATACACAATTCTTGAAGCCCAGAGAAAGAAGATAATTCCGAAGTTCATTGTACCATGCTCTTGGGGCCTGTTTAAGACCATAAATAGCTTTCTTTAATTTGCACACAAAGTTGGGATGGGACGGATTTGCGAAACCACGAGGTTGAGCCATAAAAACATCTTCAGAAAGAGTGCCCTGAAGAAAAGCATTATTAATGTCCACTTGACGAAGAGGCCAGCCACGGACGGTGGCAAGAGTAATAATCGTACGTACAGTAGCTGGCTTGACAACAGGACTGAATGTCTCAGAATAGTCAATGCCCGGGCGTTGATGAAACCCTTTCGCAACAAGTCGAGCTTTGTGTCGATCAACATACCCATCAGGGTTGTACTTAGTCCTAAATATCCACTTACAACCGACAAGATTCTGAGATGGAGACGGTGGAACAAGATCCCAGGTATGATTGTGTAAGAGAGCATCAAATTCTCGTTGCATGGCGTCACGCCACACAGGACTTTTGAGAGCTTGGGTGATGGTAGCAGGCTCAGTAGATAGCTGGACGGAAGCATGGAGGTTTAATTTGTGAAGAGGTTTGTGGATATTGTTGCGAGAGCGGGTTACAGGGCCTTGGTGAAGTGGCTCGGTAGTGGTTTGGGTCAGAGGAGCAAGGGGACTGCTCGATCTAGGGGAGGGTCCGGTCGGACTAGGAGATGATCCGGGCGGGTTGTCTGAGGGACCGGTCGGACCTGATGAAGGTGAAGCTGGAAATTGAGGGACAGGCAGGGGAGAATCAGGTAGTGTGGTCTGAGGTGTGGGATGTGTGACGAAAGGGGACGAAGTGGGAGGTGGTGCCGAAAGTATGAGAGGAACTGGAAGGGGACACCTCTCGGGTGGCATAGGAGGGGAGTTTTTTGGGGGGGAGTAGGTTAGCAAATGGAAAAGATTGTTCAACAAATTGAACGTGTCGGGAGGTATAGATTCGGTTGGTGGAGATGTCGAGACAATGGTAGGAACTCTGAGTGGGTGAGTAGCCGACAAACACACACGGTGAGGAGCGAGTATCCAATTTGTGTTGGGTGTAGGGACGAAGCCATGGGTAACAGAGGCAGCCAAAGCTGCGAAGTTTAAGGTAATTGGGGTGGTGGTTATGAAGTACGAAGTAAGGGGAACGATGTTGAAGCGTGGGAGTGGGCATACGGTTGATGAGATAACAGGCTGTGGCGAAGGCAAGGGGCCAATATTTACGTGGCATGGAAGAGTGGGTGAGAAGAGAGAGCCCAGTTTCAAATATGTGATGGTGACGGCGTTCAGAGTAGCCATTGTGTTCCAGAGTGTGAGGTGGAGATGTGAGATGTTGGATGCCATGAGAGGCGAGAAGAGAACGAAGCCCAAGATATTCTCCACCATTGTCACTGTATATTTTTTTGATGGGACGGTGGAAGTGTTTTTCGACAAGAGGTTTGAAATGATTAAAGACTGAGAGGGCATCATTTTTGTGTTTGAGTGGGTAAAACCATATGTACTTAGAAAAGTGATCAACAAAAATGATATAGTACTTGAAACCATCAGGAGAAGGAAGAGGAGAAGTCCACACGTCACTATATAAAACATCAAGAGGACCAAAGGATTTTATTGAATTATCATAAAATGGTAGTTTGTGACTCTTATTACAGGCACAAGAGTTACAATGAAAATCTCTGAAATTGGGAATATCTAATTGAAAGCTATGACTAATATGACGTAAAATATATGATGACGGGTGGCCTAATCTGTGATGACAATTTGAAGTAGACGACACTGAAGCAGAATGAACAGCGGAGCGGACTGGAAGCCATTCATAAACGCCAGAGTTAGGTTGACCTTGGAGGAGTATTTTTCCAGACTGATTTTCCTTTACACAAAACGAATTAGATGAGAAAGTGATAGTGGCATTATTATCAAGACAAAATTTAGAAATAGAGATGATATTGCGGGAGAGGGAAGGTACATGAAGTACATGATTTAATTTGAAAGTAGTGCAAGGAGTTAAGAGAGAAGTAGAACCAGTATGAGCAATGGGAAGGCTGGATCCGTCACCGATGAATAGTTCCTCGATACCATTATATGGACTGTGGAGAGAGAGAGATTGGATAAATCGTTGGTGGCATGGTGAGTAGCCCCACTGTCAAGTAGCCAGGATGGTGGAGCAGGCTGGGAGTGGCTGGCAGATGCGGCATAGAGGGAAGGGTTCTGTCTCGAGTTGGTGTTTACTCGGATGGGTTGTTGTTGGGGTTGGTGTCCTCGATAATTGGTGGTGTTGTTGTTGTAGCGTGGTGGTGGTGTGGGTACGGTCACATTAGGGAAGAGGGTGCGGAAGGTAGTGCAATTGGACAGGAAGTGGCCCGGTTGTCGGCACCACTGACAAATCCCTCGATAAGGCTGACGGGTAATATTAGGGTTAGGGTTGGAGGAATTGTTATTGGGGCGGTGGGTGTTAGTGTTGGTGGTGTTGTTGAAGGGTCGGCTAGAGTTGTTATTGGGGTTTGTGGAAGAGGGTTTGTGTGTGTAATTGACGGAAGCGGGAAAAGGAGAGGCTGTACGAGATTGCTGTTTGAGAAATCACTACAAGAAAAACAGCTTTTTGCGATTGCCAAAAGCAGTCACCGAAACCCCAAACGCCGTCACAAAAAGGTAACGCGATTGGGAAAGCAATCTCTAAGGCAATCGCGGAAAGCCTAGTCGCGGAAAACTTAGGCGATAAGAAAAGCAGTCGCCTTAGATACTAACTCTTTTGCGATTGCTTCTCCGGTCGCGTTAAGATTTAATTAATTTTAATTATTAAATTTTTTATATCATGTTTGCAATCGCAAAAGCCTAGAAAAGGAGATGGCAGATGCAATCGCAATTGCCCAAAGAAGGAGACGGCAAAAGCAATCACATTAGCTTAAAAGGAGACGGCAAATGCCATCTCAATAGCTTTAAAAGGAGATGGCAAATACAATCGCATTAATTTTTTAAAGGGGACGGAATACCAATCACATTAGCTTATAAAAGGCCACAGCTAGGGCAGTCACAAATGTCAATATCAAAACAATATGGAATGGCTTAGCAATCACGTAATCAATTAATCGAAAATACTGAGGTGTTTATACGATTGTTTTTCCATCCCATTAGATCGTGGATATTTCATTTCAAAATATAATTGTATGAGCCTTATTACTATAATTATATACAAAACATAATCGGAAACAAACTTTAAATCAATTTAAAAGTTCGCATATTGTCTAAAAATAACATTCACCATTGTTCGTAAATAATATCAATCACAGTACAAAATAAAAATGTCTTACCACATTAATCCAAAAAGCATGCTACCATATTGGCTTAAAACTAAACAAACAATTTAAAAGTTTAAAAGTATTTACTCCCATTAGAGCACAAACCAAAAGAAGTCAGTAAACCAAACTAACTATAATCCCCATACTCCTCGTCACCCATCTCATCGTCACCCATCTCATCATCACCAAAATTTGTAAGGAGAACTATCATTGCGAGTATTAGACGCACCTTCAGAACTAGAATTTGCATTGATAATTGAAGGACGAGGAGGAGGTGGATCTCCATGTTTTGCAGCTTGAATTTCAATATATTGAAACAACCTTTGAAAGTTTGCATTTTGATTGGCCTCATACCTTTTACGTTTCCTTTCGCTTTCAGATAGTTGTTCCTTTAACTTTTTCACTTCTTGAGAGGACTGCTGAAGTGCAACTTGTGTTGCAAAATCTGATGATGAAACATGACCAGACCGTTTGCTCCATTTTTCACCGGCCTTCCAACTAGCCTTCCTTTTTTTACACCCCCGACAGCCTCTTCATATATTTTCAACCCAGGATCATCGACCCCATTCACAGGTGCTAAAGGCTGCAGTACATTTGCCTCACGTAATTTTTTAGCATAAATTTCCTGTAAGAGTAACAATTAGTCTAATCCATTTACTTTATAAAACACCACGAAAATATATATTTTGGCAGCTTTTTCAAAGAAATATTGCAGTGTACACTGCTTCAAAATATACATTTTATAACTCAGTTGACCAACAAGTATGTTTAAAAAACTTGAAAATGAACAGGAAGATTCTAAACAATAAAATAGTGCACTGATAGGAAGTACCATAAAAAATACAACTCGCCTTAAACTTGCACAGACTCAATCAGTTTAAGCTTTAAAGGAGCTAAGGTCCAGCTAGCTCGACATTTATCATACCACGTTATATATTGCAACCAGGCAAATAGACCAGTCAAATATTATAAATGACTTTACAACTCTCAAAACCTTAATGACAAGATGTCCCAAATTAATTTCAAGGAAGTTATCGATCATAACAGATCGAAAGTTCACAACAGAAAAGTCATACACTCACACACACATTGTTAATGACAAGTATGCTGGCACATACTTGTCATCGTGAACTGCAACAACTTAAAACCCACTGCCATAAAACTCTAGCGAAAAGATATTACATAATAGAAACACACACAAGTCTACTGTTTCTACTACTTTTAATATGTTAAACTTAGTCATTCAAGCAAGAACTACCATTTGGTCATATTATAGAGAAACAACCAAATACACATAAAGAATTGGGATTGATATAAAAAATAAAATGGTGTAGAAACTTACCGAAAAGTTCTCTGCATCTTCAGTAATAAATTTCTTCTCAGTGCTACCTCCTCGTTTAGTCAAGTGAGTCTCATTAAATAATTCCCATTGAGTTGGAGCACGACCTAGAGACTTCCACTACACATTGAAATAAAAAGAAAAATTTAGTGAGTAGAAAAAAAATTGTGACCTAGAAATTTTTTATATCGTAATAATGTTTATATCGTACCAATTTCAGCTTCCTTTCCCCGAATGTCTTATTTCCTGAAGTGTGAGGTATTCCTTTATTGGATGACCTATTCTTCTAGCATAACTCACTGGCTTTCATAAACTCTTCACTCATCCAATAGTCGCATAACTCTTTCCATACAGCAGGTGATGTCCACTCAGGATGATGATTTCTAGCAGCAGCTATTGTTACATGTTGTGGCTTTCATAAATTTCTCAGCACGTTCCTTCCACCGGTACATTAATTTTGGGTATTTTTTGCAGCTATATTCTCCCAAATAATTCGACCCTTCGCCACTTCTTCAGGTGATTCAAACCTGAAATACCTCTCGAGAAAAAAACATTTATTACACCCATACAAAAAACTAGAAATGAAATACATTAAAATACACGTTCACTGTAACAACACCTAACACCACCTGCAAATTCACTGTAACAACACCTAACACCACCTGCAAATTCACCCATAATGAATTGAGTTGGGAATGAACAGAAGAGTAGGTGCAAGTATCATAAAATTGATGTTTATCAGCCATTTGCTATGGGAAATATCTATTTTTCCCCTTTAAAAATCATGTGCAAGGCACATGTCTTAAGTATTTAACAGGAGTTACATTTTTAATGGAATTTATATCAACTTGCAATAAAATGACAAACATGGCTATGGAGTTGCAACTTTTACACTATTGGGAACCCAATTGCAACTATTGACAAAACATGGGTTATCAAGTTGCAATTTGCCCATAATTTAAATATAATGTGATAATCCTAATGAATATTTAACAATTATTATTGTATCACCATTTATAATACTTTAAATAACAATTTTTAAAATTTTAATCGGAACAATTATTTTTATTTAAATTATTAGTCAAAGTTTAATCAAGTTGACCACTAATTGACTTCTAGTCTCACTTGTGGTGAGACGGAGGGAGTATATGCTAATAAACTAACTCCAAATCCAAGTACGCAGGTCACTCTAATAGGTTAGACAGTTCTATTGCTTTTCTTTCATTTTTTTTTTTGGTAAACTGTAACTATATTCTCTTATATGAGGATCAGACGATCAGTTCTGCCTTTTCTTTACCAAGAATACACACTTTCAAAAGGACCATTACATTTGAATGTTAACTACTGATGTTAAGTATAGATTTTCAAAAGGACTTTAGACCATTACAAGCAGGTATGTCAATTGTACCAAGTCGGTGTAAGCTGAGATATAGTAGTTAAGAATATTATATATAAAAAAAAATACCTGCAGACATGGAATTGCTTATGGAGCCCCTACCACGTGACTGTGCTCCACCTCTACTTCTTATGACCATACCTGAGAAGAAAAAACAGTTCAATATTATGATCACATGCAATAAGGCTTTACTATCAATTTGGTGATCCAATTATCAAAGTAAGCATCAACACTCAAGTAATGAACATGCATATCATAACAAAACAACTAATGAAATAATCACTATGACATAATAATAAATAAATAAATAAATAAATAAATAAGACTGTAAAATATTTGTAGATAGATAAATTGTTATAGCATACTAGTTATTTTCACTCTCGTCAGAGCCATCATCATAATAATCATCGGTACTATCGTTGTTGTCACTAAAAAAAATCAACATTATCGCTAGGGATATCCTCCTCTTCCTCCCCATCCTCGTCATCATTATCATAATCAACATTATCGCCCTCATGATCATAATCGCATAAATTTACAGCAAGGAATATATACTCCCTCCGTCCCACCCAATTTAGGATTTTTTTTGTTGGACACGGGGATTAAGGAAAAAGTGTAAGTGGAGTAGGTGTTGTGAGTATGAAAAGTGAAGTAGGAAAGAGAAAGCGAGGTAGAAAATAATGAGTGGAAAGTTGTTGTGAGTGTGAAAGTAGGTCCCATTAAATAAAACACTTCCATTTTGGGTTGTCCCAATTCGAATGGGACACCCAAAATGGAAATTTGTCCTAATTCGAGTGGGACGGAGGGAGTATATATTTATCAGAAAAAACATGTATATAATGCCTCATATGCAAACAAGCACATGAAATAGATGATACTAATAATAGAAAGCACACCTGGTTCCGAGTCAATGGACGTTGCTCCCAGTTGCTGTTTTCATGGTCTTATTCTGATCAGCACTCAATACACTCTGATAAATCATGTTCTCCAAAAGCAAAAAAAATCAAGTGGTCATATTAGATCCATCCCAAAAGGTAATGGAAGAGATTTTTTTTTTCAAAAAAAAGAAAAGAAAAGAAAAGAAAGAAAACCCAAACTTTACATTTTAAAGAAATACAAATACGGACAAGCAGGGGTATTCTGTTTAAAATTTATACTCTTCTCTCTACTGTATAGTACAATATAAAAAAAACACTACAATAAACGGCTAACTGTGTGTTCATTAGAATGTACTTTTTACAAGAAAAGAAAACATGGAACAAACAAGGAACCTAAATTTGAAAAAAATAACTTCAAATAAGACATAACATGCTCTTGTCTTCACAATTACAGTTAGATAAATTTGAATTTGTTTCAGAATCTTATTTTGCAAAATCTTGTGTTTCGATAATTCTCATGAAGAAGCAAATGATTCATCTACCACTAACAATGCCAGCCATAAAAGGTACAAGCTCATAAAATTCTAAGTGCATTAGAATGTTCGTTGTTACAAATGGAACAAGGGAACCAAATCCAGAAGGAATAGAATACTAAAACAGTCTTATAGATGCATTAATAGAAAAAAAAAATCAAGTAATCTATTAGAGGTAGAAGGGCATCTTCATTTTCCTTTACAAGAAGAAGGGTAGTACAATAGTATTTCTAATATTCTAAGAAAATGCCTTAAATCCCAAAATCACAAGTAGTTATACAATAGGCTAACTATGAATCAGTTTCTACCTTGGATATAAAAGACACAGTTTGGTCAAAATAATGACTTAAAATCCTAGAATTACACGTAGTTGTGATTTTGTACAACAGGCTAACTATGAATCAGTTTCTACCTTGGATATAAAAGACAGTTTGGTCAAAATAATGACTTAAAATCCCAGAATTACACGTAGTTGTGATTTTCCAAAACCACAACTAAAAACCCTTTGAATTCAGCAAACAAATAGCAAAATCAAGAATACAAAGACAAATCACAGTATCAACTCATAGCAATTTCAGCCAACCCGTGATATGAAAAGAGCACCTATATAAGAAATTGAAGCAAAAAAAATGGTAAAACGAGGGAGGCAGAGATAATAAGAACGTGAAAATTAAGGGGAAGAACACCAGTAGTTAAACCCTGATTTTGGGTGAAAAAAAACCCTAGTTCATAGAGAGGAAGACGAACATAGGTTAAATGAAAACATAGACGCAAAGAGAAATTACCTACTGCGGCGATGCAAGGTGGATCGACCTGGAATTATTGAGAGAGGTGAGCGTTGGAGGCAGAGAGTTTTTGTGAGAGGAGAGTTTTTGAGAGAGCTGGAATGAAAAAGTGAGGAGAGAGGTGAATTACACGATCTGGAATAGAAAATAGGTTTTGTGGATCCCAATTTTATTTCTTTTTCTTTTTATTTTTTTATTCACTTAAGGTATTACACGATTGCATTGGCCATCGCCTTTAACTAAAATTTGTTTTTAATATATTTAATTTAATTAAATTATATAAATTTATAAACGGAATTGCAAAAGCCATCGCATATTTTATAAAAGCAGTCACGTTTAGTTTTTCATATTCGCGCCTGATTTTTATGATTGGCGCTCCGGGAAATTGTCAAACACGATTGCACGTGCGATTGTATAGCCGTCTCCTTAAGGTAACGTGATTGATTTTTTTTGCCATCTCCTTATCTGGTCTAAGGAGACTGCTTTTTTTTGCCGTCTCCAAAATCCGTCACAAAAGGTTATTTTTCTTGTAGTGAATAATTCCCGGTTGATGAGTTTTTCATGCAATTCGTCGAATGTGATGGGGTTTTCTCGGTTCTGAACTGCGTGAATTACACTATCAAAATCGGAGTCGTTGAGTTGCTCCAAGATGCGGTCAACAAGATCATCGGGATCGATTGGTTTTCCAAGAGAGGTTAATTGGTCAGAACAGGATTTCATATCTCGCATATATTCAGTGATGGTGCGATTTCCTTTGGTGATATTGCGAAGATGGTCTTTGATTTGTTTGAAGTGGCTTTTGGAAGGGTTGGCATAAGTCTTGGTTAGGGTTTTCCATGCATCTAGGGTTGTTGAGCTTTGGGAGATAAGAGGAACAAGGTCTGGGGAGAGAGTGCCGGCTAAAGCACCAAGGATGAGTTTATCCTGTCGAAACCATGTTTGATAGGCAGGGTTGGCGGTGGTAATAGTCTGGGCAGGAATAGCTTCAGAGGTGGTGGTGGCGGGTTTTGCTTCAATGGTTGTGGTGATTTCTTTTTCCGGGGCAAGATGACTCCCGTCGATGAATTTGTGGAGGTCGTACCCGATTAGGGTTGCCTCAATTTGGGTCTTCCATGCAATAAAGTTGGTGGAGGTTAGTTTAAGTATGTGTATAAGGGAAACAACTATTAGGGGATGGTGGGGTTCGGCTAGGTTAGGGATGGTAGCAACGTCGGCTGCCATGGCTGGAGAAGGAGGCCGAAAAAAAAATCAGTTAGGACTAGGGATGGATCGCCTAGCTGATACCATATCAGAAATATAAAAGAGATCTCAATTCTATTGATTAAGTTGTGAAGAATATATATACAATAGGTATTCTTGGAGAGCAAGATATTAAGTCCTAACTATTATGGAATCCCTAATACAAAAGGAAACAAGATATGTAGTCACAAATAAAGAACTAACTAGGATTCTTCTAGAGAATCTCTAACAATAAGATTTTTTAGAGAGTTTTTTAACAGTGGATGTTTATAGTTTTGAAACTCCTATGTGTGCCTGTGTTTTGATGGAGTTGTCATTTGTATTTGTCAAGTAAACTCATAGTTACGTCTATGGAGTTGCATGTGTTGTGGTATAAGAGGTACTCCATCCCTCCCAAATTTATTGTTATTAAAATTAAATTTATGAAGATTAAAAAAAAAGTGTTGTGAGTGGGAAGAAAGAGAAAATGACATAGTGGACAGTTGTTGTGAGTGAGGAGGTGAGAGAAAATTAAACATTTTTAATAAGTAACCAAATATATGAGACGCCCAAAATAAAAAAAATGTAACCATTACTATGACACGGATGGAGTATTCAAATTCTTATGACAAAAACTTCCATGAGACCGTCTCACCATGTGAGACGGATCCTCCATGGGCTAAAACCCGCCCATCCATGGATACTCCAGCGCCCCACCCGCCCACAACCCCCTTCCTCCACCCAGCACGCGACACGTGGCACTCACTTGAAAAAAAACCTCTTATATTTTTAAAATGCAATATCTTGTGATTTTGAAGTCGAAAAAAAAATCTAAAAATACCGGTGTGTTCGTCTCGACGAGACGAATAAAACTAGATAGGTCATGATATATTTTGATTTGTTTTTTGAAAAAAACATAATTTTTAACCCACAAAAAAAAATTGGGCTGCTCGTCTGCTGAAATGTAACACGTTCTTATGAAGAAAGTAACAGTTTTGTCTTTAAAAAGTAACACTTTATTGTAAGCTGTAACACCAGTTTTGCAAAATAATATAAATAGTTTTTGTGGTTAGAAAAAGTAATAATTGAATGTAACACAATGCATATTTGATTGTAACATATTATATATATGAATGTAACAGTTTATAGGTTAAATGTAGTACACTCTTTTTTTCAAAAAAAATGAGTAAAAAATCATGTATATAATCGGTTTTGCATTTCAATTGAATGTAAAACCCTAGAAAAGTGTTACAATTGAGAAAAAAAAGGTTACATTAGTTTAGTTGTTAATCTTATGTTATGTTTAATTTATTTCATCAAAATTGTGGTAAAATTTTGAAAGAAAAAAAAGTGTTACATATGAGAAAAAAGTGTTACATTTTGTTATAACAGGTGTTACTTTTGTTGGGAAGAAAAAAAATTGGGTGAAAAAAAAAAAAAAAAAAAAAAAAGGCCAGCTGCCTGTGAGCCGTCGCACAACGTGAGACGGTCTCACAGGAGACCGCCCCAATTGTGCGACGGTCTCACAGGAGACCGCCCCAATTCTTATTGTTGTTGTTCGAGAGTCGTGCAGCTCTTGATTTTAGTGGTTGTTCTGTTGATTGTAAAAGGGTTTTTTCTTTCACAGATTTTGTCAAAATTGATGTCTTCAGTAGAAAATGGGTTTATGTTTGGGGCCCTAACATTATTAATAACTATTTCTAAAATTTTGTTAAAGATAACTAATTTGTAAGGCATATTAGTCAAAATTCAATAAATTGATTAAAAAATACTCCCTCCGTCCCGTTCGAAATAGGATTTCGGTAAATTTAATTTTACTTTATTAAGTCTTTTGAAAAAAATATAATAACCCAAATAAAAATTTAAAATTTGTTATTATATCGCAATTAATAATACTCTCAATAACAATTTTTAAATTTATATTAAGATAATTATTTGTTTAAGTAAATTATAAAATAAAGAGGGTAATGCATTTATTGGCCGCCTATATGGATGACTCACTTCACTATCAATAGCTCACTTCAGAGTATGAATGAAGTTTCTCCAACAACAATGGTATCAAAATTTGATACTCATGTAAAGGTCCTTATATTTCCAATAATAAATGACATAGGTATTAAATTTTGGTGTAGTCTATTTTGCTAAGGACCATCAAAACCAAATTTATTTCTTATATAATTATTTATAAATTAACTTTTTATTTATAAAATATTTAATTAAAATAATGATATTATTTTGATATTATTTATCATATTGAAAATACTAATAATTTCTTTAACTATAAGAAGATAATTTGATACTAAAATTTGATACAAAAATTTGATACTTATAATTGAAGATAATTTTTGGATATCTATGTAAATAATGTTCAAAGGTATCAAAATTTGGTTTTGATACATGAAACAAGGACTACTACCATCGGAGTTCCCTTAACTCTCCACTTCTTTGGCCCTTGGATGTGCTTCTACGAAAATTCAGAGCTAGGGGAAAAGGTAGTCAAATGACATTAGTGTCCATAAATTGGTGAAGGACTGGGACTGGGACTGGGACTGGGACTGGGACCGGGTCTGGGACTGGGAATTATTAAGAGGAAAATGAAATGTGATGACGCCACGGAAATCAGGGTCAATGTATTGGAAGGATATCTGGCTTTTAATCACCGGTCCACCTGTTAACACAACAAAGACAATGAAACCGTCAAGGCCAAGGCAGGGTTTGATCCCAGCTTAGACCCTCGGGTGTAAGAGTAAGATTCTCTTGGGAGTCTAAGAACAAAGCGTGGAATGCCTTGGGAGAGAAGTTTAGAGTTCTCTGTGTGTTTTTAGTGTGTGTACGGGGTTGTTCATACCTGAGAGAGAGGCAGAAAAAAGGCTTATATATGTCCCCTTTTACCCAACGGTCCGACCGCAGGTCTAGGAGTAGACTTTACCAACTTGGCCATGTGTCGCCCTGCGATAGGTCGGCATTTCGAACTTGACAGGCTCTGACCAAGGAATGTCGTGATGGGACGCATTCGGCGCCGTGCATGGTAGATGGACAAGGAAGTCCATGGGGCATTTAATGAGATAGGATGGCTCTGATCATGCCATTAATGCTGCCTTTATTCCGGACTCGCCGAGGAGGCCCTGAGCTCGCCGAGGTGGCGGACCCCGGAGGCTGAGAGGTGATCTAAGAGCTCATTCCGGCTCGTAATATCTGAGTGATCTCGATGTCGTCGTAGAGGAGATGAGGTTGACAAAACATGCCGGTACTGAACCAGTTCTGGAAACGATCCGGTTCGCTAGTATCCGGTCTATTTTCTGAGCCCGGTCCATCTGGCATGGGCTCTTCAGTGGCCCCTTACTCCGAGCTCGTAAGTATTTATGATTGGAGCGAAGAGTAAACCCTCTAGCTTTTACGAACTGCCGAGCTGGCCTTAGAGCGCGTTGGGATACACGTGTTGGCCATCGGAGGTGTGGGCCCCTTCTGTCGGTTGACGGTACGGCGTGTCAGATTCTGAAGCGACGTTTTGCTTCGGATGAGGGGCATTTACCAGCATTTATGAATTTCAAAATAATGGTTCCCGCCTTTTCGTTTTCCAATAAAGTGCACCTTCGTGGCGGTTGATTTCGGGTTGGCCCGACCCATCTTTTTCTGTATAAATAGAGTCCAGCTCACAACTTCTCACTTTTTACAACTTCCTGTGCTTCAAAAGTCCTTTAGAGATTTTTTCGCCTTCTCGAATTCGTCTGTCAAAGCTTGATAATCTTTCCGAAATCCTCAACCTATCATTTGTCAGGTAGTGCTTTACTTTGTTTATCTTGTATTTAGGCTTCAATTTTCCTTTTGATTCGATAATTTGTCGGTAGGATGAGCCTTCTCCCCCCTTCTTACGCCGTCTGTCTTACCACCGGCGGAATTTATCAGTGAGTGGTTTACTGGTGGGTTCGCCTCAAGTTAGACATATTGAGAGTGCTTGCTACGGCATACTCGTGGCGATCTTGGACCCTACCCCGGTTGTGGGAGACCGGGCCCTTAATCGTTCCAGCGGGTAGACGAGTCAGGATTTTGGGGGGAGAGAAAGAATTAAGGCTTTTTGTTTCCGCCGTCTTAACCCTTTTCCCCAATTCTATAGATATAGCAGATTCCGCCAAACGTTTGGCTTCCCAGGCGGCTAGAGCTACCGAGGACATTGATTGGCTCGCCATAGGCCTCGAAGATGACGTGACGTTGCCTGAAACCTCCACTCGAAGGGGTAATATTGGCCACGCCGTCGTCTCTAGTGATGAGGAGACTAAGTCCCCCGATTTACCCTTTGGGCCAGCCGTTGAGAGTGGGGCTGTCGAGGGCGTGGAACTGAACAATCCAATCCCTATTGATGACGATGACTCCGACACGGAGGAATTGGGTGAAGCTGAACAATTGCATAGAATGGCCCCGGGGACGGCCGCTCTGGTGAGGTAGAGAGTAGAGATTGTGGACCGCTTTGAGGAACCTTATGAGCTGGCAACCTCGCATCGGACGAGCCAAGCTGGGGCCTCTTCCTCCTCTTCTGACCTTACCAAGTTGAAAGGAAAATCTAAGGCCCAGGACCCCAAGCAAGATGCCTGAGGTGGGGCTAAAGGCGAGGGTGATTTTGCCAGCCTTTATGGTATTGACACCAGTCTGTTCTGTTTGTCGGACCTTGGGATGAAAGTTTTCGATGACGGCACTTCTGGTCCTATGGAAGCCAAGGATGCTCATAAAAGCAACATGACTTACATATTTTTTCAACCTCAGTTTGATCATGGCCTGAGGCTTCCTTTGGACCCTTTTATCTGCTCATTTCTAGACTTTTGCCAATGCCTGCCCATGGACCTGAACCCGAATACTCTGAGGGTCTTGACCTCTTTCATAGTAGTTTCTAGGATATTGGGATATGAGCCCAACTTGTCAGCTTTGTTTAGATATTACAACGTCCAGATTACCTCGGGCTCGCTGAGTCTGAAAACTAAGGCTGCCTCCAAAGTGCCCGTTCCCAAATTTTTTACCAAACCCTTTAATAAGTTTGAGACGTGGCAAGTGAGACCAATCATGGCGGAGTTCCGAACGGGATGGGGCTTAGGAAAACTGGAGGGCAAGGTGCCTGTCCGTCCCTCAGAATTCAAGTACCCTCACAAATCGTTGGGGGCTGATTTGACGGCGCTAATTGAGAATTTTTTGGAGATTGATCCAGATTTGGACGGTAATTCCGTTTTTGAGGTGGCCTCCATCATCGACGATGAGAATTTACTAATCCGAGGTGGAGTGGCTCCGGCTCGCAGACCATATCCTTCAACTTCTCGGGTTCCAGTTATTCCTTCAGCTCGGGATCCGAACTGGAGGGTGCATGTTGGTCCCTAAAGGGGCAACAAGGGTGTGAAAATCGCTAGAGGGGGGGGGGTGAATAGCGTTTTAAAATTCTTTTCAAACCCTTTTGCAATTCAATGGCAGATGCGCACAACTCTTATTTTGACTAAGTATAGCGCGCGGTAAGAGTGTGAAATGCACAGCGGAAATTTAAAGCAGCTCTGCGCAGGGTATACTGCGCAGAGATAAAAACGCACGCGCTAAGTATGAGGCTAAAGAGTGGCGCAAAATGGGATTCTAAGGCAAATGAGCAATAACAATTACAACATCTGAGAGTGGCAATCTGAAAGATCAAACAAAGCAGTTCATAAAAAGTTAAGCAGGGAATATGCAGTAAGTAATGAACACACTATTTGGAGAGGTTCGATCGATGAAAGATCTACATCCTCTACCAAGATGGTTAGTCTTGGATTTCTAATGGAGATCTTATTATATGAGAGAGTATTACAAATTACAACATTTGAGCTCAATACTAACTCAAGATCTATTATCTATGAAGAACAAATCCTAGACTAAACCGGTGTATCTCAAGAAGTTAGATCAAAATAATCAAAACTTCAAGAGGTGTGTGTGTGACAGAAATTCTGGGCTCTATGAATATGAAAGATGAAGAGCACCAAGAATTCTGGTGATATAGGCTTTGTGATATGAGCAGGAGTTTTGAAGGTTTGAAGATCTTGAAGGCTGTTCTAAAGAATCTGGAAAAACTAAGCAGCAGACTTCAGATCTTCATGGTTTCTCAGTGAGGGGCTTGATCAAAGGTGATGATCAAGGGCCGATGAAAAGGGCTAAATCAAAAGGCTGCTTGGAAATGAAGATGAGCAGGCAATTTATAGCTGAGAGCTTGAATATAGCCGTTGGAGCTCTGAGCAAGGACAATGAGCTGGCACAACATGATTGGCGCGCAGCTGTCTTTTATAGCCGTTGGGGCTCTGATCAAAGATGATGACCTGGCACAATATGATTGGTGCGCAGGTATATAGAGCCGTTGGAGACTGAGCATGAAGACCAGTTTCAAAAGCTTCTTCTAGAAGGTTGACAACTGTCTTCTTTTGAGATATTTCTTTGAAGTGTGTCTCCACCAATGGTTTTGCTGAGTGTGCTTATTTTGTCGTTTGTGCACACCTAAGCTTTTTTAATAAGCGTGCATCTTCTAAGCGTTTTCCAAACTTTCTAGAATGAGAGATCAGGAGATGAGGAGCTTGACCAAGGTTGTGTCCGCGCACAAAGGCATGCGCATTGCCGGCGCGCATGGATTCAGCGCATGAGCAGCATGCGCACCATGCTTGGTCACAAAGAGATCTCTTGAGAGTTTAGGAAGAGATATCTTGAAAATTGAGCAGGGTCAAGGTCTGCGCAAAGATATCTATGCGCAGTGGCGACCTGCGCAGAGAACATTCTACGTAGCGAAATGAATCCTTGATTAGGTGATCTTCGATCTTTAAAGCTTCAAGTCCTATCATCTAAGCCTATACTATAAAAAGGACTTAGCTAAAGATTGAAGTTCTAAACTTCTTTACATGAGGTCCTAAAGTCCGTAAAAATACTTATAGGTGATGGTATCAATCAATTCTAACAAGTGTAGGAGGGTTAAGTGATAAGCATACCCAACAATCTCCCCCTAAATGATTGATGCCATTACCTACTATAGCAAAGCCAATTCATTGTACTTGATAATAACATGTCCATAAGAATGAGAATGGTAAATCATGCCTCAAGTCAATGCACACACTAGTCAGTGCTATAGATTTCTAATCTATCCAAATGATTAAAAAACTTACAAGATAGGAAAGATAGAAATGTCATTCAGAGCATACAAATAATGTGAGATGAAGTTTTAAGTATGCGTTTAAACTGAATGTTTAAACATCATGCGTAGAAGACATGAGCAGTTAAGATTATGCGCATGAGTTTAAGTAATAATGCATTCAATGTTCCACAAACGAATGATTTGAATTGAACAAGGTTTTTGTGAAAGCTTTATGATGCATTCTTCTCATTAAACCTTTGAAGGATTGACTGTTACAGATTACAAGTTTTAAAGAGGAAAATCAAAAGATATGCGCACAAAAACAGAAGCGCACAAAATAAAAGCGCAAAAAAAAAAATATTGCGCAACGAGAATCAAAAAGTCAAAAGAAAAACAAAATACTTACAAGGAAATCTAATCTATGTTGATCCGTTGCAGGGCTTCACGCATCTCATTCTGAAGACCGTTGAACTTGTTCATGAGTTCCACCTTTAAATTTTGAAATTTGTCCTGGAACTCCACAGCTTTTCCAACATAAATGTTCATTCCTCTGCGCATATCAGCGTTGTCATCCACTAGCTCTCTGAACCTTGCTCTGCTGTCCGTCAGGATGGCAGTTTGCGTAGCTTCTAATCTTGAGTCGGTATGGAGGCGCTGAGTGTTGACGCATGCTTGAATGTCTAACATTGCGTAGTCAAATTTGTCGTTGAACGCCAAAGAAAAATCTGTCATGGACTTAGCAATGCATCGACGCACTTCTTCAATATTATGCGCAGAGCCTCCTTGTTCAATCTTCTCTATCTGAGCCTCCATCTGAGCTTGAAGGTCATCAAATCCTCTATGTAACCCATCTGCAAGGGTTTTCTTGAGCTTTTTCAGAATGTCCCTGAGTCCACCATCAAGCGCTCCAAAGGTGCACACATTTTTGAGTTGTGCGCTGACATTTTCAAGCTGAGCGCTGATGGATTTCAGGGAGTCCAGGATAAGATGTTCCAAAGTAATAGGAACTTTTTCTTGCGTAGGCTCAGATGGACTTGCCTTTGCTTTAGCACTCTCCGTGCTTTCCTTTGCCTTTGCTTCTTCTTTGGCAGCTTTCTCCCCCTTAATGGTATCAATCTCCAAACGCTGCATATCAAGACGATATAATAAAGCAGTTTGAGCAGTAAGGAGTTGATTAAGCTGCAGCTGCGTAGAGACTTGATTCGCTTGAACAGAATGCAAGCTCTGCACGATCTGGCGCAGCTCAGCAGAAGAGGTAGGAGTCTCAGGGGCTGAAGATAGAGGTTGAACTGGAGAAGAATCACTGCTGTCGGTGGCTGCGGAACTAGTGCGGCGCTTCTTCAATCCTTTAGCGCTGCTGCGCACCTTCTGCTTGAGACGAGAAGAGGTATGTGCGATATCAGCACTGGGGATGGCTTCTTGAGAGGCTTTGTGCAGTTTCTCCCCCTCAACAGCATCATTATCTGAATCACCACGGAAAGCAGCCTTACGCTTCATAGTGGTTGGCTTTGAGGGAGCAGGCGCTGGAATGCTGGTAGGATCTGCCTTTTTGATAGAAATCCCTTTGGTGGATTGAACCAAAGGAATATCCTTGAGCTTTTTGCTACTGGGCGGAGCAATGCCCTTCCCTTTGCGATTATACGCTTCTTCTGCGGTCTCTTGCACAGCATCCGTTGAAGATCTTCCTGCACTCTTCTTGGATTTGACCACAGGAATTGGGCCTATCCAGGGTTCCTTGTTGGGAGCGGCATCAGACAGCCAGATTTCATAGTAATCGGCGTTGCCTATCTCACTGCGCAAATTCTGAAGGTGTACTCTGGAATAGTACTTTGCGTCGCAAGACTGCTTCTTGATTGACTTTTCTTCAACATAGGTGGCCAATTCACCATAAGTCAATAGGAGTTTGGTTATCAGTCTGCAGTGAGTTCGGTACTTGGTCTTTCCTGCGTTCAGCTTCTTCTCATAGCTTGTCATCCCCTTCACAATCTCATTGAAGATTATCTGCGGCCAGTCTAGTTGATCTTCGTTGAAGATGGCTGCGCAATATTCCCACTGCTTAGAGATGAAATGTCCATTATTTCCATTCTTGCAGTTGAGGGAATCTCCAATTAGGGTGCATAGGTGATACATCATCTCACCAAATTCCTTTCGGTTATACATTGGCCACTTCTTGTTGAGAGAAGGGATGCCAATGAGCTTCTGTGCAAGCGCATTTTGATGAGCCTCATCATAGTTGACTGAAGAACTATTAACATTGAAGTTTAGGAGGCTGCGAATGTGATTGGGGTGAACCATAATATCACAGCGCTGAACGGTGGCCATGATCATTTCTGTTGTCTTGCCTTCAAGTTGTGCAGGAACAACTCTTGCTGTCTTGAAGAATTCATCTAACAGCGCAGGCACTTTGAAGGATTGCTCAAGAGTGAATAAAGGAAGAATGCCGGAGGAGCTGAGAAGATGAAGCAGATGACGACCAATCGCATCTAAAGAGAGATCTGCCTGAATAAGTTCCCAACCCAGAATGAAATAAACATGTCCCTGCGTAAAACAATAGATAGAATTAGACAACCTATTGCTTATGGAGCTGTGCGCATATGCAAGTAATGCAGATATACCTAGGCACAAGTTCCAAAAAAAAATTATGCGCAACAATTAGGAAGAGGGAGCGCATAAAATAAGAATGCATACACAGAGGGATCGTGCGCACAGAAAATAAATACTAGTAAAGAAGTGTGCGCAGAGAAATAGATACAACTATATGCTGAGAAAGCCATGCGCAGGAAACTATGCGCAGAGCACAAAGAAAAAGGGTTGAATAATAGACTAAATATAAAAATAATTAAGAACATGAAGAACACCAAAAAACACAGAAAAACAAAAGTTGACAAAATTCAACAAAAAGTACATCGAAATGACGGCGTGAACAGGACGAAGTCAACCGTGTAAAAAGTATGGTCAACGACATTAAAACAAACCCAGAAATTCAGAAAAACGGTTCGACTGCTAAGGAAGTTACGAAGCTCAGAAATTGACGAAAAACACATGTAACGACCATTGATCATGAAATAAACTACATGAAAGAATAGATCAGGCAAATACGAACAAAACACAATGATCGATTTCAAAAATGATCAGCAAATAAGGGAGAAATCGAAAAAGGGAGTCTTGAGACCTCCAAGAACAACAATGGCGGAAAAATAAGAAGTTATAGTGAAACATACCATGTCTTTGACGGTGGGATGCCTTGATTGTCGTTCTACTTCTTCTTCGTGAGAGTTTCCAGAGTGCGAAGAAGAGTCGGAGATGATGATTTCTGGTTGAGTTTTAGTTTTCTTAGGAGCCATTGAAATGGTTTAGAAAGAAGGAAGGTTGAGGTGAAGATAACGAATAGGAAATGAGAGATGAGGGTTTAGAGCAGAGGTTAGAAGGAGAGTGAGAAAATTTAGAGGGAAGAGAGAAGTAGAGAGAGAAGCGGTTTAAGTAGGGAAGGAGAAGTTAGGCGCACGATAGCTACGAAATGTTTGAGAAAAAGTGCAGTGGCGCAGGGTAGCGATACCACGTGTCACAACAGGGAACGCGCGTGCGCAGGCCTATGCGCGCGTGTGCGTGAAGTTCTAAGCCGGTCACTGTCAAGTCGACTTCCTCATAAATGGTGAGTCAGTGAAAGGACGGGCGCACGTTAGCAGGGTGACGTGGCCAAAAGGGGAACGCGCGTGCGCAGTCTTTGCGCGCGCGTGTGTCAGCGAAAAGAGACTGACGGCTGTCGCATCACCTTCCTCATTAAATGGTGAGCAGACATACGTGAGATGCGCTGTCATTAATTGCAGTTTGCATTTAAATGACAATGGGACATGCGCAAGGGTAAAAAGGTAATTTCCCAAGAAAATTCAAAAAATAAAAGCGCGGGAAAATTTGAATTACACAAGTACCCTTGTGACTCAGCGTTGACTTTTCAGTCAAGGACCTATGTGCAAAATCTAATGAATAGAACACTTACATGTGGTCCACGACGATTTGCGCATGGATAGTCAAGCGCAGCGCATTGATAGCGCAGAGATTCCATAAATCTCAGAACTGTTGTTTCATGCGCAGACAGTTGTTTGCGTAGGTGTTGCACAGGGCGCATGAAACTTAACCTATTTTGCACACCATTTCTCCTTTCAAGAGATCACTTGTTAATTCTTGAGGAGATGATATTAGATGTTGATGAGCTTGATAATAGTGCTTGGTAGGATTGAAAAACTGCTATGGTGGACATATTATTGCAGAGAGTTGGATAATTCTACTCATGAGTCCCATAGTCCACAGGTTGTTGCTTCATCCATAAGATTTGGCAGCAGCAGCTTTCAGCAGCAATATATTCTGCTTCAGTAGTGGAGATGGACACAGCAGCTTGTCTCTTGCTTGCCCATGCTACAAGTCGATTTCCAATGAAATGACAAGTTCCACTTGTGCTCTACCCGTCACTTGTGCACGCTGCGTAGTCCGCATCTGAATAACCTACAAGTTTAAAGTTTGAATCTTTGGTGTACCAAAGTCCAAGGTTAACAGAGCTAAAAATATATCTAATACTTTTTACAGCAGTTATGTGTGCTACAGAAGAATTAGCGTGATAGTGCGCACAGATCCAGTCAACATAATATCTTGGCCAGCTGGCAGAAGATAAAGGAGAGTTAGTCATACCTAGATATAGTCTGATCAACTTTACCTTTTAAGTCTGTTAAATTTGTTGCTTGTGGCCATTGGAGTGTCGTATGCTTTAGCATTCAAGTCCAAACTTCTTGATTAAGTTCCTAGTGTACTTGACTTGATTTGCGAAGATTCCATCATTTAATTGCATGATTTGAAGCCCGAGGAAGAATGTGAGTTCTCCCATCATGCTCATTTCAAACCAGCTTTTCATTTGCTTTTCAAAGCGCTTACAAAGAGACTCATTAGTAGAACCAAATATAATATCATCGACATAAATTTGAACGAGTAAGGAGTGATCATTATACTTAGCAATAAAAAGAGTTGTATTGATTTTACCGCACTTGAAGCCTTTCTCTAGTAGGAATTTTGATAGCGTATTGTACCATGCTTTTGGAGCTTGCTTAAGACCATACAAAGCTTTCTTGCTTTGATTATGTGATTCTTCCATTCCCATCCATCTTGTTTCCGAACACCCATTGAAGTGCTAAATAATGGTTGAGCTTTTCTTGCACTTCTTGCATAGCATCAATTCATCTTAGAATATGGAGCACTCTATCAATCTTCTTTGATCCGACATGAGAGATAAACGAATGCTACACCGCAAAGTTTGATGCTCTCGATGTGCGAATCCCTATATTGTGATGATAGGAATACGAAGATCAATGGGTATTTTATTTACTTCAGCATCACGATCATCAAAGGTGATTTGTTGAAGTGGAGAAACACCATGCGCAGAAGGAGGTGTTTGCGCATCAGGAGTTGCAACTTCAGGCGCAGCATTTATTGTATGCGCATGAGATAGACTGATTCTGAATCTGCCTGATCTATGTCCTGCGCAGGAATAGAATTACTGCGCACCTGTCTAAAAAGCTCAGCAGAGTCATCAGAATCATTGGGAGCCAAATGTGGCTCAAGGAGAGAATGCTTATCAAAAAGTAGCATGTACAGATACTAAAATGACTAGAGATTTATCTTATTAAGATCATGAAAAGCTTATAGACTGATTGGCATACCCAACGAAAATACCTTTATCTGCTTTGGCGTCGAATTTTCCTTAATAGCGTTTGCAGCCAAAGAACTTTGAAGAAAGCAATGTTGGGCGCTCTTCCTCTCCATAGCTCATATGGAGTCTTGTTGTAGGCTTTGTTGATGAGGGATCTATTCTGAGTAAAGCAAGCAGTGTTGACAGCTTCTCCCCAGAAATACTTTGGAAGCTTAGCTTCTGCTATCATTATTTTTCCAGCCTCAATCAACGTGCGATTCTTTCTTTCCACAACGCCATTTTGTTGAGGAACTCCAGCAGCAGAGAAATTGTGATCAATACCATTTGTTGGTTCTTGTTGGTTCTCACAATATTGAGCGACATCGTTGTTCATAAATTCTGTTCCATTGAAGTGTCGAACTCTATTGATGTCTTCTATGTTTGGAGATTAAGGAGAACAGCCAGGATATCATAGAGATACCACAGGTTGGTCCAAAGCTTCGCGGTAGTGAGCGGTCCAAACATATGAGGTGAAGCGGATGTAAGCGTTTTGACATCAGAGCAATCTTGCTGGAGGAAAACTGCTCAGGTTGCTTACTAAGTTGGCATGGTGCTTATACCATTGCTAGCTGCTTTCACTTAAGCTTATTGCTACAAAACAAGGATTAGTAATAGAAATTATAGCGGTAAGATCAAATAGATTAGAAATTGGTCTTACGAGTCCTTGTGAGCAAAGTTAGTCCAGAAACGCCATTTTTGATGTGACAAAGCGTTGAAGTGATATGGCATTCCATAACTTTATCTCATAATTGTGATATGGAGACCAAGTTGCTTGAGACTTAATCTTTTATGATTAGTCCAAATCCAATTATGTGCCCTTTGTTGTTGTCACCATATATTACTGAGTGATCTCTTCCTTCGTGCGCACCTTTAAGAGTGTTGACATCTCTAGTAGTGTCTAGAATCCACTGTCGATATCAACTGAGCTTGAGAGATCGCAGTGAAGTAGATCTTTTCTGCTTGTTGAAACATTAACTTGCGCTCTACAGCAGAGTTATCTTTTAAGATCAGCACATTTTGAGAGATTCCTTACGCGGCTGCGGAGTTGGTGATGATGCAGCTTCTGTCAAGTTGGCCCTGGCAGATAGGTGCTTGTCATTCTGTCTGCTTGGTGAAAGTGTGCCGTTTCCACTAGAGTGAAGGGATCTTTCTTTGATTGTCCTTGGCGCATGCTCAGGTTCCATTTCAGAAACAACTTTTGAATCATTGTCAGCATTTGCCATTAAGCAGAGTAGTCCATCCTCAGGGTCAGCATAGTTGTCTTCAGTGCCAAGTCTCCGAGTCCTTAGCTTCTTCTCTGCGCAGTTCTCTTCATCAACCATTCTGCACTGCTTTGATGCTTTGTGCGCAGGGTTGCTTTTCCTTGTACTCATATTTTGAAGGAGGCATTGAAGCGTAATGTCTTGGCTTTCTGCATAAAACCAAGTCATCTTTCTTTGAGTCTTTATGAGAGAGAATACAGATCTTTGCTTGAGGATCCACCGGGTTTGGAGAGCTTTCTGAATTTGATCTGAGGTTTGAGCAGGCGCAGGGATAAGTGAAAAGTTAGCCATTGCCCTAGATTTGAAGCCATATGGAATCGACACCCAAGCTGTTAGGCTTGAAAAACAAAAACATGTGTTTATGAAGGTGTTAGCTCTGATACCACTTATTGGTCCCTAAAGGGGCAACAAGGGTGTGAAAATCGCTAGAGGGGGGGGGGTGAATAGCGTTTTAAAATTCTTTTCAAACCCTTTTGCAATTCAATGGCAGATGCGCACAACTCTTATTTTGACTAAGTATAGCGCGCAGTAAGAGTGTGAAATGCACAGCGGAAATTTAAAGCAGCTCTGCGCAGGGTATACTGCGCAGAGATAAAAACGCACGCGCTAAGTATGAGGCTAAAGAGTGGCGCAAAATGGGATTCTAAGGCAAATGAGCAATAACAATTACAACATCTGAGAGTGGCAATCTGAAAGATCAAACAAAGCAGTTCATAAAAAGTTAAGCAGGGAATATGCAGTAAGTAATGAACACGCTATTTGGAGAGGTTCGATCGATGAAAGATCTACATCCTCTACCAAGATGGTTAGTCTTGGATTTCTAATGGAGATCTTATTATATGAGAGAGTATTACAAATTACAACATTTGAGCTCAATACTAACTCAAGATCTATTATCTATGAAGAACAAATCCTAGACTAAACCGGTGTATCTCAAGAAGTTAGATCAAAATAATCAAAACTTCAAGAGGTGTGTGTGTGAGAGAAATTCTGGGCTCTATGAATATGAAAGATGAAGAGCACCAAGAATTTTGGTGATATAGGCTTTGTGATATGAGCAGGAGTTTTGAAGGTTTGAAGATCTTGAAGGCTGTTCTAAAGAATCTGGAAAAACTAAGAAGCAGACATCAGATCTTCATGGTTTCTCAGTGAAGGATGAAACTCGAGCTCTGAAGCATAGTGGCCAACAAGAGGGGCTTGATCAAAGGTGATGATCAAGGGCCGATGAAAAGGGCTAAATCAAAAGGCTGCTTGGAAATGAAGATGAGCAGGCAATTTATAGCTGAGAGCTTGAATATAGCCGTTGGAGCTCTGAGCAAGGACAATGAGCTGGCACAACATGATTGGCGCGCAGCTGTCTTTTATAGCCGTTGGGGCTCTGATCAAAGATGATGACCTGGCACAATATGATTGGTGCGCAGGTATATAGAGCCGTTGGAGACTGAGCATGAAGACCAGTTTCAAAAGCTTCTTCTAGAAGGTTGACAGCTGTCTTCTTTTGAGATATTTCTTTGAAGCGTGTCTCCACCAATGGTTTTGCTGAGTGTGCTTATTTTGTCGTTTGTGCACACCTCAGCTTTTTAATAAGCGTGCATCTTCTAAGCGTTTTCCAAACTTTCTAGAATGAGAGATCAGGAGATGAGGAGCTTGACCAAGGTTGTGTCCGCGCACAAAGGCATGCGCATTGCCGGCGCGCATGGATTCAGCGCATGAGCAGCATGCGCACCATGCTTGGTCACAAAGAGATCTCTTGAGAGTTTAGGAAGAGATATCTTGAAAATTGAGCAGGGTCAAGGTATGCGCAAAGATATCTATGCGCAGTGGCGACCTGCGCAGAGAACATTCTGCGTAGCGAAATGAATCCTTGCTTAGGTGATCTTCGATCTTTAAAGCTTCAAGTCCTATCATCTAAGCCTATACTATAAAAAGGACTTAGCTAAAGATTGAAGTTCTAAACTTCTTTACATGAGGTCCTAAAGTCCGTAAAAATACTTATAGGTGATGGTATCAATCAATTCTAACAAGTGTAGGAGGGTTAAGTGATAAGCATACCCAACAGTGCACCAAGGGCTAGTTTTTTCATTTGAATGCGATTTTTGCGCCAATAATACTCCATGCACCAACCCCGATCTTGCCTGTCTTTACTCATCTCTATACGCTTTGTTTTTGTATCAGCGGCTCTTGCTATGTATTAGTTCGACTGATTGTTTCTCTTTTGGCTTTGAATTTTTTGCAGGACTAAATCCTGAACCCAACATGCCGCCAAGGAAAGTCATCAACTACGGGACCCTTAAGAACAAGAAAACGGCAGCGGACTTGGAAGCCGTTGCGGCTCGTCAGGCCGCGCTGGGTGGGAGGTTGGATGGTAAGCTTCCCATAATTAACAGGGCCGGCGTGCCTGTGTTGGCTCCTGTGGGAGGTGCTCAAAGCTCAAGAGGAGTGGGTGCAACTGCGCCGATGCCAACGGTTCTTATGTTTTTGGCCCCGACACCTTCTCTTCCTTTACTTTCTCCTACCTCGGGATCAGGCTCAGGGCCTGCCCAGCTCGGGGATTTGGGTAAAAGGCCTGCCTCTATTGAACTTGAATCCCCTACCGCCAAACATTCTAAGCACAGTCGGGAAAGCTCTCCTCTTCCTGTGGCCCCTGCTTCTTCTGGAACTTATGTCCCTCGCGTTAGGTACCCTGTTATCGGGTTAAGGATCGCGAGGAGGCGAAGGCGAGGGGTTCCGAGCTCGGAAGGGTGACTTCGGAAGTAAGCGGGGTTGACTTGTTTGACAGGAGCGCCAAGAACGCCTATATTGGCAACGGGTTGTTGTATCGTTTACATGCCAAGGATTTCACGGAGGCCATTCTGGCTTACAAGAATTTCTATTCTTTGGCAGACCAAGTTGGTCTGAATTTTACCGAGGTGGCCATCTCGTTCCTCTTTTACATGAATTTTCTTAGCCCGATCTCGTAGTTAATAAACATCTTTGCTTTTCAGGCTGCCAATTATATCGACCTTATGAGGCACAAGGGTGAGGCGGATAGGAGGCAACTTGACTTAGTCAGCAAGCAATGTGCCGACGTGACCACTCAACGGGACGATCTGAAGAAAATCAATGACGTCATGGGCAAAGAGTTGAAGAAAGCCGATAGAAACCTCCTCAAGAAAACCAAAGAGGTAAATGAACAGGACAGGCGGCTGGCCTCCGTTGTGGATCAAAGAGAAAAATCTTTTTCTAAGATTAGCCAGATAACCGCTGAGAAGCACCAACTTAAGGAGCAGTTGGCTTCGGCCAATTCCGAGCTGGCCTCGACGAGCTCCGAGCTTGAGATTTCCAGGACTAGAATTACCGAGCTGGAGGCCATGCCCAGGGGGGCCACCGAGGAGGAGAGGGAACGGATTGAGATGGCTTTTAAGGCCAAGTTCCTGGCGTCGGATGAGTATGACGGGCTGGTTACTGATGCTTCCATTTATCAGTATGAACTCTCCAACAAACAGTACGCTCGCACCATTTCTCATCAAGGAGGCTTTACTGCTTATGACTTGCTAAGGTACGAGGCTCCGCTTGTCACCGGTCCTCAATGCCGTGATGGCCATGCCCTGATTCCTTTTGATGATGAAGATTTAGCTGCTCAAGTTCAAAGTGCTGCAGAACGGGGAGAAGTATGGGTGCCTCCTCAGGTTGTCGAGGTCACCTATCAGAGTTTAATGGCGAAATTGCAAGAATTACGCTTCGTGAATGGTGAGACCTTACCCCTTCAACCGATTTTGGACCTTATCTTGCAGGATGACCCTCGGCGCCAACGATTAGCTATTGAGATGCATCTGGGAGAAACCTCTAACTTAGCCATTAGTACCCCTACGTTGAGGCGAGCCCACCAGATTTCGAAGTGGCGCGGGCGTAGTCGAGGAGGAAGTAACCCGCGAGGTCGAGGTGAGCGAGGTCGAAGCTGTGACTGCCACGGAGGAGATCGTGCCCGCTTCGGTTTCTGCTGTATCCGAGGTTCATCCCGCCGCTGCTGTTGATCCCGCTAATTCAAACCAGGCTGCGTCCTGAGTATTTGTCTTGTAATAGGCTAGTCTTTTGGTGGACAACTTTCAAACAATTTCCAACTTTTTTCTTTCGCTTTGATCCTTGTAATGACTTGTCGAACAAGCTCTTCCGCCCTTTGGACTTGGGCTATCTTCTGTTATGTTGTTATCCAATTGATGCTTTAAATGATTTTGACTTTACCTTTGTTATCAAAAAAGTTGACTTCGTCCTTGGTGGCTTTTTTGAGGCGGGGCTGAGACCGCCGAGGTCGAGGCCACCATTCCATGGCCACTTTTTTTTTTTTACATGCTCATTTATTGCGCGCCGCCATCAGGAGGTATTTATGGTCTGAAGTGACCGTTCCAGGGCCTACTCACTCTTTGTCGCCCTCGTAAGCTGTGCTTCATTAAACGCAGGTCTCTTCCTCTTTCCCCTCATAAATGCTAGTATTTTCGTCTTAATGGCTTTTCACCTTCCATTACTTAATCTTTTGACTATAAAAGCGAAGCACGCCTTCTCTATCTTTCACTTTCACTTTGATTGGTTATTTAAACGTTGAGCCCGTGCTCTCTTCCTGCACTTAAACCTCTTCCCTTATTCTTTTACCGTCTTTCTTCGTCTTAGGTATGGCCCCCAAAAAGGATTGTCTGGGATTCTCTCCCTCAGACTATGATACCTCGGACTCGAATCAGGGTCCTAGTAGCAAAGAATCAGCGGGCGGCAGTGGTTCCACCAACTCTTCTGATTTATCTGAGCCTTCAAAACCTGACGATGATTCCCCTACCGACAGCAATGGGGAAAAGTCTCCCAAAGTTCTTTCCGAATCAGATAACGCCCCATCGAGCGAAGAGAGCTCCAAGAGTGGCGGATCAAAAGATGATAGCGACAATCCTGATGAATCCAGAGGCGAATCCGGTGGTGGGAGTGAAGACGGCGCCGACGGAGGTGGTGAAGATGCCGAGAGGGGTGGAGAAGAATTTGGTTACGAGTCTGAATACGACGGAGGTGATGAAGGAGGCAATGATGCGCATGACGAGGAGTCAGTGGGCTCTTCTTGAACTAGGCTCTTAGGTTTTTCCTTTTTGGTTCTTTTGCATGGCTACGGCCCCTAGCCAGTTGTGGGGTCGCCTTTTAAATATGCCTGTAGACACAGGTGCTAGGATGCATATATAAAACTAGCACTTAACTTATTACATCTTTTTCCATGAAACTTCCGCTCGTAAGTTTATTTCATAACTTTTCTATCTCGTACTTCTATTACAAAACTTTTACATTAATTGTCGTACTTCTTGAGATGGTCACTGTGCCAAGCAATCTTGATGTCTTTCGCGTCTCTATCTCGGAGGCGATAAGTGCCTTCTTTGATTATTCTGGCGATCTGAAAAAGTCCTACCCAGTTTGGCTTTAACTTATTGAATCCGGGCTGTTTGCCTGTGACCTCGGCCTTCCTTAAGACCCAATCTCCAACCTCGAAGCTTCTTTTGCGGACTCTTTTGTCATGGTGGAGTTTTGCCTTCTTTTTGTAATTCTCCATTTTAGCTCGGGATTCTAACCTTCGCTCTTCCAAGTAATCTAGATCTCTTCTTCTCGATGCCTCATTGCTCACTTCATCGAAGTAGGTTACTCGTATGGAGGGGATTCCGACCTCGATGGGAGCCATCGCCTCGGACCCATATGCGAGAGAGAACGGGGTTTCTCCGGTGGAATTCCGACGAGTGGTCCGAACTACCCATAACGCGGTGTTGAGTTCGTCTAACCATTTTCCCCCTCGTCCTTCCAAGTTTTTCTTGAGTGCCACCATGATAAGTTTGTTTGCTGCTTCAGCTTATCCATTTCCTTCAGGTCGGGCGACTGATGACTTAGTATGCTCTATTCGAAGTCGTTGGCACTCGGCTGTGAACCTTGTCTAGAATTGAGTTCCATGATCTGATATAATTACCTTGGGGAGTCCATATCGGCACCAGATGTAGTCATGCACGAAGTTGATCACATTCTTTTCTATTAAACTGGCCAATGGCTTTGATTTAGGCCACCTCGTGAAATAGTCCACGGCGACTACGACGTGGGTCATTCCATTCCGGGCTCAAGGAAAGGGCCCAATCAAGTCGATTCCCCATTTATCCCATGGCCATGTTGGGATAAGAACTGTCTGCTCAGTGGCTGGTACACGAGGAATGTCGGCGAAGCGTTGGCACTTGTCACATTTTCTGACATACTCCTCGGCATCTTTCCGCATTGTGGGCCAGTAATACCCATGGGCTAAGATTTTGTCTGAGAGAGTGCGGGCTCTGGGGTGGCCCCCACAGATCCCTTCATGGACCTCGTACATTAAGTTTGTGGTTAGACGGTCATGGACACATCTTAATAAAGGTTCGGTGAAGGACCTTCTGTATAAAATTCCCTCCATCACTGTGTACCTTGCTGCTTTTTTAGGAGTGATAATAGCCCGGTCGGGGTTGTTAGGTGTCACCCCTGCTTCGATATATTCCTGAATTTCATCCACCCAGTCTTTTTCCACCTCGTCGATGTGTCGGATTGCAATGCGCGAGATGGCCGGCCATTCGATGAACTCAAGCGAGCAGTTGACGTCGAGCTCGGCGATTTCGCTGTCAGTTATCCTGGACATCCAGTCCGCCTTGGAATTTTCTTCTCGGCAGATCTGATTTAGCTCGTAGTATTCAAATCTTCGAAGGAGAGTTCTCACCATGTCCCTATACTGGGCTAAGACGGGGTGTATAGCCTCATATTCCCCTTTTACCTGATAAACCACCAGCTGAGAATCACTGTTTATGATTATATTGGGTATATTCATGTCACTGGCCAACTCTATCCCTCCTATCAATGCCTCATATTCTGCTTGATTGTTCGAGGCCTCAAATTTGAACCTTAACGCCCTTTTGAACCGATCTTGCTCCGAAGAGATTAGCAGTATTCCTGCCCCACTATTTGCTTTGCTAGATGACCCATCAACATATAGGGTCCAGCATTGGCTTGGCCTGCTCGTCTGCGAGCTGGATGCTCTATTATTTGTTGCCTTCGCTTCCTTTACTTTTTCCCTTTTCTTTACCGAGCTGAGCTTCCTCGAGCCGGAATGAAGTTTCCGTGATGAAGTCGACTAAGGCCTGCGCTCTGATTGCTCTTCTCGGGGCATACGTTATTTGATACTCCGTAATCTCAATTGCCCAAGTCATAAGTCTTCCTGAGGATTCCGGTTTATGCAGAACCCTTCTTAACGGCGAATCGGTTAGCACAGTTATGGGATGAGCAGAAAAGTGAGCTCGTAACTTCCGAGCTGCAACAAGCAAGGTGTATGCTAAATTTTCAACATTAAGATAACTCCCTTCAACGGCGGACAAAGCCTTTGATACATAATAAACTGGTTTTTGGGAATTACATTCTTCCCTTACAAGAACAGCAGCTACTGCCAGATCAGTAGCTGCTAAATAAAGAAAAAGCTCGTCTCCTAATTTCGGGCTGCTCAGAAGCGGTGGCTGGCCCAAGTATTTATTGACCTCGTCGAAGGCCACGTCACATTCTGGGGCCCACTCAAAGCCTTTACCCCCTTTCAAAATTTTAAAGAATGGCAGGCATTTCTCCGCGGATCTTGAAATGAAGCGACCTAAAGCTGTGATCCTTCCATTCAGTTGCTGGACACTCTTGATGGATCGGGGCGGAGTTATATTGACAAGGGCCTGAATCTTCTCCGGATTGGCCTCAATGCCTCTTTGATTAACCATAAACCCTAGGAATTTCCCAGCTCGGACTCTAAAAGCGCACTTGCTCAGATTCAGATTCATTTTATTGCGGTGCAAGTATTCGAAGGTCTCTTTGAGGTCGACCTCGTGGGAGCTCTCTTTTGTCTTGATTACCATGTCGTATATATAAGCTTCAATGTTTCTTCCCAACTGATCTTTGAATACAATAGCGATCATTATTGAGTACGTTGCGCATGCATTCTTGAGTCCGAATGGCATCATTAGGTAGCAGTAGGTTTTGTCAGCAGCGTAGAAACAGGTTGAAGCGTAATCTTCTAGCGCCATTTTGATATGGTGATATCCCGAATACGCGTCTATGAAGCTCAAAATATGGTGTCCCGCTATTGAGTCTACTAACTGATCTATGCGAGGTAGGGGGTAGCAGTCTTTTGGACACGCTTTGTTCACATCGGTAAAGTCGACGCACATTCGAAGCTTTCCGCTGGCTTTAGCGAACATGACGACGTTCGATAGCCACTTAGGATACAAGATCTCTTCGATAATTCCTGCTTTAACTAACCGCTCCACCTCTTCTTTTATGGCTGCCTTCCTATCCAGGGCGAAATAGCGAGGTTTTTGTCGAATCGGAGTGAAGGCATCACTGTCGTTAAGTTTATGCACAATTACTTCCTCGCTAATTCCTTCCATGTCTTCTACTTTCCACGCGAAAACATCTAAATTACTGCGAAGGACCTCTATGATCAGCTTTCTTTCCTGCGGGTCAATTTCCAGGCCTACCTTGATCTTTTGCTCGGGATATTCCGGATTGATGATGACTTTTTCCAGTTCATCGTTTGGTAGTATGTCTGGGACCTCGCGGTCGATTAGGTATTCGAGGATGATCTCGATTTGTGGCACATCCCTCTTCTGCCTTCTGCTTTTTCTCACTTCGGCTCGGGAGGAATGGAAAAAGGTAGTGCCGATGTGCATAGTTTCTTTTGTATTGACCTCGGGAACAACCACTACCGTGGTTTCACTGAGTTTTAGCTTTACCGAGCTGGTGGCTGCCGCCTCTACTCTTTTCCTCTTTAGGATTCCATTCAGTAGATCCTCCGGTTTTTTTTTGATACATGCCACTCCGGCAGGAGTACTGAATTTCACTTTTTGATGGGGGATGGATGCTATAATTCCCAGGGCAGCCTGGGCCGTCATTCCTAATATGGCGTTGAATTGTGATTTCAGATCAATCACCATGAAATTTACTTTTGCGGTTTTGGAGAATTCTTTCTCCCCGATCATCACCTCGAATTCAATCATCCCCATGACTTTGACGGTGTGGTTGGTAAAACCTTCCAGCAGGCCTGCGTAGGGGGCCAGATTTTCATGTTCCATGCCCATCTTTTTCATGCAATGATAATAGAGGATGTCCCTCGACGCACCGGTGTCTATTAGGACCCTTCCGATGTCGGCATTCCCAACGGCGATGTCGATGGTGAGTGGTTGAGTAGAGTGAAATAAGGTGGCAGGAAGCTCGGACCGTTTGAAGGATATTACTTCTTCCTCTTCCTGAGGAATTGGAGGAATTAAGTATACTCTTTCCAGCCTCTTGATCTGAGTTTCCAGCTGGGCATTGCTAGCCGGCTCGACCCCGATAAAATCGATGCGGAGTCGCCTGTTATCTCCTTCGGGCTCGGCGGTCCTTTTTCCGGGACCTTTGTTGTTCCCAGTATTCTTCGTCCTGGCTACCCACTCTTTCAACTTTCCTTGGTTTACCTTACCTTGCAATGCCCTTTTCAGGTTCATGCAGTTTTCCGTGGAGTGCCCGTGGTCGCTATGATACGTACAGTATTGGTTCGGATCACGCTGCCACGCAGGTTTGTTCAATGGAAGTGGTGCCGGCAATTCCACCGATCTCATTACCACCTCTATCGGGGCTGTGAAGGGAGTGCAATTGTCTTTGAACGAGTCGGTTCGTCGAGTGCGGTTTCTTCCAGGCTGCGAGCTCGTTTCAGGCTCTGTTTTGAACTCGATTCGTTCTTTCACGGGATTTCGGGTCACCTCGGGCACATATGGCTCTTCCGACCCAGCTACGGCCATAGATCTCTCATACATTTCTTCAACTCTGCCCGGCTTGCGAAGTGAGAATTCCGTTTTGAGGGCTTGGCAAGTCAAACCTCCCATGAAACATAACTCTATATCCCTCCTTTCCAGATCGACGATCTATTCCGTCATATTCTGAAACGGGTGATATAGGAGGTCGTGCTTTCCTGGGCTTGCTGGCGGATTCGGATCAAGTCCTCTTTCGGCCTCGCTGTCACTCCCGCTCCGGCAAACAAGTTGAGGAAATTGCTTCTCAACATATCATAACTGGTGATGGAGCCTTGGTTATGAGCTAGAAGCCAGGACATCGTTTTTCCCTAGAAGGTTGAGGCCAGTGCTTTGCATTTAATGGCTTCTGATTCCGTGTATAGGGACATCTGAACTTCGAACCGTCCCACGTGTCTCTTCGCACTAGTTGCCCCGGAATAAGAATCCAGGCTAGGAAGGCAATGATTGGTGATAGGAGAGTTCTTGATCCTATCTGTGAAGGCGTCTAAGGCTGATGCGCTTTTTTTCGGGCTCTCCTTTTGCTCTTTTCCACAGTTCCTTGATCATTTTTTCCATAACAGGGGTTATTCCCTGAGTTCCCGCGGTCCTGTCGCTTCGGTTTTCTCGGGTTATTCCCCTGGTGTTATGCTTGGACGGTGCTTTATGATGTTTATTTTTCGAGGAAGAAAGATTCCTTCTTGGTTGGGATTCTCCCTCACCTTCAGGTTCCCCTTTTGATTCCTCCTCGTCTTCCTGATCATAGTATTCGTCCTCGTCCTCGTCAGAGATGTCATCGACATTTTCGCTCTGAAATTTGCTAGGGCCGGGCTTGTCCACATGGGATTTTCTAGCCTTCTGGGCCCTATCATCCCCTTCCAATACCCTGATGGTTTGAGTATTGATTTGCAATTGTTGGGCCACCAGGCGTGACTGTTCCTGGAGGGCGGCTAACATGAGCTTCCTCTGGTCAGTCATGGGTGGGGGTGCTTTCGTGTTCTTCGAAGCAGTGATCTGTGTTCTTAGATCAGCATCCCGTCTCTTTTAGAGAACCCACTCTTGCTTCCGAGATGGTCATGAATCGACTTTCCTTCAGACGCGGCTCTAGGCCTGGTGGCTGAAGGGGTCATTAGTTCATGTGCTTGAATTGGCTTTTTTCCATTTCCAGCCATTTTGAGCTTTGCCATGAAAAGTTGTTTTTTGTGTTCGTGAGGAACTGATTAGTATCTAATGGCATCAAGAGATACTAGTTTCTCGTGGAAAATATTACTAAAGATAGTGAATCGTTCCCGGCAATGGAACCACTGATGACGCCACGGAAATCGGGGTCAATGTATTGGAAGGATATCTGGCTTTTAATCACCGGTCCACCTGTTAACACAAAAAAGACAATGAAACCGTCAAGGTCAAGGCCGGGTTTGATCTCAGCTTAGACCCTCGGGCGTAAGAGTAAGATTCTCTTGGGAGTCTAAGAACAAAGCGTGGAATGCCTTGGGAGAGAAGTTTAGAGTTCTCTATGTGTTTTTAGTGTGTGTACGGGGTTGTTCATACTTGAGAGAGAGGCAGAAAAAAGGCTTATATATGTCCCCTTTTACCCAACGGTCCGACCGCAGGTCTAGGAGTAGACTTTACCAACTTGGCCATGTGTCGCCCTGCGATAGGTCGGCATTTCAGACTTGACATCTCTGACCAAGGGATGTCGTGATGGGATGCATTCGGCGCCGTGCATGGTAGATGGACAAGGAAGTCCATGGGGCATTTAATGAGATAGGATGGCTCTGATCATGCCATTAATGCTGCCTTTATTCCGAACTCGCCGAGGAGGCCCCGAGCTCGCCGAGGTGGCGGACCCCGGACGCTGAGAGGTGATCTAAGAGCTCATTCCGGCTCGTAATATCTGAGTGATCTCGATGTCTTTGTAGAGGATACGAGGTTGACAAAACTTGCCGGTACTGAACCGGTTTTGGAAACGACTCCGGTTCGCTAGTATCCGGTCTATTTTCTGAGCCCGGTCCATCTGGCATGGGCTCTTCAAAATGAAACAGCACCAATCGGCAGTTTCCATATCTTTTGTATCACTTTGCATGCCCTCTGTACCACAAGTGATTCAATAACTTACAGTTATTATGAATGATACTCCCTCTGTCTCGGAAAAATAGTCTTTATTTTTTTTTCCGTTGTTATCACGAGTGAACTTTGAACAATAATTCAACATACTTTTAGTTATCCTAATGAAAATTTAAAACTTGTTGTTGATACACCATCATAAATACTATCAATATCAAATTGTAGATTTTCATTAAGATAATTAAGAGTAGCCTAAATTATTGCTTAAAGTTCATTCGTAATAACAACGAAAAAAGTGAGACTATCTTTCTGAGACAGAGAGAGTATTATATTAGTATTATTCAAACAGGTAAATGGCTGAATCATTTAAGAGTCTTTGACCAATAAGTCCTTAGGCTAAATAAAAACAACCAATAAGGATAGACATTTTGAAAACTCGTCAAAAAGTCCCTGTAATTTTTGCTGGACCAAAATGCCCTTATGCCCAAGCGCTGGAAGCAGATTATCCTTCTATGCGGCTTTCACTTTAGTTTGGGGATTGATTCGCTACATCTGCATTCTCTTTCCTCCACTACTCACTCTTTCTTTTTTTTCCACCCAAAATTTTAAAATGCAATATCTCAAAATCTACAAATTGAAAAAAATTATCCGAAGCCACTATTTTAATCGTGTCGTCAGGAAGAATCAAACAAGTACACTCAAAAAATAATTCGAATTTTAGATATAAAAATTTCATTTTTTTCTCTTATAAAAATTTGAGATTTTTTTTTATTATTTCTCAATTGATTACACAGTTGTGTCATTTTTTCATTTTTCACTTGTAAAAACTGATAAAATCATCTCTCAATTTTTTATAAATATTAAAATAAATGAGACATGTATTTCACAGTTGTTCACACATAAATTTGAATATATAACTGGGACATTCATTTCACAGTTTTTCACACATGAGTTTGGGTTTAATAACTGAAACATTCATTTCACATTTGTTCACAGATGAGTTTGAGTTTAATAACTGAGATATTCATTTCACAGTTTGTTCACACATGAGTTTGAGTTTAATAACTGAGACATTCATTTCACAGTTGTTCACACATGAATTTGAGTTTAATAACTGAGACATTCTTTTCACAGTTGTTCAAACATGAATTTAAATATAATAACTAGGATATTCATTTCTCAATTGTTTATAACTAACACTCATTTCCAAAGTTTTGTATTGTCAAATGATTTTTAAACAATTATAAATAAATTTATTCCGTTGTTTTAAGCTAAATATTTAATTAATAAATGTAAAGTGACATCGCATGTGAAACAATTGATAACTCAATCTCGTAGTTGTTTAAAGTTTAAAAAAAAAGGTACTCTCATAGGTACTCTAGACAAATGATAAATTAATTATTTTTATTATCATAAAAAATTGAGTAAATTTTCATTTATGAAGAATGCTCCTACAAAAAAAAAAAAAAAAACACCTTGAGAAATGTAATTTTATTGGCTTAAATTTAAAACAATTCATTAAAGTCACAAGGATGTGCTTGGCATAGTGGTAGAGTCTCTCATTTAAGATCAAGAGGTCTTGGGTTTAAACCTTAGTGGAGGCAATTTATTTTTAATTATTTATAGTTGTCAAGATGGAGGTGGAGAAGGGTGGTTGGAGGTCCGGCGGTGGGTGGCGGATGGTTGACGGTGGCGGGAAGTAGCTGTGGTGGTGGCCAGTGGTGCTGGCGGGCGGTGGTGGTCAAATGTAAAGGTGGCAGTCAAAATGGTCAAAGGTTAGAGGTGAGGATTTTATTTGGGCTGGGGGTATTTTTGCCATTTAAAAGGTGCGAGAGATTTATTGGTAAAATTGATTTGAACCCAGGGACCCTAAGGTAAAATATAAAATGTTGTGTTTTTATTAATAAATACCACAATCCTCTGGGACTTATTGGTAAAAATCCCATCATTTAAATAAATGCCATTAATCTCAAAGGATGGGAGGAGGATGTCAAACATCATTTTCCGTTTCCCTTTTGCAGCTAGCCCATATTCTGGAACTTCACAATAAAGACCGCCCTTCCTCCCAACCACCTCTCCTTTTCACCTTCGCCCTATATTAGCAAAATACTCTCTTTCGTACGTGTATGCATGAATGAATGCACGTCTAGGTAGGGATGGTAATATGTCCGAACCCACTCCGTATTTGGGACAGTTCGCACCGCAGTGGGGAGGGTTTGGTAGTCTTTTTTCAAAACCCGGCGGGTTGCGGGTCGAGTTCGGTTGCACACCCCAACCCGTGGGGCCCCGTACCGCACCGTATGCTAATATATGTAGTAAATCACTATAAATGTGTTGTAATTGTTTACTTTGGTTGTGAATGAGATGGTTGAAATTATTAGATTGTGCTTAAATTTGATACAATGTTGTACTTGTGTTATAATTGTATATTGTTGGGCTGTTGGACTCTTTAAAGGCTGAAGTAAAGCCCAAAAAGTATTGTGATTATGAACCATACAGGGCTGGGCGGGGCGGATACGTGTTTACTAGTTGACGGGGCGGGGCGGGTTCGGTATAAGGAGAGTTCCTTGAGGGGCGGGTACGGTTTTGATCAAACCCGCCCCTTATCCGCTCCGTTGCCATCCCTACGTCTAGGCCCTATCTCTTTTGTGAATCTCATGCGGCATAGTGAAATTGTAGCACCAGTCCATTTTTTATTGAAACATCACGGAAATCTAACTAAATAAAAATTTGTGTGAGACAATCTTACGTGTATAAAACATGTTTTGTTGACAGATAAATGCATAAATGCGTTGTCACCCTATGAGTGAGACGGGTCAGACTCATTTCTTATATTATCGAGACCCACATGGAACTTCCTCATATAACTATATCAACATGTAAATAAATGTTACATGTGTGAACGATTTGTTTCTGACACGGCCAACTCGGTGATGTAATTTAACCAAAATTTGCAAATTAGGTCTAGTGGTGTCATGAATTTTTATCATATTGACCATCTCACTAAGTACTTGTTGACCATTCATTTCTTAAGGGATGACAAGTACTCTTTCTTTCTGTGTATCGGAATGATGTAAATTATTATTACTACTCTCTATCTCTAAATAAATATTTAAAAAAAAATTAATTTAGACATTTCATTTATAGACGGAAGGACTTTTTTGCATTGAAAGAAGAGTCATGAATTATTTTTCCCAGTCTCAGTTCGGGTGGTGAATTATACATTGAGCAATGCTAGGGGCACAAAACAAAGTCACAAAATCATGCTCACACAATGAGGTGACGATATTTTATTGGTTGTTGCGATAGTAGACCCGCCACGCTCTAATTAAAAACACCAATAAAATCACCACACCTAGGATTTTGTGAGTGAGATTTTGTGAACTTTTTGTGCCCCTAGTATTATTCTTATACCTTCTCCCAAAAATGATACTACCTCCGTCTCAGAGTAATAAGAGTCTTACATGAGATATGCACAATTACTCTTGGACATATAATAAAAAATACTCCCTTTGTCCCACACTAAGGTTCTTACTTTCCTTTTTAGTTTGTCCCAGACTAAGGTTCTTAGTTGTTTTATTACTAAAATGGACCATGTGACCCACTTGTCATTCTCACAACAAAAACTTCATACCCACTTTATCTCTTATACTTTCTCTTACTTTTTCATACTCACAACATTTACTTTTTCTTAATCCCCGTGTAAAGTTAAACTAAGAACTTTAATCCGGGACGGAGAAAGTAGGACTCTTACTTTGATACAAAGGGAATAGTTATGTTTTATATTTCAAATTTTAATATTACATTATAAGTTTAAAAAATTCAGTAATTTTGAAATCCTCATTTTAGAAACGAGACTAATCTTCTAAGAAAAAAAAATGAAAATATCATTTTCATGTTAAATTATAAGTTTTGAATATGTTGACTGATTCTTGTAGTCCGAGTGTTGCTATCAACAAGTATTTGTGACACAAGTGACACAAGTAACGCAAAATTTTGGGAAAAACGCATTTTTTCAAACGTTTAGAAAAAACGTGTTTTAAAAAAACGTGGTGGTATTTTTGTAAATAATTATAACTTCTCAACGGTTCTGGATATAATTATAAAACCTTCTGGATATAATATTAATGATAGCCAGAACCTTTGAAAGTGATAGCCAGAAGGGTCATTTTAAATAATCGGAACTTCTCAACGGTTTGGATATCAATATAAAACCTTCTGGATATGAGATTGATAGCCAGAACCTTTGAAAGTGATAGTCATAAGGGTTCTGGATATCAATATAAAGTCTTCTGGAAATGAGATTGATAGCCAGAACCTTTGAACGTGATAGCCAGAAGGGTCCTAGATATCAATATAAAATCTTTTGTATATGAGATTGATAGTCAGAACCTTTGAAAGTGATAACCAGAAGGTTTTAAAAAACACGTTTTTCCTAACCATTAGCAAAAACGCATTTTACAAGAGACCAACTCCTCCGCTAGTAAAGCGGATTATATATCTTTAATTTAAGTTTCGTAAGAGATTGACTATTTTTTACGGTGACATCCGTTTCGAACCCTATATACGAAATTATAGAAGGGTTACTATCAACAAAATAATTAGATTTTCTTTCTAGAAAAACAAGTAATTTGATTTCAAATATAATTTCCTCCTTCACATCACAGCTGGACCGAATGGGACAGTTATCGGTGCATGCAACCATGAGTATATCATGCATTAATACACCAAATTAAAGCCATTGAAATTATAATACTCCATCCATCCGTTTTAAAATATCTGTCGCTTTAGTTTTTTTTACATATATTAAGAAATGTAATTAATTCATGTTAAGAAGACCTATTTGCCCCTAAATAATTCAACTTTCTAGGTGATTAAATGCTTGCATGAGAGATTCTTTCACCATCATTAATAAGGGTATAATTGAGATAAAATGGTAAAAGTGCATTGATAATAATAAAGCGACAGATATTTTGAAACAATTTTTTACTCCTAAAACGACAGATAATTTGAAACGGATGGAGTACTAAACAATCATATAATGAAAAGATCAACTGCGATTTTTAGCACTTTAAATTATACATTTATGTAATAGATTAAGTCTTTCATTTAATAAAAAATTTAATTCTTTAGAAAAACTAAACGATCATTTGATTTTGCATACGCCTCCTGACAGTATATATACATGTAAGCAAGGTCAAAAATGTGTCAAAATTAAATGTTTTTTGAAGGAAAAAAAAAAAACTTGATTGCATTATTCGCGAGCTATATGTATACGTACATTTCAGAGGTGCTTGAAAAAAGTTTGGATGAACGAAAATAGTACTCCCTCCGTCTCAGGTTCTTACTTTCCTTTTTTAGTTTGTCACAGCCTAAAGTTCTTAGTTGCTTTATTACCTAAAATGGACTATGGGACCCACTTGTCATTCTCACAACAAAAACTCCCTACCCACTTTATCTCTCCTATTTTCTCTTACTTACTTTTTCATACAACATTTACTCCCTCCGCCCCGGACTAAGGTTCTTAGTTTGACTTTACACGGAGATTAAGAAAAAGTAAATGTTGTTGAGTATGAAAAAGCAAGTAAGAGAAAGTAGGAGATATAAAGTGGGTAGAGAGTTTTTGTTGTGAGAATGACAAGTGGATCTCATGGTCCATTTTAGGTAATAAAGCAACTAAGAACCTTAGTCTGAGACAAACCAAAAAGGAAGTTAAGAACCTTAGTCTGGGACGGAGGGAGTACTTTTTATTAATCTCCGTGTAAAGTCAAACTCAGACTCTTAGGCCGGGAGGGGGTAATGAAACAACAATTTTTACCACTGCAATGTACAAGTAAGTTTAAGTTGGATGCTACAATTATGCGATGAAATGAACAAAATAATGCATACAGGTAATTTGTAGTTTGACTCTTAACTCAAGCTGGTAGTTGTCTACCAGAAATAAAATCTTACTAACTTTAATTTAATTTTTGTTAGTAAAACTACATTTCATTTGTCTCTATATTAATTAATGTCAGTTTCCTGTTCTAAAATCTAAATCAACTAAATATATAAAGTACATCATACCTGCTAAATTCTTTCAAAAAAATAAAAATCATACCTGCTAAATAAAATTAGCAAAAAAAAAAAAAAATGTGAGAGGAAATTCTAGAACTTAATTGGCAATAACTTATCGTGTTTCTAGTTCATGTTCGTATATACTCCCTCCGTCCAATTATTTTGACACAATGGGTTGTGCACTGGAATTAATAGATGAGTTGATAGGTGTTGTTAATCTAGTATAAAAGCAAAGTAGGAGAGAGAAAAGTAAAGTATGAGAGAGAATGAGTTGGATGAATAGTAAAGATTTTTTACCGTTTAAAAAAAAAAATAACTTATCAACTGGACGCCCAAAATAAAAATGAGGACGTCTCCTGTGCAACGGTTGCACAGTGCGACAGGAGCCTCCCTTCTTCTTTTTTTTTTTTTTTTTTTTTTTTTTTTTGCCACTTCCAACCTTTTTTTCCTTCCAACAAAAGTAACACTTATTATAACGAAATGTAACATTTTTTTCTTTTCAAATGTAACACTTTCTTTTTTCAAAATGTACCACAATTTTGCTACAATAGATTAAAGATTACATAAAGATTGACAAGTAAACTAACGTCACACTTTTTATAAAGGAATGTAACACTCTTTTTTTCAAATGTAACACTTTTTTTTTCAAAATTAACATAAGATTGACAAACTAAATTAATGTTACATTTTATAAAAAATGAATATAACATTTTTTTTTCTCAATTGTAACAATTTATATTCTTAAATGTAACATTATATCTGAAATGTAACAATTTTTATTGAGAAAGTAACAATTGAAATGCAATTGTTAGTACCCAACCTGAAAATGAGTTATTAGGCATTCTAGAACTCACAGGGACCTCCCAGGTATTTACGAACTGCGCAGGATTTATCCAGGATTTCCCGAAAAGCCCAGATAAGAAGATGTTGACGACTTGATCGGATGAGGCTGCAAAGATAGATGTTATCTAATCCTTCTCCAGAGTCCAGATTGATCAGAGCCTCGGGAATTGTGTCAATCCCTTGGACCGGCCGAGCGGCCACTCCTTCTAGGTAAGATTTTCTTATAAATAGTCGACCTCAGTTCATAATTTGAACACACAATTAATTCTACGAGTTCCACAGTCAAAACTGAGGAGGAAACTCTTAGTTTAAGCCTTTTCGGCACCCTCGAAGCCTCTTCGAATCTTCAAGAACCTTCGATCATAGTTCGTGCCGATCAAGGTGAGTCTTCTTACTTTTCTTATTATGTTCTTGATATGTTCTTAGGCTATATCTATATTATTCATGTTTTCATTATGTTTATGCATCCATATTCATATGTTCTTCATGCGTTCTTCATGTTCTTATTCTAAATTCATAATATGTGCCATGTTTAGGGTAGCGATCTTCTTGTTTACGTGTTCATTCATATGTATTCATGATGTTCTTGTTATTATGCTAGATCTAAGTCTTATACATACATTATATGCTAGATCTAGGATTGTAATCCCTATTTATGTGCACATGCCATAGCCAATGATGATCCTAGGGTTTTATCAAACCCTAATATGATCTAAGAACTATTTCTAACTCTAATCTTCCCCCTCTATATGCATGATCCCGCTTCATCTCTCCCCATTCTAATTCATCAATGAACTACACCGACCTGAGCTTCTCATGATGAGAAGAATGTAGGAAATCTTCGGATCCGGTCTCAATCACCAACACACACACACATTGATCATGATAGAAAGACCGATTCGTCGGGCAATATGAGTGATAACATGAATATTCTTCTCTTATTGTAATTTGACCCCCGAACCCTATTATTCTCATAAATAGTTTTCTCAATGTTTTAGCTCAATAAAAACAACGTGGCGACTCTCGATTTTCATCTCACGTATTCACAGTGGCGACTCTGCTGGGGAATTGTTTTTGAAAACCTTTTTCAAAACATAAGAGGGTCTAACTTTCATTAACTTCACGATTTTGTGTGTGTTCTAACTGCCCCGCACACCCCTTTTCTGTAAATCTGTTTCTAACAACTCCCTGCAGGTTCTTGGTATTCATAGCATGTTTAAATATTATAGATCCGCTCTGTTTGTGTTTATTCCATGCTTAAATACTGTTACTATGAATTGTTATGCTAGTAGACTCCTCTCTTGCATTGCATATCATTATAAAATACGTAATCAAATGGCACACTACCACTAGTCCGTGTCACACTGCACACCCTACTGGATACTCCGCTGAGTGCATAGATTTTGGTGATCATGTCGCCTCTATCTTCGTGGCACCCGGGCTATCTAACTCACCGTTTTCACTTGTGAAGTGGTCGAGGTTAATCCTTGTTCATTTCTAAACCATGCACCTTGATCGAGTTAAGAACACTTATCAAAACAAGTAATCCTAATCTTAACTAAAATCATTCATCATATTGCGTGTGTCTACCCTAGATCAACTCTAGTCAAACCTTAGACCCGTCTAGGTCAACCCGTCTAGGTCAACCTAGTCTACCCTAGGTCAACTCTAGTTAAACCTTAGACCCGTCTAGGGAAATCCATCCTTGATCCATCTAGGTCAACCCGTCCTCGACCCTTCTAGGCCAACCCGTCATCTCGACCCATTTAGGTCAACCTATCGCCTTGACCCGTCTAGGTCAACCCTTCACCTTGACCCGTCTAGGTCAACCTATCGCCTTGACCCGTCTAGGTCAAACACTCACCTCGACCCGTCTAGGCCAACCTAGTCTACCCTAGATCAACTCTAGTCAACCTTCGACCCGTCTAGGTCAACCTAGTCTACCCTAGTCAACCTTCGACCCGTCTAGGTCAACCTAGTCTACCCTAGATCAACTCTAGTCAACCTTCGACCTGTCTAGGTCAACCTAGTCTAACCTAGATCAACTCTAGTCAAACCTTAGACTCGTCTAGGTCAACCCGTCTAGACCCACCTAGGTCAACCTTTGACCTCCTAAGTCAACTTCGACCCGCTTAGGTCAACCTACCTATCATTGACCCATCTAGGTCAATTTACCCATGTCTCGACTCGCTTAGGTCAACCGTACCTCAACCAACTTAGGATTCCCCGTCATCTAGACCCATCTAGGTCAACCTTTGACCTCTTACGTCAACTTCGACCCGCTTAGGTCAACCTACCTATCTTTGAACCATCTAGGTCAATCTACCCATGTATCGACTCGCTTAGGTCGACCTATCCCCTTGACCCATCTAGGTCAACCCGTCTAGGTCAACCTAGTCTACCCTAGATCAACTCTAGTCAACCTTTTACCCATCTAGGTCAATCCTTCATCTTTACCCCACCTTTAGTCAAGCTAGCCGATATTAGACAACCTACCTCTTAGCCTACCCATGTCAAACCTTACCCGACTTCAAGTCAAAAAGCCACCCTTACCTAGGGTCCCTCCACCTATACCTAACCAAGGACCGAGTCATGTCCCCTTACTTTTAGACCTCTACGGTCATCTTCTAATACTTATGGTTTTCAAAATCACTTACCCCTTGCAGTCACTCTCTCACTCGTTTTACTAAACCCGAACTACGGTGACCTGAGCCTCTCATTGTGTGGGACCTCTCCCGCATAGTAAGGGGAACGTAGGCAGCTACCGGCCCGATCAAACTTTTAGTCTTTTTCATTCAAAGAACATTTCAAAAAAATACGGAGATCGAGTCTTTTCATAAAAAATGATTTTATAAACGATGCCTTGTCATTAATTATAAGCCTAATTTAATTCAAAGACTTAACTTCTCCACTGACAACTACAGAATCCCGCATCATGTCTACCGAAGGGATCAACACAGTCACAACCGAAGCTACCACCCAAGGTCTCGAGACAACTCTCCACCCCAACACCGCTCTCAATGAACAAGTAGTCCACTTCAACACCATCCTCAACGAGAAAGCGGCCCATCTTAACAACGCTCTCAACAAGCAAGAAGCCTTCTACGAGGCCATCCTCAACAAGCAAGTGGCCCACTGTGAGACTATCCTCAATGAGCAAGCAACCCTCTTCCGAACCGCTCTCGATGAACAAGAAGCCTTCTTTGAGACTGTTCTCCTCAAGCAAACAGACCGCTTCCAGAAAGTGATATACAAATCCCTAAAGGACACCGAGAAACATCTTTAGTCTGACATTTATGGCATCTACGAGTACCTTAACCGTACTCTCCCTCATGCTCCATTTCAACACCCGTACGCTCCTCAAATGTATGGGTCACCACAGACTTTCCCCATTGGGATGCCTCCTATGGTTACTCATCAACAAGGAATACCGATGCCTAAACCACCCTCCAAGATGGTCCGTGACAAGAAATACGAGCGCGAGTACGATGACTTGGGCATGCCATTAGACAAATGCTTCAAAAACCTAGTTCAAGCCGGCAAGTTATCTCCTCTCCTCGACTTCAAACCAATCAATAGAATACAAGACCTGGATCCCTCCAAATACTGCAAGTATCACCAATACGTTGGGCATGACACCGAGAACTGCATCCAACTGAAAAGGAAGATCCAAAGCCTCATCGATAATGGAGCCATCTGTGAATACCCCTTTCCGATGAAGCGACGCATGGGAAGTATCTTGTGATTATTTTTATTTACAAAGGGAATATTCTTAACGACATTAAAATTATGAGAGTCGCCACGCCGTTTTAATTAAAGCCAAAACATTGAAAAAAGCATTTTTAGTGGGTTCGGGGGTCAAATTACAACAAGAGAAGAATATTGAACGTTATCACTCCTATTGCCCGAATTGATCGGTCTTTCTATCATGATGAGTGTGTTAGTAGTGTGTTAGTGATTTAGACCGGATCCAAAGATTGCCTACGTTCCTCTCAAGGTGAGAAGCTCAGGTCAGCGTAGTTCGCAGAGAATTAGAATAGTCAGAAGAATCGGGATCATGCATAATGAAGGGGAATTTACCTAAAGATTAGGGTTTAGAAGTAGTTCCTAGATCATCCTCTCGATCATCATCGGCTATGAAATAACATGTAATTATGAAGATCGCAACCCTAAATATATCATAAATAAGGTTTTAATCTATGAACACGAAGAACATGCGAAGAACATATTATGAACATATGAATAAACATGCAAAGAATATGAAGAAACTATGAATAAACATGTACGAACATGAATATAAAAGATCTACATTAAAAATAATGCAAGAACACGAAGAAAAAGTTAGAAAAACTTACCTATGTTGGCAAGAAATAAACCTTGATCTTCTTGGAGGTTTGAATGCTAATTAGAGAGCAAAATATTGTTTAAGAACTCTCAAATTCGGATCCTAAACCAATAGCATGGGATTGGTTTATATAGTAAACTGAGGGGAAGATCTGATGGTCCAGATCATCCGGCGCAAGGTTGGCCTCCTGGCCATGGTTGAAGACGGCGACAATGTTGGCCGCGTGGCCAAGATCAACGCGTAACAATGTTGGCCGCCTGGCCAAGTCTGCAGGCTGACTTGATTTTCAAGCTAGGGTTTCACTGTTGCTTTATGGTAACCCTAAGTTGCCTATTTTGATGGATTTTGTCATAAATGAGATATTTTAGGAATCCAGGACAAGTCTTTGCAAGGTTTCTAATTCCTATAAAGTCCTTGTATTTTTGGAAAAGTCTTAATAAACTCATTTTCAGGTCGGGTACTAATAGTAGCCCCTCGGCGACGCTTCTTGCAAGGCAATGTGGGGTCGACGATAAAAAGAAGGACCCGTCTGAAACATGAGTTTCAAAACAGATGAAAGGTAAGGGAACGGCTGAACCTTGGCAGGCGACCTACGTATCCGTGGGGGAATCAAGCCAAACGTAGTTCAAATCTGATGGGAAATTGGGAATAACTGTCCTCGGGTGGGGAGCCACGTCTTCTGCTGGAGAAAATGCACCTGCTGGGGATGATGGATGACTATGTCGGTCGGGTGGCTGAACCTTTTTAGGTTTCCTACGTATCCTCCGAGGAATCAAGCCGGTCGTAGTTCTGAGATCTACTGGGGATAAAACGAGATGTCGGACTTCTACTGCGGATAATAAACCTACGGGCACTATCCTGCATGAAGAACGAATTTATTCGTAAGTAATGAAGTTATTTTGGGAAAATTAAAGACTACGTTGTCTAAATAATCCCACGATGGAATGGTAAACGCAATCAGGATCGCCAGGGTTCCTGCCGATTGCCCTAAAGTAATAGATGTCAGATCTCTCGCGAACAGAAACGCCGAGGCTTCTGTCAATCACAATTGATCAAGGATACGCATGTCATAGAGGCGCCGAAGTCTCTACAATCATACGAATCCTAATAATAGATGCTGAATCTCTCGCAAACAGAAACGCCGAGGCTTCTGTTAACCACTATTGATCTAGGATGGTATGTTATAGAGGCGCCGAAGTCTCTACAACCACACGAATCCTAAGCAAATATTCGGTGAAGAGTGGAAATTTTAAGGGGCTTTCCGTACCCAAAGGTAACGAATATCATTCAAAGTAGTGTTAAAGGCATTTAAAATGAATTAAAGGGAAAAGATCAGGGGATAAAGTGGAATTTTATCTGAAGGGGCAAGGTTGGCCGCGTGGCCAAACACACTGAATTGCAAAAGTGGCCGCGTGGCCAAGGCCGCTGAGAGGTCAGATCTCCTTCACGCGGATTGCTGATCTGACGGCTGGGGTTGCAAGGGCGAAAGTGGCCGCGTGGCCAAGGTAGCCGGCGGGCTGACTCTTGGTCACATCACCAGAAACCCTCCCTCTTCCTCTTCTTTTCTTCTTTCTTCTTCTTCCTTCCTCCATTGACGAGTTAGAGTGAGAAAATTGAGTTTTTAGAGAGAGAAAGCTCAGATTTTGATAATTTCGAAGCCTTCATTTCACATATCTCTTGAAGCTATGGCAGATTGGATCAATGAGGCGTTATTTAGAGATTTCCCGGGCCAAGGTGGGTATATGATTCCACAACAAGAGCCACAAGGAGAGGGGCACGGTAATGCTCAGGGCGGAGGAAATGTAGGGGCTGACCCAGGAGCGAGGCTTGAAGTGGCGCCCTTGATTCCGCGGGGCGGTTTGAGACCACGAACCGCGACTCGGAATTATCGCGATAATCTGCTGCGGTCCACGTTCGACCAAGATTACGATTTTTACATCGACTCTGAGCGTCATTGGTCGATGGGGCTTCCGGAGACGCGAGAGGTAAATTTCGAATTTTCATTCCTCTCCTTCTCGCACATTTGTATGTTTTATGCACATAATATGAAATGCTAGAATAATGGAATGCTAGAATTTAAATTGCTGGAATTGTAAATTGCTAGAATGGTAACATACCTGTGCTGTGTTTACCTGCAGAGGATCAAGGCTCGTGGGTCCACAGTGACTGTGGGCAAACTGTGGGCGTCCCTGCCGGAGGGACCAGGCGTTTTGTGTGCTCGGATCGAGGCTATGGGCTTTGGCCCATTCTTTGACAGTGTCCGCATGGTCGGGGCTACCCTGAAGGTGGCAGCGGTGATAGAGGTGTGCCGGGAGTTCTGGTGGGATACCACCCATACCTTCCACTTCAGTTGGGGAGAGATTACCATCACGCCGATGGATTTTGCGGCCATCACAGGGTTGAGGTTTACTGGTACCCCTTTGCTTTTTGATGAGAGCTTGGCGGAGCGGCGGGATTATAGACAGGCTCTGCTGGGAGTCGACACCGACCTGGGAGGAGGTGTCAAGGGTTATGGAGTGGAGGCCGGAAAGGTGAATCGCTTGGTGGAGGTGGCTATTGAATCCTTTAGTAGGGGGGAGTATGATTTGGATTGCTTGGTCCGGCTGTTCTTATGGTATAGCTTTTCAGAGATTTTGTTTCCCAGTGGGGCTACTGTCTGCCGGTACTCACTGCTAGGGGCTTTTGTGGACTTGGACCTAGTCGGTGGGATTTCTTGGGGCGGAGCCGGTTTGGCTGAGATTTACAGGGCTTTGGACCATTGCTCGAGGGCTAGCTCGTCGGCCTTTGACGGGTTCCAGTTCGCCTTTGAGGTACGCTCTTGACTACCCTTCTTTTTCATTTGTTGAGATCTCTGTTCTATTTTTTGGTCTGAAATGTCTCCCTCATTATATGCACAGGCTTGGGTGTACGAGATCTTCGGCGTCGCCCCTTTTCAGTTGGTGATGAGTGCTAACAAGGTTGTTCCCATCATGTCGTACTGGTGCAAGGGCAACAGGGCTCCTTCCCGCAGAAACCGGGACAGGAAGACAGTGGATGCTGCTGATCTGAGGAGGGTGTTCGCGATGTCTGAGCCCATCGGGGTTAGATTTTACCCATGGAGCCCGGCCAATGAGGCTTCGGTGGGTCCCTTTGTGGTGGATTTGACCGCTTCTAGGGTTCTGCTTGTGGGTCTCACCGGGGAGGCCATGTATCTTGGGGAGAGGGTGGTTCGTCAGCACAGGGCTGGTGCGTTACCGTGGGCTCCTTATGACCCTCCTCGGGATATGCTCCGTCCCGTGAGGTTGGCGACTTTCTTGGCTCCCACTCCGGCAGAGCATTACAGAGGGAGTGACGACTATGCCGGTTACGTGCGGACACGGCTGATCAGCCCTCAGGTTCGGGCTAGGATGCTATCGGGAGAGGGATCGAGCTCGGCCCAGTATGTTGGTCGGAGTCGGCCTTTGGTTGACATGCCCCTTCGCTTGAGTAGCGTGAGAGTGATGAGGGGTGGCCGGGAGGTGGAGCTTAGCTTAGAGCCGACTGATGCAGATCTCGTTGAGGAGACATTTATTCCTCCGCCCGACGCTGGGGTACGGCTTTGTGCCTTATATCAGTCATGTTCGCACACACGTGTTTCTTTTTGCATTGTAATCCTTGCATTGGTTTCCCTTTCAGGTGACTCGGGAGGCATATATCCGTTCAGCTCGGCGGGAGAACGTGTTGATGCGCTTACTGAGGGAGGCGTACCATTCATGTACTTGTCAGAGGAACGACGTTGCGTCACCCCAGCGTCGGGAACGGTCTCCGAATGGTGCGGGCTCTTCTCATATTGGTGGTCGAGCGGTCCGGGGACGGAGTTCGGGTGCCGGTAGCTCTCGGGCTTTAGCGCGGCGTGGAGACACCACGGAGGAAGATTTTGACTAGGCGGGGCCCATCTTTCCATCTTTATTTCCTACACTGTTAGCTAGTAGAGAGCAGAGGGATATGTATGTATAGAACAGATGTACAAAATGCATGTATGTATATTATGTTTTAAAATGCAATTTTATTGTGGGAGCCTACTTGTGTAAACTAGTTATTTTACCAATGTTCCTAATTTTATACAATTCATGAGCCATGGGACGGGGCAGGTACGTAGTTGCATGGATTCGTCACGGAGTGGGAGGAAACAAATTGGATTTCTGCATGGAGCAATGTTGGCCGCATGGCCATGGCGAGGCCCATAGCAATATTGGCCGCGTGGCCTAGGACGAAGTTGGCCGCCTGGCCATGGGCAATATCGGCCGCGGGGCCAGGGGAAATGTTGGCCGCGTGGCCATATCCTGCGCCGCCTCCGGTTTTCCTTTTCCTGGCAAGAGTGGGAGTCCGTGCCCTATTTAATGAACCCTTTGCAGCCACAAAACGTACCAGCAACTTTTTGAGCAGTTTTTGAGTTCCTTTTTAGCCAATTTTCTTGCTCTTTGCCATGGATCAAGAGGCTAGAATCACAAGTCTTGAGAAGAAAGTCTTTATAACCTCTTTGGAGAAATGGGTTGCCAAACTTCCTGGTTCGAGTCGTAGGAAACTTGATGAACGGTATGGGATAAAGTGTCTTTGGTCACTTTTGCACATGAACTCCAATACCAACCTCTTGCAAGCTTGTGGTAAATTTTGGAATAATGCCCTCCATGTCTTCAACTTTTCATTCAACGAGATAACACCCACTTATGAGGACATCGCGGCTTTATGTGGCTACGAAGGGAAGGGTAAAGTTGCCTTGCCTTTAGACTTCATTTGCTTGAGGGACAAGTTGATGACCTTTGGCGTGCCCGCGGATGACTTTGATAGGTATGCTAGGGGCGGTTATGTCGACCTTTCTTGGATGCCACAACACTTTATACACATGGATGTGGCCTCTGACCGTTCCTTGGACCATCTTGCGCTATGTCTGTTTGCCTCTATTCTTTTCCCTTCTGAGGTTGGATTTGCTAGTGAGGGGTGTTTGGGCATGGTGAATTCGGCTCGTTTAGGTTATGACATTGTACCGGCCATTGTTGGGGAGATGTTCTGTGGGATTCCCCATCTTGCGGCTTATGGTGGGATGCCTTGTGGTAGTGATAGGCTTTTGACCATGTGGTTGCAAGAGCGGCTTCGAGTGAATAAACCGGCGGCTTCTCTGAAGGTGGCCCCATGGATGCACCGCATTAGAGGCATGGTGGAGCGGTTTGAGGGCATGACTCTCAAAGGTTGGGAAAAGTATTTGGCGGAAATGGTGACTGACGACATTCAGTGGGTGGTGCCCCATTAGCACATTCACTCTGTGAGGGAGAAACAAGTGGGACTTCACATGATCAAAGTTCTAACCCTTTCTGGGACTACCTTTTACTATCCCTCTAGAGTGCTTCGTCAGTATGGTTTGGTGCAGACCATCCCGGAGGGTTGGGACGAGGAGAGAGATGATTTTCCTTTTGGGGGTACTTCAGTTGGATGATAGTGCCTCAGTCCTTCTTTCTCAGATGTGGGGCGAGGCCGGCTTTAGTCGTAGGACCTTCCTCACACGCTCTAGCAACACCTTCCTGCCACGCGAGTATTTGGATTGGTATATGGGGAGACTTGGGCATGCGGAGCAGACTCTAGAGACCCTAAGGGGCACTATCTTGGGATCCTGTGCTCCAAGTTCTTCATTGAGAATTAAGGAGGCTAAGGCTTATGAGAGGAGGATGAGTAAGCGCGTGGCTAACGGAGGCGGAGAAGAAGTGGGGGTGTCAAAGAAGAGGAAAGGCGAAGAGGCTCCTAATGGAAAGGCTAAAGGTGTTAGCAAGTTTGAAAGAAGATTTTGTGAGAGTCCTAGCAAGAAGAAAGTTCGCCGTGGGCAAAGCAAGAAGAAAGAGACCGGGGCACAAATGGCACTAAGGAGTAATCCTGAGCGTCTCTCCATAGTCGTGCAGACACATTAGTTTAATTTAGTTTGCTTTTGTTTGAGTTTCAATTTCAGAATAGGTTATTTATTCAAAAAGTATGTCAAGCTTAGACTCATCAAATAAGTGTTAACATGCAATGACTACGGGAATAAAAGTTTTTGCTTTCAGAAAAATACAACTTCTATCTTTATTGCTTTGACAAGATTTGGATGTTTATTTGTTTTTTAGACCGCACCTTTTGAAAGGCTGCCTACGTTCCCTTTTACAAATAGGACTAAGGGGCTCAGGTCACCGTAGTTCACTCCAGTCAGACTAGAATGATTATAAAGAAAGGGAAGATAGAAGGGGGAATGCTCTAACTTTTGCCTAGACCGCCCTTGCGGGTTTTCGATCTAGCGAGCTTTGTACGCACCCTTATTTTGCATAGACCGCCCTTTGCGGGTTTTCAGTCTATCGGGCTTCTTTTTGCGTAGTAATAATTTTTTTTTTTTTTTTTTTTTTTTAGAGAGGGGGAGTCTAGTCATAGTAGCGTCTGAGCTTGCTGAGGTTGACCGGTTCCTTGAACGGGTTGCCATCCAAATCTGCCATTCTGACCGCTCCTTCGGAGAAGATCTTCTGTACTACAAACGGCCTTACCCAAGTGGGGACCCATTTCCCGAGGGGGTTGAATTTGTTGGGTAAGCGTGCTTTGAGCACCAAGTCTCCTTCCTTTATGTCCACAGGCTTGACCTTTTTATTGAAGGCTTTTGTCGTTCTCCTTTGATAGGCCCAGATGTGTTCCATGGCCTTCAATCTGCGTTCGTCGAGTGTTGCCAATTGATTATAGCGACTACGAAGCCATTCTACCTCATTCACTTGGTTCTCGAGCAAGATCCTCAAAGATGGCACCTCCAACTCAATAGGGAGTACTGCCTCCATGCCGTATGTCAAAGCGTAAGGGGTCTCTCCAGTAGCGGTGCGAACTGACGTTCTGTACCCCCAAAGTGCTAATGGTAACTTTCGGGCCAATCCCGTCCTTGCGAAGCCATCTTGCGAATTATCTGCTCTATCGTCTTGTTGGCCGCCTCAACCGCGCCGTTAGTCTGTGGGTAGTATGGGGAAGATTTCTTTCGTTCGATCTTGAATTCTACAAGCAAGCGAGCACACTCGGCTTCGAAATGACTGCCATTATCTGATATAATGAGGTTAGGAACCCCATACCGACACATGATGTTCTCTTTTGATAAACTGTGCTACCTTCTTGGAATTCAGCACCTTATAAGACTGAGCTTCGACCCACTTTGTGAAGTAGTCGACCGCGACGAGGACGAATTCATGACCATTACTACCGGCTGGCGAGATCTTCCCAATAATGTCTATACCCCACGTGGCGAATGGCCAAGGCATGGTGGAACTATAAAATTCGTGTGGGGGGATGTGGTTGAGGTTGGAGCATACTTGGCACTTGTGACACCGTCGAACCCATTGAATACAGTCTGTCTCCATGGTAATCCAATAATAGCCCAGCCGAGTGATCTTCTGTCTAAGCATCCTTGCATTCATGTGGGGTCCGCACAACCCGTTGTGTACTTCTTCCATTATTGCTTCAGCTTTCTTGTTGTCGACACATAAGAGCAACAGACCATCGTAATGCCTCTTGTACAAAGTGTCGTCTAACAGCAAAAACTGCCCCGCCAACCTTTTGAGTGCTTGCAGACTCTTGGCCTTCACGTCTCCGTCAAAGGACATCTCTCCGTGCTTAAGGAATTTGTAGATTTGGGCGTACCATTGATCTCCGTTTACCTCGGCATCGATCTGGATTTTGCAGCAATAGGCGGGGTTCTCCCTTCGTCCGACCCTGAATGGTTTCACGGACCTTCCCTCTGGAATTTCAACTAAGGAGGCCAATGTATCTAGAGCATCCGCGAACCTATTTCTGTCTCGTGGCAGGAAATGGAAGGTAACTTCTTTGAACTGTGCTATCAACTCATCCATGTAACCTTGGTACCGCTGCAGGCAAGGATCAATAGTTTTCCATTTCTTCGCCGTTTGGTTAATAATCAAATCTGAGTCTCCATACACTTCTAACTCTTTCACGTTGCGTTCTAGGGCGGCCTCCAATCCGGCTATACACGCCTCATACTCGGCGGCGTTGTTGGTTGCCGAAAAATTCAGCTTGATGGCTATGGGAGTGTGCTCATCTTTGGGATCAATAAGTAGGAGTCCGACTCCATTCCCTCGTTTGTTCGCAGCTCCGTCAAAGAATAGTTGCCACCTTTCTGCGACCTCAATTGCGAAAATGTCGTCATCCAGGAACTCGGGGTCGGGTCCTCTCGTCTCAGTGCTCGGAGCGTCTGCGAGCTGATCGGCCATTGCCCTCCCCTTGATTGCCTTCCTTGGTACATAAGTAATGTCGAACTCTCCCAAGAATACTGACCATTTAGCGAGTCTCATAGAAAGGGATGGTTTATCGAACAGGTACTTGATAGGATCCATTTTCGAGACTAGTAAGATCGGATGGGATACCATGTAGTGTTTGACCTTCGTCACCACCCATACTAGGCCTACACAGGTCTTCTCGAGCGCGGAGTAATTGAGCTCGCTACCTTGTAACTTTCGACTGACAAAGTACACTACATTCTCAATCCGGGAATCTTTGGCTTCTTGTGCTAACATGGCTCCGATGGCGGTATCTCTCACAGTTAAGTATAGTAGCAACGGCTTCTCCTTATGCGGCGGGCGCAGGATTGGGGTATTCACCAAATATTGTTTGATCCTTTCGAAGGCTATCTGGCAGTCATGATCCCACTCCACACTGGCTGTTTTCCTCATTAGCTTGAAAATTGGTTCGCAGATGGTGGTCAGCTGATTGATAAACCGACTGATGTATTGCAGGCGTCCCATGAATCCTTTTATCTCCGTCTCGGTACGGGGTGGCTTCATCTCCAGGATGGCTTGAATCTTCCTTGGGTCGGCTTCGATCCCATTCTCGGTGACCATGTAACCCAATACTTTCCCTCTACGAACTCCAAAGGTGCATTTTGCCGGGTTCAAACGCATGGCGTGCTCTCTCAACCTGTTGAAGAATTTTCTGAGATCTATCAAGTGCTGGCCCCAGACCCTTTTGAATGTATAATCATGTCATCCACGTACACCTCAATCTCCTTGTGGATCATATCGTGGAATAAAGTCGTAACTGCCCGTTGGTAGGTAGCCCCAGCGTTCCTCAGCCCAAATGGCATGACAGTATAGCAAAAAGTCCCCCATGGGGTGGTGAAAGCTGTTTTTTCTTGGTCCTCCTCGGCCATCTTGATTTGGTTATAGCCGCAAACCCATCAACAAACGACTTGACCTCATAATGGGCGGTCGCATCCACCAACATGTCGATATTTGGCAAGGGGAAGTCATCCTTTGGCGTAGCTTTGTTGAGATCCCGAAAATCCACACATACTCTGACTTTACCATTGGATTTCTTGACAGTCACCAGATTTGATAACCAAGTTGGATATTCGATCACCCTGATGAAACCCACACGGAGTAGCTTCTCAATCTCTTCCTTCACTTGCAAAGACCATTCCGGCTTAATGCGGCGCAGCTTCTGCTTGACTGGCTTAGCGTCTGGTGCCGTCGGGATTCTGTGCTCTACGATCGAGTTGTCAAGCCCCGGCATGTCCTTATAAGACCATGCAAACACATCCACATATTCCTTGAGTAGCTCAATCAGTGCTTCCCTTTCGGCTCCGCTGAAGAAACTCCCAATCTGCGTTTCCTTAGGCTCGGCTTCGGTTCCCAAATTCACGCATGTTAACACCTCATCGGCAGCTTGGGCTCGCGATTCTTTTTGATTAATAACCTGTTCTGAGATTTCTTTAATGTATTCATCATTTAATGTGTCTGTGTCTGCCTCTTCTAATGAATCATTATTAACTAAGTGTATATCATTAGTTTGATTATTAGCCAATTTATCAGTTAAAAGAGTGACTATGGAGGGATACTCGGAAAGGTCGAGGGTTTCATTCATGGCAAAAGGGAAAATAGCGTTTGCAACAAGATCATAGTCTTCAGACGTAAGGTCGTCAGACTTAGAGGAAGACTCAAATTCAAAATGTAAAACACTAGACTCTGGGGACGGGGATTTTGGGTGAGTGACAGGAGATGCTGCAGGAGTGGCGACAGGAGAAGGAGTAAGCCCCAGTGTTCCCATCATAAATTTCGGAGTAGCTATAGGTCCCCCAATGATGCACCAATTCTTGAGCTTGTCCCCATGGGTACCACCAATGTCCTTGGGTCCACCTTATCCTCAGAATCATCTCCAATGACGGCAACCATGTCTTCGTGCAGCCCCAGATTACCCATATGTTGAAGCAGATATTGGCCGTCCCACGTCTCAGTCAAACTTGGAGTTTCTGCGGCTTCTATTGCTGGCTTGTCAAGGGTTGCGGCTTCAAGTTGATCTGCCAAGTCATCTGCGACCTTGGTGGAGTACTCATGCCTGATGGTTCTAACTCTGCCCGTGGCTTTGTCATATTCCATGTAAGTCAGCTTCATGTTGGACCGATCGAATTCCACATCTCTGAAAATCTCGAACCCTTTCTGCAACTTTCCGGTGTGGTCAATCCATGGCTCTGTGAACTCAAAACACGAAAACTCCTCGCCTTCCCTGACGAAGTAGCTATTCAGGGACAGGCGGTATGGCCGCATTTCAGGCCTTTTGTAGGGAAGCTTCATCTTTTTAAGCAAATCCATCCTTTGTTGCTCCATCTTGTCTTCAAGAGTAAGGGTGTATCCTAGACCGAACAACCCTCGATGATTAATCTCTTCAACCAATTCTGTGGGGCCTTGCAAGTTCTTACCTAGCCCCAGCCCCGGTATAAAACCCATGTTACGCATTATCTTGACAACAGGTGCCACTTTGTCCGTTGTTTTGGTGAGGTCGATGGTGCAGATCTGTGCTTGAGCGACTATTTCGAAGCCATTGAAGAGTCAGCTCTCTTCCCCATGCTGAATCTGTAAGACAGGAACGCCCTTGGTGTCCGTCCCTTGGGCAGTTACAAGATCGCTGTAGATGATGGTCACTTCATTACCAGATTGAAACTTCACACACTGGTGCAGGGAAGATGGGACAGCGCCCGACTGATGTAACCATGACCGGCCAAGGAGGAGTCAGAAGGTTGCTGGGATGTCTATGACGTGGAAGTCGGTCGGCAGGATCTTCGTTCCGATGGTAATGGGCAGGGTGACTTCGCCTATCACGGCTCGGCACGTAGAGTCATAAGCTTTGATGGTTTGCTTGGATGGGCGTAAATCGACACCATGAACTCCAACCACATCCATCATCCTTGAAGGCAGGATATTAATAGCAGAACCATTGTCAATGAATAGACGGGGAATCTTCTTGCCATTTACTTCGACAGTGATGTATAAAGGCTCGTTATGATCAACTCCGAACACTGGCTTGTCTAGCTCCGAGAAAGTGATGATGTTTCCATATTGGATATTACCAATCATGTGGGTGACGTCCTCCGGGGTAATAGTGGATGGTACCATGGTGGCGGCGAGATTTTGCTCGAGCATGAGGCGATGGGCTAGGGAGGAGGTGAGTAGGGACCAGAGCAAGATGTGGGCTTGGGTTTGTTTGAGTTGAGTGAGGATAGGGTCTTCTTTGTCTAGGTCGGCTTGCTCGGGTTCCTTCCCAAAGACTTTCTTTGCACCCTTTGGGTCGGATTGGTACACTTGACCGGATCTCGTAAGGAGACAAACTTCTGCACGTAGCTCCTCCAAAGACAATGGCGTGTCAGGACAAAGGGGCGAAACTTCGGTCTTTTCGGCCTCCTCGAAGATTTCGGCCCAAGAAAGAGGTTGAGAGGGCTTGGGGCTCTCTTCCTCTAGAGATTCGACTTCACTCACTAGTTCTTCTAAAGACAACAAGTAGCAAGAAGATTCTTTATTATTAGTCATTGGAATACAACCCATCTCATCACAGTCCGCCACAACAGGCTTGGCCGGATCAGTGATCTCACTAAGTTCTACCATGAGTACATTGCTAGCTACATAATCTCTAGGGTCTTCGACTACTCCCTTGTGGATGAGCTCTTGCACGGCTTTCTTGAGTTCAAAACATTCTTCGGTAGTGTGACCGGTGCACTTGTGGTAGTGGCAAAATTTTGACAAATCGCAACCAAGATGGGGGAGATGTCCTTCTAATGGTTCGAGTATTTCTAATGTCACCAATGCCATGAAGATATCCACCATCGTGAGCCCTATCTTGTCAAAAGCATCCATGAGCTCTAGGATACTAATCTCGCATGTTTGCACCATATTCACCCCACCCCCATTGTTAGGAAGAGGGTTATTCACCACATTAGGACCCTTCGGCTTCTCAATCTTCTTGTCATTGATCAACCCTTGTACTACGCGCTTCAATTGAATACAACCATCCGTTGTGTGCCCGATGTGCTTGTGATACTTGCAGAACTTGAGGCGTCCAAATCAGTTCTTGGGTAGGCGGGCTGGTAATTCTCCAAAGGCTTGATAAGACCTCTCTTGACTACACGTCAAAGACCTTCCCCATGGCATACCAAAATCGTCAAAGTGCTCCCTCTCTCTTTGCGGCAGAGCTCCATTCCTTGTTACGGCTTGGACATCTAACGGGACCTCTTTCTGGACTATATTCACTTGGCCGACGGCCTCCTTTCCACCCCTAGGAGGTGCAGGCGCAGTAGGAGCCTTGTAGCGGAAGGAATTGTTGTTGTTGGTCTTTGGACTTTCCTTTGCGCGGTACAATCCCAGTGAACCCTGCTTCGTACCTTACTCCGGCGTCAACCATTTCCCGCAAATCAGGGAAGTAACCATTACCTATAGCTGCTTTCATCTCCGGTAGCAAGCACTTGTAGAAAATCTGTTTCTGTTCCTTCGCTTTTGGCGGGTATTGGACCTCGCACAACCAATGATTCCACCTCTTGTAAAAATCATAAATAGCCTCGCCGGGCTTTTGCATAGTGTTCTCAAGATCTGTTCGATTCACGTGCCAATCCAAGTTAGCTTGATACTTCTCACAGAAAATAGCGCTGATCTGATCCCACGTTTGCCTCTCGCTTGGTTCTAGCCCCAAGAACCAACGCAGAGCTATACCATCCAAAGTGCTATGAAATACGCGAGCCATTTGTTCGTTGGTGCAGTCACGAGCCCTCATGGCCAACACATAACTATCCAAATGAGTCTTAGGACAAGAGTCACCATGAAACATTGCCACCTTAGGCATTTTGAAATCCTTGGGGAGTTCCCCCACTTGGCTAGGGTTGATTGTCTTGGTAGTCGGTGCACTTTGCTTATCCACGGTCTCGATCAACTTTCGCATTTGCTCTTGCATGGCCATAACCACTGGGTGATTGGAGATGTCGGGGATAGTTTCTGACAAAATGAGGGGAGGAGTAGTGGAAGCAGTAGCAGCGGCCATCCCAATACTCAGAGGCAACGAGGGTGCGGGTAGTTTGCTAGCGGAGAGGTGGCCACCAAGCAATTCAGGGGAAGGTTTATAGACAGCCTTGTTCTTGCTCATGGTAGTGAAACCTTGTTGGGTGTAGAGAGATGGAGGCGGAACATTGCGGTAGCTTGGGAATGGGAAGGCAGTAGCATTGGTGTTGGGGGGACAGTTGGTATTGACCTCTTCATCCTCGACATAAATGAAATTCTCCCCATCGGGCACCAGTTTAGTCCCCTTTTGTTGAATGTGACCCTTCAACTGTTGGTTCTGGTCTTCCAACATATTGTTGCTTTCCTCGAGATTCTTGATCTTGGCTTCGAGACCGGCGAGGAAATTCTGGAGGTTTGGGGAATACCATTGAGAGTAGTCTCAGTGCTGAGCTCGGCGGCACTAGCAGGAGGAGCAGAGGCTGAAGCTGAAGCAGAGTTGACATTGCTGATGACGAGACTGAGAACGTGGACGGAGTAGAAGCTTCACGTTGTAGTCGACCACCCGAACGGATCCAAACTCGCTTTGCTGAAAGGTTGAAGGGCAGTGGAGCTTTAGGAGAGGGGGAAGGCTCATGCAAAGTATATTTTAATTTACAAAAAAATACATTATTTACATCCTAATTGGTTGGAAGGGGTACCCCTTTTTCGCAACTAGTTAGAAGACTACGATCAGTGGAGGCCATCATTACGTCTATAGACCCCTCGTTTTTCACCTGCATTGCACACCCCCAAACGGACAATTTGGGCGAGGGTCCTATAGGGCAAGCGGCTTCCACCAACCATCGGATCCTACGACTAACCCTTCCTTAAAGGCATTTAACGTGACGTATATGTTACATCCTACCTACCTACAAGTTAATGATGAGCGGAGATCTTGACAATAAACACTCATCTTACCATGGCACGTCCCTTATAGGGAAATCACTTTTTGTGCACTTTCTCTCAAAGATCTCGATTCATCATTGACTTGGGGATGACTCGACATAGACAGCACGTTAATTGACTATTAAGAAAAAGCTAGCCAAACCAACCGGTCAAAACCTAGGTGTGATACCTATACTAGTGTGGGTCGACACGGGTTAGGTAAAAGGTTCCCACCGCTCGCGGACGTACACGGTGAGTGGAGTAGACGAGTGACTCGAAAAGAGGGCGACAGTAGCGCACAAATTCCTGCACATCGAATACTCCGGGTAATGGGGACCTGTGCAGTGCTGACACAGACTAGTGGTAGTGTGTGGCAAGAAACTAATTCTTTTTAAGGAGAAAAGAGAGAAGTTTTTTGATGTTAGGATGATGCAATGCAATGCATGAGAGAGAGAGAGAGAGAGAATAATGTACAAGGGAGCATAGCAGAGTTTTTGTTTGACCCTAAAACTAAAGCGAAGATAACAAGGGTACATGGTACAAGGTACAAGGTACAAGTATTGACATGGCGGAGTGCGCGGGTGCATGTGTAAACATGGCAGGTGTGTGCATGTGTAAACATGATGGGTGTGTGCATGTGTTAAACATGGCAAGTGTGAGCATGTGTAAACATGGCAAGTGTGTGTGCATGTGTAAACATGGCAAGGTGCGTGCATGTGCAAACATGGCAAGTGTATGTAGGTGTGCATGTGTAAACATGGCAGGTGTGTGCATGTGTAAACATGGCAGGTGTGTGCATGTGTAACATGGCAAGTGTGTGCATGTGTAAACATGGCAGGTGTGTGCATGTGTGAACATGGCAGAAGTGTAAGGTGCATGTGAAAACATGGCAGACATCATGATGTGAACGAAAGTTAGACCCACTAAGTTTGAAAAAGTTTCAAAGCAGTCCCAGCAGAGTCGCCACTGTGAATACCCCTTTCCGATGAAGCGACGCATGGGAAGTATCTTGTGATTATTTTTATTTACAAAGGGAATATTCTTAACGACATTAAAATTATGAGAGTCGCCACGCCGTTTTAATTAAAGCCAAACATTGAAAAAAGCATTTTTAGTGGGTTCGGGGGTCAAATTACAACAAGAGAAGAATATTGAACGTTATCACTCCTATTGCCCGAATTGATCGGTCTTTCTATCATGATGAGTGTGTTAGTAGTGTGTTAGTGATTTAGACCGGATCCGAAAGATTGCCTACGTTCCTCTCAAGGTGAGAAGCTCAGGTCAGCGTAGTTCGCAGAGAATTAGAATAGTCAGAAGAATCGGGATCATGCATAATGAAGGGGAATTTACCTAAAGATTAGGGTTTAGAAGTAGTTCCTAGATCATCCTCGGGTTGATGAACCTGTTAGTAATGGTGCCCTAGGCACGTTTAATAAACGTTGTAATTGTTATCATTTATTTCATATCAATAAAGAGATGTTTTGATTATTATTGTTGTTCATGTTTACTTATAATAATCTCCGTCCCTAGTACTTGTTAAGCACTAGTATAAAGGCTAAATGATCATGGGATGATCATGTTAGATTTATGGGTACTTTTGTTTGGAACAAGGTACTGGACATGACCCGCTGTATGAGATTTATGTTATGGTCTATGTCGTACATATATCTCATATTAGTTATGTCATTTGAATCCTTATACATGAAGTTATTATAGTCTTCCACTTGATGAACACTGTGTTTGACATATTCAAACGCTACCTTAACACGGTAGTTATAAAAGGTATGATTGGCATAATCGGATTCCCGTTGGGAAGAATAATAAGCTAAATGGATTTGTCCCTCCACGGAGAGATGTCAAGCTTGGGCCTCTCGTAGGAATGATGTTGATGAAATGTTCGGCGCGCGGACTCAAATGAATTGATTGGATCAATGTCATTTGGATTATCAACATATTCGGAATCGAGAAAGTATTGAACACAAAACAAGTTGACTGTTTGACCATGACTTGTGTTCAATGACATCGTGGACAAAGGGATTGTGACATATTCTAAAGGAATGCAAACTTGTATCTAGTTCTACTATTTGGGTAGGTATGACGGTTTGCTAGAACCTAATCATATCTTATGGGATCATGTTTGAGCCCATTGCCAACTTAGTATAATCCTAGAGGGTCACACACAATAGAACGAATCTTAAATAAAAGGACTATATTGGTATTTAGCGTCGGAGGACTTCCAAGGAATTTCTGGAAAGATCTGGGCCTCCTGGTCAACCAAGCGGGCGCTTGGGTTGCACCAGGCGGGCGCCTGTTCAAGCCAAAATTAAACTGGAGTTTCTGCCCAAAACAGGCGGGCGCCTGGGTGGTACCGGCGGCGCCGCCTGTGCTCCCGATTGGGAATTTCCTAATTCGATTTAGGAAGGTTTTTGGCACAAGATTCCTATTTGGAATAGGTCTTAATTGTGTATAAAAACCCCAATTCGGCCAGACCATATGGACAAGTGATTTTGTGAGTCTCAAAGAGTTTGAGAGAGAGATTTTATTGTTCTCTAAGACATCATTGATTGAGGAACAAAATAATTCACAAATAAATTCCATATAGTTCTTTATTATATTGTGAAAGTGTGTTTCATAATATTTGGTCTAGCAACCAAGATCAAAGAAGCTCCTTTGATATTCGTTCGAAGTGTGGATACCGCTAGAGGGTGAATTTTATCATCTTACAAAGTTCGTGATTTGTTCGTGGTAAAGCTTCAAGATCTCCACCAAGACCGAAGAGAAAAATTTCATAGCCATCAAGGGTTAGTTATTCCTCTATTCATCTTGTTGTATTTGATTTAATCATATGAACGGATCCATGGCTTTGGGTTTCTTAAAATTTTAATTGCTATATTCCGCTGCGCATGTTACTATGAAACCCAACAGTGGTATCAGAGCCCCGTTCAGTTGATTAATTCAATACTTGGATCATGTTGTGTATATAAATTGTTTATGTGCCAAGCATGATATGAATATTGGATTATATGATGTTTATGTGTTTTGTGATTTTATGTGGTTTATTGTTTTTCAAACTTTAATCGCACGATTCAATCGCAATAAAAATTATGGTGGATTCTGAATTATTTCGATTATTGAATTTTGATTGGATCAAAGTTTTAATAATTGGGGAAAAATATTTTGAGACAAAATTTTCGAACTTTAAAATTCTATGCTATTCTGGCCATTCAAGCGGGCGCCTGGTCCTTTGCAGGCGGGCGCTCGGTGGTCAAGGTTTGTTTTCTGATTTTGGTTAAAATCTGAATATGGAATTTTCGATAAATTCGACAAAACCAGTAACAGAACCACTCCAGACTTGTTGATCTGGAATGGTTTTGGGTAGTTGGTTTGTGTGTGGATTTTGGGGTTTGATTTTCCTATTTGTTTTAGTCTTGTGATTCCTAGATTGGTTCAAGTTTTGGATGGCTAATCTGCGTTCATCGAGATTGTGTTTCCCAAATTGATCGCAATCAAAGTTTCAAAGATAAAACGAAGTTAGAATTATGAAGAGTTCATAATTGCTAAAATTGAGAGAACAAAGTTCTTGATTCAATGATTGGAGATCCATGTGGAATTGTGAATGCAATTGGCCTACGTCGTGATCGAGACCATCTATTGCTTAGTTTCGGCCACATGGACTACTTTCTTGGTTTCTTGAATTACTGCGGGATTGTGGTTGCCTAATGGCTTAGTTCGACGCGCACTTCTTGTTGTCTTGATTTGGAGATAATAACCAAAGTTGAAATAGTCTCATCCTCATAATTATAGAGAAACACTAATGACACATAAATATTATGCTTAAATTAATGGGATTAATTTAGTGGCTAAACTTGATGTGTAACATGTTTATATTATGTGCTCATAAATGTGTTATATGCTATATATGATGAACCTTCAAAGAAAGTTTATTAATCATGCCCATGATTAAAACACTTGTTAGTACATGAGTGATTTTATGTAGATTCGCCCTAGCAAGGTACATTAAATCTATTTATGTATGAGCAAGATAGATAATGTGGGCACGCCCTAGCGGGACACATTATATGCGTTTTAAAATGGTTAGACTTAATTGGGCGTCAAAACAGTTTTGGGCCTAGGCAAAGATGAGGTTTAACATGCTTTTTGAATTTGGATTTCTTAAAGAATCTCATAAAAGGAACTAAGAGTCATATGAGATATGATTGACAAGAGTTGTCTACCTAATTAATTTGATTTTGTGTAATCCGCCTTAGCGGACTTGAAATTAATTAAAGTTGGATCTTAACCCATTTAAATTATATTATACATTGGATGTATATGAAGGTTATATAATTTAGTGGGAGTATTTTGTTTAAAATACATTATTTATCTCTTTAATGAAAAGGTACTTATTAAATTTTGGAAATTTTTGCATATTTGTAGATAATGACTAATAACACTCAATCAATGTCGTTGCGATCGATCCTTGAGAAGGATAAGCTCGAAGAGAATGGTACTAACTTTATGGATTGGATCCGTAGCATAAGAATCGTTCTTAGGCAAGAAGATAAGTTGTACATTCTCGATGGGCCTCTTCCTGCTGAACCACCGCCTACTGCCCCTAGGGTAGAAAGAGACAATTACAAGAAACATCGTAATGATTCTAGAGATGTAAGTTGTCTCATGCTTGCTGCTATGTGTTCAAAACTCCAACAAAGTTTGGAACATTTGGAAGCCTATGAGATAGGCGTGGAGTTGAGAACCATGTTTCAAGAACAAGCTAGGCAAGAGAGGTACAAGACCATTGTTGCATTCACTACTAGTAAAATGAATGAAGGGCAACAAGTGAGTCCTCACTTTCTTAAAATGAAAGGTTATGTAGAGCACCTTGAGAAACTTGGCTATCCAATCCCATTGGAGCTAGCCACGGATCTCATTCTTAATTCATTGCCTAAAAGTTATAATCAGTTTGTGATGAATTATAACATGCATGGAATGGATAAGAATCTCTCTGAGTTGCATGGGATGCTCAAAACTGCAGAAATGAAAATTGTGGAGAAAGGTTCTCCCGTGCTCTTGGTTCATGATGGGAAGAAGGCTGGTGCCAAAGGAAAGGGTAAGGCAAAAGTTGTCAAACCCAAAATAAGCAAGGCAAAGGTTGCCAAGGCTTCTGAGGCAAAACCTGATTCACAAAAGGATGCAATCTGTTTCCATTGTCAAGAAATTGGTCATTGGAAACGTAATTGCAAGGTTTTCTTGGAAGAGCAAAAGAAGAAGAAGAGCAGCAAGGCTGCGTCGACTTCAGGTATCTATATGATAGATATTCTCCTTTCTACCACTGATTCTTGGGTATTGGATACCGGATGTGGTTCTCACATTTGTCTAAATGTGCAGGGACTAAAGAATAGGAGACTGCTTAAGAAGGTGAAGTAGATCTACGTGTGGGAAATGGAGCAAGAGTTGCTGCATTAGCCGTAGGGACTTATGAAGTCACTTTACCTTCCGGATTAATTCTTGTTTTGAACAATTGTTATTATGTTCCGGATTTAAGCAGAAATATTATTTCAATTTCTTGTTTGGATAATGAAGGTTTTAAGTTTCTTATTGAGAATAAGAAATTTTCTATTTATTTAAATGATGTGCTTTATGGTATTGCTAATTCATTTAATGGCCTTTATATCTTGGATGTCAAGAATGAAAATAATGTCTATCATGTAAATAAGAAATCTAAACCTAATGATGTAAATCATACTTATTTGTGGCATTGCCGTCTTGGTCATATTAATGAGAAGCGTATCTCAAAACTCCATGGGGACGGACTTTTGGGTTCATGTGACTTAGAGTCATATGATACTTGCGAGTCGTGTCTTCTTGGAAAAATGACTAAGACACCTTTTACCAAGTTGGGTGAAAGGGCAAGCGACTTATTGGGGTTGATACATTCCGATGTATGCGGACCATTAAGTAGCAATGCTAGGGGAGGATTTCAATACTTCATAACCTTCACTGATGATTATAGTAGATTTGGGTATGTTTACCTAATGAAACATAAAAGTGAAGCATTTGAGATATTTAGAATATTTCAAAATGAAGTAGAAAAACAACTTGGCAAAAGTATAAAGGCACTTCGATCAGATCGAGGTGGTGAATACTTAAGTCAAGAATTTGATGATCATCTAAAGAATTGTGGAATAGTTTCACAATTGACTCCACCGGAACACCACAATGGAATGGTGTGTCCGAGAGGAGGAATCGGACTTTGTTAGACATGGTTCGATCAATGATGAGTCAAGTTGATCTTCCAATATCCTTTTGGGGTTACGCCCTAGAAACCGCTGCTTTCACACTAAATCAAGTTCCAACTAAATCGGTTCCAAAGACTCCATATGAGATGTGGAGTGGAAAGAAACCTAGTTTGTCTTTCATGAGGATTTGGGGTTGCGAAGTTTATGTCAAGAGACTTATCTCTGACAAACTAGCACACAAATCTGATAAATGTATTTTCGTGGGATATCCTAAGGAAACTAAAGGATATTACTTTTACAACCGAGAGGACAACAAAGTGTTTGTTGCCCGAACTGGTGTCTTTCTAGAGAACAGTTTCTCTCCAAAGAAATCAGTGGGAGTAAAATAAATCTTGAAGAAATTCGAGACCCAGAAAATAACATTGAACCAATAGTGGAACGGGAACAAGAACCACAAGGAGTTGTGGAACCTGTTCAAAATACACAAGTAACTCGCAAATCTAGTAGGGTACGATCCGAGCCCGAGAGATATGGATTTCTCGTAACGGATAGTAATGAGGTAGAAATCATTGAGAATGATGAACCGTCAACCTACCAAGAGGCGATGTCTTCTCCTGATTCGGACAAGTGGCTTGGAGCCATGGAATCCGAATTGCAATCCATGCAAGACAATCAAGTTTGGAATTTGATTGATGCGCCCGAAGGTGTAAAAACCATAGGATGCAAATGGGTCTTCAAGAAGAAGACTGACATGGATGGGAAGGTGCATACTTACAAAGCTAGGCTTGTAGCGAAGGGTTATAGGCAAGTTCATGGTATTGACTATGATGAGACCTTTTCACCCGTAGCAATGATCAAGTCTATAAGAATTTTGCTTGCCATTGCCGCATATCATGACTATGAAATATGGCAATGGACGTCAAAACCGCTTTCCTGAATGGAAAACTCCAAGAGGATGTGTATATGACACAACCAGAAGGTTTTGAACAAGATTCTAAGGTATGCAAATTGCAAAGATCCATCTATGGATTGAAGCAAGCTTCTAGGAGTTGGAATCTCCGTTTTGATGAATCGGTCAAAGAGTTTGGTTTCATCAAGAACGAAGATGAGCCTTGTGTATACAAGAAGATTAGTGGGAGCATAGTGCTATTCCTTATTTTATATGTGGATGACATATTGCTCATTGGAAACGACATTCCTACACTTCAGTCTGTGAAGACTTGGTTAGGAAAGTGCTTCGCAATGAAAGATATGGGTGAAGCCGCGTATATTCTTGGCATTAAGATCTATAGAGATAGATCAAGGAGGCTACTTGGTTTAAGCCAAAGTACATACATTGACAAGGTCATTAGAAGATTCCGTATGGAAAATTCTAAGAGAGGAACCTTGCCCGTGTTACATGGAGTTTCTCTAAGCAAGACTCAATGTCCTAAGACAAAAGATGAGCGTGAGAAAATGAATGATGTTCCATATGCTTCGGCAATTGGGTCCATCATGTATGCCATGATTTGTACTAGGCCGGATGTATCTTATGCTTTGAGCATGACAAGTAGATACCAATCCGACCCTGGCGAAAATCACTGGATAGCTGTAAAAGCGATTCTTAAGTACTTGAGAAGAACTAAAGACTCGTTTTTGGTCTATGGAGGAATGGAAGATGATCTCGTTGTAAATGCTTACACGGATGCAAGCTTCCAAACCGACAAAGATGATAGCCGATCGCAATCGGGATTTGTGTTTATGTTAAATGGTGGAGCTGTAAGCTGGAAGAGTTCCAAGCAAAGTACAACCGCTGATTCTACAACAGAAGCTGAGTATATTGCTGCATCGGATGCTGCAAAGGAAGCTGTTTGGATTAAGAAGTTCATAACTGAACTTGAAGTGGTTCCTAGTATTGCTAGTCCAATAGACCTTTATTGCGATAATAATGGTGCTATTGCTCAAGCAAAGGAACCAAGCACATCAGAAATCCAAACACATACTTAGGCGTTTTCATATCATTCGAGAAATCGTTGATAGGGGAGACGTAAATATATGCAGAGTACCTACTGATGACAATGTTGCGGACCCGCTAACAAAGGGACTTCCACAAGCTAACATGATGGTCATGTTAGGTCCATGGGTATTAGATACATGGGAGATTGGGCCTAGGGCAAGTGGGAGATTGTTGTAGTGGTGCCCTAGGCACGTTTAATAAACGTTGTAATTGTTATCATTTATTTCATATCAATAAAGAGATGTTTTGATTATTATTGTTGTTCATGTTTACTTATAATAATCTCCGTCCCTAGTACTTGTTAAGCACTAGTATAAAGGCTAAATGATCATGGGATGATCATGTTAGATTTATGGGTACTTGTTTGGAACAAGGTACTGGACATGACCCGCTGTATGAGATTTATGTCATGGTCTATGTCGTACATATATCTCATATTAGTTATGTCATTTGAATCCTTAGACATGAAGTTATTATAGTCTTCCACTTGATGAACATTGTGTTTGACATATTCAAACGCTACCTTAACACGGTAGTTATAGGGTATGATTGGCATAATCGGATTCCCGTTGGGAAGAATAATAAGCTAAATGGATTTGTCCCTCCACGGAGAGATGTCAAGCTTGGGCCTCTCGTAGGAATGGATGTGATGAAATGTTCGGCCGGACTCAAATGAATTGATTGGATCAATGTCATTTGATTATCAACATATTCTGAATCGAGAAAGTATTGAACAAAACAAGTTGACTGTTTGACCATGACTTGTGTTCAATGACATCGTGGACAAAGGGATTGTGACATATTCTAAAGGAATGCGAACTTGTATCTAGTTCTACTATTTGGGTAGGTATGACGGTTTGCTAGAACCTAATCATATCTTATGGGATCATGTTTGAGCCCATTGCCAACTTAGTATAATCCTAGAGGGTCACACACAATAGAACGAATCTTAAATAAAAGGACTATATTGGTATTTAGCGTCGGAGGACTTCCAAGGAATTTCTGGAAAGATCTGGGCCTCCTGGTCAACCAAGCGGGCAGCGCTTGGTTGCACCAGGCGGGCGCCTGTTCAAGCCAAAATTAAACTGGAGTTTCTGCCCAAACAGGCGGGCGCCTGGGTGGTACCGGGCGGGCGCCTGGTGCTGATTCCGATTGGGAATTTCCTAATTCGATTTAGGAAGGTTTTTGGCACAAGATTCCTATTTGGAATAGGTCTTAATTGTGTATAAAAACCCCAATTCGGCCAGACCATATGACAAGTGTTTTGTGAGTCTCAAAGAGTTTGAGAGAGATATTATTTTGTTCTAAAGACATCATTGATTGAGGAACAAAATAATTCACAAATAAATTCCATATAGTTCTTTATTATATTGTGAAAGTGTGTTTCATAATATTTGGTCTAGCAACCAAGATCAAAGAAGCTCCTTTGATATTCGTTCGAAGTGTGGATACCGCTAGAGGGTGAATTTTATCATCTTACAAAGTTCGTGATTTGTTCGTGATAAAGCTTCAAGATCTCCACCAAGGACCGAAGAGAAAAATTTCATAGCCATCAAGGGTTAGTTATTCCTCTATTCATCTTGTTGTATTTGATTTAATCATATGAACGGATCCATGGCTTTGGGTTTCTTAAAATTTTAATTGCTATATTCCGCTGCGCATGTTACTATGAAACCCAACAGA